>KZ807618.1:144116-159187 GCA_000696205.2 Oncopeltus fasciatus | reverse complement strand
TATATATATAAATTTCTCATTTACTAATATTTAAAATAATACCTTGGAAATATCATTTCCACTTTTTAAAAGAAGTACACTTTGGTCAATCCCAAGAAGTCCAACATGAGACATAGGTTTAGAAGCATACTTTATATTCACAGTGTTTCCAGGTTCTGTTTCCTCTGGTTTCACATCTAAGTCTACCTATTAAAGAAATAATTGTCTTAAATAATAATAAACTGTAACAAATTAAATTACAAACTATGATTGATTGCAGGTTCCTGCCCAAATTTATTTTCTTCTTTAACAGTTTTCATGATAAATGAGTAAAGAGATACTTACAAATAAAATAGCTTGCATTATTAATTTATTATTATCTCCCATTCAACCATGATCATGAAAGGATTTATATCTGAAGATGAGGGAAATTGTCCTGAGCCTATATAACTTCTCCTCACATGAGAAGCTATAAAGGCTCAGGACAGACTTATTCTCTAAAGGAGCTTAGATAAGAGCTATATATATATATATATATAAGACAAGCTATGTATATGTCAAAAATAAACACATCCTTTCTTCATCCAAGTTAAGTATGCATTAATCCCAACCCATTTATTTTTATGCATAACGTAAAACACATTTTTTTCTAATAATCATTAATTAATAGAATACTTATAAATATTTAATTTATTCGAATTTAGCACCACTTTTGCTTAAGTATGACTTTTTAAATTCTTCAAATTTATTTTATAAAAACCAATACTACACACTTGATGATAATGAAGTGTTAAAAAAGGAAAGGGTAAAAACAAATTATAAAGCCCTTATTCAGAATCTATAGACTTGTTATTGAAAGGCAAGGTCTTGTTTACTGCTAATAAAAGAAAAAACTTTGATGAAGAGGTTATAAACATTTTTATCATCATAAAACCTCATATATTAGAATGCGTATATTTAGGCTCATAAATAATTTATGAAATCAAGAAATAGATCCATTGAATGGTAATACACATTTTATATAAATTAATTTTGTAGACAAGTAATGAATAAAAAGGTATATATATATATATNAAACTAAATATCACAAATAAAGTAAAATGACTTACCGATATGCTTAGCACAGACTCATTTATTGAAGGATAGAATGTAAGCTCAATAATACCATTTGTAGAAAGCATATGATATATATAAATGTCCATATTTAAAATTTTTAATTTATTACATACATTTTTGTAATTTAATAAGGAATGACAATGACAAAAAAAATTCTTACAAAGTTTTGTAGATAACCATCCAATTCTATGTCAAGTGCATCAGCAATTACTTCTCCGCTTTCTTCATGAATGTACTGAACTATAACATGAGCTGTTGGTGCCATAGCATAAGTAGCTTGAAACCTAATAGTTGCTATTCTCTCTCCATTTGTGACAACTGAATTTGCAACTATGATATCTCCACGCCCCAAGACTTGAAATGTTATATATTTTAAAGGGGCAGTCGAATTCACTTCAAGTTCTACTTCCTCATTTACCTGAAAATAAATAAAAACTAATAGTAGTAAAAAAAATACTACTTGATGAAACTATTGTCTTAATTAATTTTTTTTAGAATTTAATGCCCCACTAAATTAAATCTATAGCCAGCGGTTTATTGAACAAAAGGCTATACTGTCACTAACTATAGTAAATTTATAAATAGTTAAGAAGGTAACTTGTAAAATCAATAAAGTATCAGTCAGGAAAGATAAACTGACTAATGTATAGAGGGATAAGAAGTAATAATGAAAAAAAGATGGAAGCCAAAAATTGAAGCATAATTTGAAAAAGAATATTAAACTTCATAGAATTACAGAAAATTTGTTGTTGTATCTTAATATAATAAACACTCAGATCTTTCCAGAATTTGTAGTTTTTGGGTTCTGTTTTTCTTTTCATATATTTAATAGGGCATTGAATTCAATATTATATAGCATGTGATTCAAGTCTTATAATTGTAATTCCATCCCAAAAGGAGCCAAACATAAAAGACATATGTTAGTGCAATTCTTTCTATTTTAACACACCAACACATGTGATTAAAATATAATTTAAATTATGTAATAGAGGACTATTATCAAAATTCTTATAAATTTTAGTGATTTTATATCATATATATATAATTATATGTTTATTATAAAAAATTAATATATTATATTATTTTTTCAAAACAATAGGATATTCAGGTTTCGAACTTAGCTTGCAGTGTAAAATAATAATACATACTATATGAAAAAAACAACAATGTTTGATAAATTCATTTTTAATAAAGTTCAATAATTTTATTAATTAAACACAAAACATAAAATTAAGAGTTTCCATTACTATTGAGGTACTTTTAAAATAAATTTTACTTTTAAATCTATTTTGATTTGATTTTAGGTTTACTCTTGACACATTAAAACAAACTTATGATATTGATAAGTTTAATTAAAGTAAGTTTTCATGTTTTTTTGATAATTATAAGAAAAAATAATGAATGATAGTAAGATATATAAGAATTTAAGATACATTTAGTTGTTGGAACTAGATATTTCTCAAATGAAAATGAAATAATGAAAATTTAAGAAAAGTCCATCTTTAGTGACTTTTATTGGTAAAATTGACGAGGAAACAACAGAACTAATAACATTTATTTTACCTAGGTTTCCTTTGATACTAGATATGCTTGCACAATAACCAATTTAGACAAGTCCTCACCAAACAAGTCCTGAGAAAAATCATCCATAAACCCTCCAACCCCCTCCCCCTCAAATGAAAAAAAAAAAAAAATCATACACTTATCTCCTTTTAGTAAAAGAAAAAATAAGACACCAAACTGTTACTTATCCTAAAATGCACTGATTTCTCAGAAAGTAGGCACAGCTAAGAACTAGAAGCTACTTCAGGAAAACTATAGATAGCCCAAATGGGGCAAAGCTTCCCTCTCTTTCATAGATTTGAGGTCTTCAACAAATGAAGCAAGTAAACAAATATTCATTTACATATTGATAATCAACTCTCTCTCACCTACACTAAATGAATATTTGATTTCTTCTTCGGCATAATTCAGTGACAAGTGACAAATATTTTCTCTTATTTAAAATTTGAACAGTTATAGGTGTAATATTTAGTAATGTAAAATTGTTCTATCATTATTAATTTCTTTTAAAGTATATAAGTATACTTAAGATTCTAATATATTTTAAGACCACTTGAAAATATACAAAAAAAAAAAAAAAGAGAAAAGAACTTACCTTCGGTTTTTCCGTTTTAACAATAGCTTGGATGAATGAATTGCTTGGGGAAACAGCTCCTGATACAGTAGAAAACCATTCTTTTACATCTAAATATTCAGCCTGAAAGTCATATATTCAATGAAATAAATATTAATTTCATTTTTCTAAGTAATTGATACCATAAAAAATAGATCATTAAAAAAATTGGTCACAGTGTAAGATAAAGGCAGATTACAGCTAGATTACATTTTTTCTAGAGGAATCTGTTTTCTTCTTTAGGCAAGGGGAGATGGAAAACTCTTTGGAATAATAATATTGCTAGATTAGTGTAGAAAGATATTAACTACAATTATTTTTCTTACTTTCCACAGCACTTTTTTAATTTACCCAACAACAATTAATTTTCAAAGTGGATACTGGGCAACAGTATTGACTTTAAAATTTTGCATGTAAAGAACAAAAAGGAAGTAACCATTTTTCCTATTCCCCAACTCCATTTTTCCCAAGGTCCAAAATTAATTAACCCAAGGCTTAAGTTCTGAAACATTATTATTGATGAACCTGTGAGTAAAATCAGGCAACAAATATCTTAAATACAGGCAGAACATAGATCAATATACTATATCTTGAATTTAACGTTTTTACTGTTTCTTAATTACTTGAATATTGGGCATAAAAATATCAAATATTCGTACTAATGAAAAAACAATTCAATAGAGCAAAAACTAAATATCACAAATAAAGTAAAATGACTTACCGATATGCTTAGCACAGACTCATTTATTGAAGGATAGAATGTAAGCTCAATAATACCATTTGTAGAAAGCATATGCTGAGTCTCAGTGTGATTATCATGGTTGTATGTAAATCCAGAGTAAACTTTTACTGGGTTAGTTTTATCAATAACTGGAGTTCCATCATGATGAGCTAATTTAATCTAGAGACAAATAAGTAATTTAATACTATTTATGATAAATTAGTGCTTCCTAAAGCAATTAAATAATTATTTTAATTTTCCACACACACAAAATCAAAATATCTCTAAAAAACTTTAATCCATTATCAAAAGCACAAGCTCAAGTAAAACATGTCTTTGAAATCAAATTAAAAACTACTTATGAATAATAATGAATGAGTAATAATGAATTTTAATGCTAAAATGCAATAAGTATTGTATGACATTAAAATTTCAAATACATGAATGAAAAACAGAATCCAAACTCGTGTGTGTGTGTGTTGTGTGAGTGTTTGTGTGTATACATATATACATATTTAGCTAGTAAAATATTTTAGCTAGCCTCTTGTGCCAGAACCTTGTCATTGTAAATGGTACAGGCACTTCTTCCTCTTCTATTTTCCAGCCTGTCTTCTCTATGACTGTTTGAAGTGGTTTGAGGTTGAGGATAACAAACTTCTAATGAGATCCCTTACATTTTATACATTTTAAACTTTGCTTTCCTTAACTATCACTTTTCTGCCATTCACATCTGGCTGTTATACTGGGTAGTGAGTATAAAGAACAGGTAAACATGCAATCCTGCAGATTGGTAGTTTAGTTTCTTAACTGACCTCCCAACAGTTCAGAAATCATCTATTTATAACATTGAACAAGCGTCCTACTGTAGCAATGTGGCCTACCAATATGGGCATCAATATTTGCTCTTTTATTATTTGCTGTCATGTCATCTGCAAAGATTACTTTCTTTATTATTCTTGAGCATAATTTCCTCATATACAGGTGAGCAAAATCATACGATTGCATTCTTAGCTTGCTTTGCACAGGGCTGAATCCAAAATAATAATAACAAATGCAGACCTGATACATTCCTAAGACCATTTTGAATTCACTGAAGGAGTAGTAAGATGTCCTAATGAGGTTTATCAGGCATTTGTACAGGCTCTTTACAGCATGTATCAAGGCTGCATGAGATAATTTTCATTTAATGCTTCAAAGATGACTTCTCTAAATACTCAGTCCAAGGCCTTTTTTAGGGCCACAAAATAAAATCCCTCTTAATTTAATCTCTCATAATTTAAAAATATATACATCAGTGATATATTTTTAAATTATGAGCATGCTTATACATAAATAAAACTTTGACATTACTTTTATTTAACATTCATTAAAGATTTTAATTCAAATGCTAAAATAAACTTACAAATGCAGTATATTTGAGTCCTGGTTTGAAGTATTCAGATGTCTTGATAAGTTTCAGAGCATATTTGTGTCTGTGTAGCATTGTTTGGGCAGTGTTGTTCTGCTTTCTACCTGTGAGCTCTTCTTTCACAGTTACATCAAATTGAATAAGCCTTTCATAATCATTTTTCAAACTAGAAAAAATATTTTAATTTGGTTTAAAATTTAATATTATTACAAAATGTAAATTTCTTTTAGTGCCCAAGAAAATAATTTTTTTTTATAGGCTATTACACTGTAACAATAATATGCCCTATTCAATCAAGTCACACCTAAAAAAAATGTAACTTTTCAGGATAATGATTTTCAAGATTATAAGTAGAATAAAATCATTAAAAATTAATATAGCAAAAGATAGAAACTTTTATTAAATATAAGAAATTTTCAGATACAATATGACTTTTATTTTGTTTCAAAATGAATAAATTGGGACACTATTTTTTGACATTTAAGTAAAAGACATAACTAAAATATTCATTATTGGAGATAAGTATTCTTAAAAAGAAAGGAGTTATTAAATAATGTTCATAAATATGAAGCCTTAAAAGAAAAAAAATTACTAATTTTTCATTATATTTATAATACATTTTTGGTGAAATAAAAATTGAAAATCTGAATTAAAAATATTACTAACTATAGGCATAATATGTATTGTTTCTAAATATGAGTAGAGAAGAAAGAGAAGTTGCTGAATATGCTTTTAAGTGAATGGGTTAAGAAGTAAAAAAAAAAAAAAAAGTAAGAATAGAAAACAATTATCAAATGGAGTTTTTGACCATCGAGACTATAAGTAGAGAATTTGTTGAGGTTCAGTTAACCATGATCAAACTCCAGCATATTCTCTACTAAAACAATAATAATAAAGCAGAATAAAATACTTTTGAATTATTATTTAGGGTCGATGTTAAGAAAAGCCCATCAGATGGGTTGAGTAATAAGTAGTTATACACCCCGCTTCCCACCAAAAATGCTCTGCTTATGATCGATATTATCTTTATAATATTATTACAAACCTATATAATATTCTTCTTTACATTATTTTTCAAAAAGATAATTTTTTTTTTAGAAATAGTTTCCATAATAATAATTTAATAATAAAACTTCATTAAATAGCTAACAATTACTTGAGCTCATTGAGGTCAAATTCTATAGAAGCTTTGCCATCAATTTCAAAAACTTTTCTAACTGGCTGCTCAAAAATAGGCTGAATCACTTCAGAGAAGTAGGCAGGATATGCTGTGACAGTTGCTTCTCCCTTCACTGCTTTTCCATAAGTATATCTGAAACAACATAAAAAATTATTTAGATAAATTATATTGGCACCAGTATTTGAAAACCAAGAAGGAAAGGGAGCACTGGAATTGTTATTAAAATAGATTATGCTAATGCAACAATTCCCATTTACTTCACTTGGAGGTTCTGGGCACTACTAGTTAGGGAATCAGTGAGGGCTGACCACTGACCATGGTCCGTCTTTGTGCTGCACTCAATAAAGTCTCCCATCACTTTCAGTATTATTTTAATTAAAAACACTCTATCCTCACCTACCTCACCAATTTAAAAATCCATTGTGTCCTTAGTAAAGAAGACCTTCAGCTACATTATTAATTAACATTAATCAATATTAATTATTAATAGGATTATTAATTAACATTGCTAATTAACATTAATAATTTATGTTATCAATTAATCATTATTAATTAGATATTAATTCATAATAAAGAATTTAGAGTAACTGAGAAAATTAGTCTGTACTATAAAAGTGCCATAATAATAATTATATTTCTACTTTCTTTAAAGAATGATTGATGAAATGAAAATACCTTCCAAGAAAAATACAAAAAGTTTGACCATGAAGAACAGCATAAGCTATGTAAATTTTCTTCAGCATGTTTGCATAATTATTAAATAAATTATGTAATTAGTTGGTAATTATCAGGTTAGTATATAGTTTACAGCAATGAAACTCAACAGATTTATTTTTATTGGCAAAAGAAATATTTAAGGAGTTGAAAAGTAGAATTTAAAATTAGGAGTGGGGGCTTACATGAGTTGTAATTTTTTATTTTATGCCCTAAAAGGAACAATTTTTTTTCGAAATGAAATTTTATGTATCACTTTTAAATGTAAAGGCTGATTTTGTTAAATAACAAAATTAAGACAAATAATAGTAGGGGTTACCTGAAATGTCAAATGTAAAAAGAATACTTTTATCGATCTAGCGGGCATAATATTTAGTTTAGAGCAATGAAATGCAACACAGATTAGTCTATTGGTAAAGAAATATTTTAAAAGGTATGCAGTAAAATAGAACAATCAGGAGTGTGGGTTTATAGCCATACATAACTTAAACATAACTGGCTAGAGGATGAAAATTAATGTTTTTCTTAATGAAATTTGGCATATCGCTTTTAATTATAAAATAAAAGGCTGAGTTTGTTATTGTGCAAAATCAGAAGAATAGAATGGGGCATTACTTGAAATGTCAAATGAGAGTACAAAAGTATTTTTGTTTCAGTAGGATTAATATTTATATAATAAAACATAATTTGTTTATTGATAAAAGATATAGTGCACAGGATTACATAACATGGAAAGTTCAAATATAAATATTCATCAACTACGATACTGAAAATTTGTTTAGCTTAAACATCTTCTGCTTAATGGACCAAAATTCCTAAACTGAAAATATTCTCTGACAAATATTATAGTTCACATGCAGAAAATCAAAGTTAAATAGTATTTAGTTTTATTAAGGTATGATATGGAGTAAAGGCACTAATCTTCCTTTTTTTTTTCTTTTTTTTTTAATTAAAAAACTTACTTGGCTCTAACTGTAGCAACTATTTTAGACTCTTTGAATGTGGTGTGATTGGGAACATCAATGGTGACTTCAAATTTTGGCAAGACATACTCAGCAACAGTAAAGGATTTTGAGAATGACTGGTCCAAAATTTTAACAGTTATAGTCCAGTCTCCAAGAACCGGAGATGAGGAGAGCTCTAGATCACCAGAGAAGACACCTCGAGTTGGTATGACCCTGACCCACTGCTTGATACGGTTTCCTTTACCATCCTAAATATGAAAATAAATCAATTAAAGGATATTCTATTTAGAATTTTATAATATATTTATTATAAACAAAAGTGCTTATGTTATAAATATATAGTTTTGTGGTTTTTAGAATCACTTTATAATATCCTTACTATTATTGTCAACGAGTAACAAATAACTCAGCAAAACGTTTTTTTTTTTGTTTTTTTTTACTAACTACTTACCTTCTGAAACTACCATAAAATGAACATTGAAGAAGCCTAGAGGTAATCACACTATTCTAAAACCATGGATTGACTAAGTTGTTATCATTTCTTGATAAAACCTACTCAAGGCTGCACCTCAAGTACTGCATAACAAGCTTGGAAGTTTTATGGGGATCCCCTGGAAGTTTGATGTCCCAATGAATTGTTTTTAAAATTTATTTAATAAGAGTAGGAAAAATATAACAAATTTTGAATGTCTTTGATGGCTTCCAAATTAGGATGAAATTAAAAGGAGGTGCATCTAGTCTTAATAAGACGAAAATGTTAGAGCGAAAATTGTTGTATAAAACATACCTTCCATTTCTATTTCACAAAAATAAAATATTTATCTACCATCTTAGAAGAACATTGTAAGAAATTAATTTTATAAAATATAAAAAATGTAATTATTATCAAGCTTAATGTTTAGATCGATTCTTAATAGCTATGTAGCAATGCTTGAAATTCAGAAGTGTGTATTAATTAACACTGGTTATAGCCAGGAATTGATTGTTTAATAAAATTTTCTCTTTTTGAATTAAATTAAATGTTTAAAAAATAAAATAAAATAAAATATGTACTCACAGTTATAAAAATATCCAATGTTCCAGAGGTAGGCTTAAGATGTGCATTGAGAGCAATAGTCCTAAATTGAACTTTATGCCCTGGCTTATAAATGGCTTTATCTGTTTGGATGAAAACTGAATAGCTCTTGTGTACATAAGTAATGGAAGTAGTGTTGTAGAAGTTTAAGCCACCTTCTCCACGTACTGTCAAATTGTAATTTCCAGGCCCTATATCTCCAATCTAAATAAATTTATGAGAAATCCAGATTAAAGAAAAAAAGGAATCAAGAAGTAAAAGAAACATTATTTAAATTTATTAAGGTTAGCATGCCACAAATATCCACAAGAGGAAAATGCCTGCCAAGCAAGAACTGTGTAAACTAAGCTAACTTTCAGGTTTTCCACAAGATAATTTTATCCTCGGCCGTCCTGGGACCTGTGAACGCCACTTTCTCTTCCTGCATCTCAAAAGCATCTCCCTGGGGTTAATGGCAAAAAAAAAATATATATGATTTACTTAATCCTACATGCCGAAAATTGCTTTGGCTTCCCTAACTCCTCTAGGTGAACCAGGAGGAGAAAAGAGCTGCTCAAATCTCATAGTTTCTCAAATGCAATCTTTAATATGTATATAAAAGATAAATGTTAGCATGAATAGCCTTTTACACATTATATTCTTTTATTATAACACTAATAATAATAAAATATAAGGATTTTTAACTTTTAATTTTTAGATCTTTTTCAAAACCCTTCTCTTCCTTGTCTGATTTCCTTAATTGAAAAATTCATTCAAAGATTTGTGAAAAGGTCAAATTCTAAATTTAATATATAAAAGTTCACCCAATCAGTGATTATTAGTTACATTTTTAAATATAAATTCAAATGAAGAGTTTTTGACTGTAGAGATTATGAGTAGATTTTTTTTTGTTCGGGTTTGGTCAAGGTTCATCCAAAAAATAGATTTTTTTAAATTGTATTTTTTGGATCAACCTTTATCGAACCCCAATAACAAAAAAAAACTTCTACTAATTTTAAATATATTTAACATGCATTTTTCTTCAAATGTTAATAAGTTACATTTTACACACATTATTATACACACATTATTATACACACTTTTCTAAACTCATATTATAATTATAATTATTAATAACAGAGAAGACAATAATATTTCTATTTGGACTTAGTATAAAATTTCCTCACCCCCTCTCTCATCCTATTATAGTTATTAATGATCTCATCCAATGGATTAAAATAATAAAAATAAGTTAATTTATTTTATCTATATTAAAAATTATTGGCACTAGAATTTCCAAATATATACATTATATTTAAATCGTACTAATAGATCACATTTTGGCTTCTCTTATATTGAATTGGCAAAGTATTGAAGGCAATTTTGAGCAGTGTGATTAACTTGATTTCTTTAAAGAAAATTAACAATAATTACCCCCCCAGTTTATTTATTTATTTATTTTTTCAATTTAGAAGTATTATTTAAATGGTTACAATTACAGTCTTAACATTATAATCCTTTGGATAGACATTTTTTTAGGTTTAAAACAAACCTTTTCCTCGAAATTGAAGTACATGAATCTATTATAACTTTATCCCTGAATACTAATAATAATCACTAATACTAATATTATGAGATAGAAACTATTATCTAAAGGGAAGATCAACAAAATCTGAATAGTAGATATTTCTAGCACTTATTTTTAGATGTGCCTAAAACTGATTTAATAAATGTTTTTTGAATGAAAAATCGCAAACTATATATATAATTGTGGGGGAAATAGGAGAAGAGAAGAGAACATTCTACTGAGGAAGAATATATTGCAAGGCATAGGTTTGCTAGTTTCATTTGTAAAGGAAGTGTCATGCAGGAGCACAATCTGCCCAAGTATGTGTTGATTGATTTTAAATCACCGACTTATTTATTTGGCTAGAGAAACAGCTGAGGGGTGGAAGGAACTAAATGCAACAAGTGTGAACAACAGGGTAATGACCAAAGAGGAGGCTCAGTTCCCTAAAACTCATGAAATGATATTGTTTAAGAAAACAGCCAAGAGAACAGTGATGAGAAGCTCAAGAGAGTGTGAAAATGAAGGCAATAAAATAAAGTTCATTAATTAAAATTTGACTTCTTCTCGCAATTTATCACTGAGATTATTGTTTGTATTAAGAAAACTGTTAGAAAATAATTAAAACAATGCAACAGTGAGTAATTTACCTTTAGCTGAAGTATTTGGGATGTGAAAGGCTGAACAGTAATAGAATCACTTGTTTTAAAGTCACCTCCACTGTCCTGCTTTCCTCCAAGTTCAACAGAGACTGTGGTTGGTGAGCTTACTTTCAGCATAGTGATAGCTACATGATAATCAGAATTTGGCCGAACAACTTGAGGACTTATTACAGTATAAAACCTGAAAAGAAAGTAAATCAATAAATAAATGTTTAAATATGGATTATGCTGGATAACTAAATGATGATAAAAACACAAATAAAATTGTGATAATGTTGTAACTAAAAAATACACGTTTAAAAAAGTCCTGTTCTCTACATTGTCAAGCAGATTTTCCATAGGGAAATCAAACTATTCACATTGATATTTTAAAAACCATTTAGTATTTCAAAACCATATTTTAAAGCTATTAGCTATACTAGACTTTTGGAATAGGTGAATTCTGCCGGTACAAATACCTCTTTCTTGATAAAATGGAATAAGTACTTTACTATACTATAAAATATATTACTAAAATATAAATTAAACTACTTAGTATTATGTCAGAAATAATGTTCAGATGCTTATAAATGTTTGCAGGCATTCCTGGTATGACATTACATAATGATTATTAAAGATCATTAAAATATTCCAAATGTACATTAGTATAATTTTATCAACAAAATAAAAAAGAGTCTGTCATGCAGAGTCTGTATAAACTACACAGCTTTTCCAATGTATTACAACAGAAGATATGTAGCGCCACATGACCAAATTGATTAGCTCGATTTCCCATGCAGCTTACGCAATTCCGATGGTCCGATTGAAAAGAATTCAAGTCATAGACCACGCCTAGGAGCGAGGTAGGATTATTCCTTCATGGAGGCTAACACCATAACAGAAATGGGTAGGTCTTGACTTTTCGGGGCCCCTGTAATTTGTCATGAATAGATCTGACTAAGAAATAGTCAAGACAAAAATATATCTGACAACGCTCTAGCTGAGGACAATTACCGCATTCAACATTAATTTTAATAATTTACTTTCTAAATTAAATTTTATTCCCATTGCTTTTTTCTAGAGATAGTTTTTAGAAGAAAACTTAACCTAGGCTATCACTTGACTTTTTAGGTAATTTGTTAGACTTCAATCTATAACGAACCTCGCATTTCCTTTAGCATTAAATAGCTGGATTTGACAAATTTCATAAAGAAAAAAAAATACTTCTGGTTAAACACCTTAAAATTACTATCTACTGTACAAGTAAACCCCTACTCCCAATTGTTCAATTTCACTGGGTAACTCCTAAAATTTTCATTTATCAATTAACAAATATGTGTTGTTTCGTTAACTAAACTACATACTGCAACCCCTACATCGAAAAAAAAAATTTGTAGTTACATTTCACATTTCGATTAATTCCCAATGACAATATATCCAATTACTCTAAATTAAGAACTAGGTCTTTGTTTTTATAGCGGAATGCCAAATTTCACGCCTTTTGGGCGTAAAATAAGCTACTGGGTAAGCGCTTCCTCCATTCTCAATCCTATCGACCATTTTAGAGCAAAATTAAGTGTGCATATCTCGGTCGCTCATTGGTCTCTCTGACTCTTAAATTGATAAAGATGTTCAAGAATGTACCTCAGAGAGTTGAGCGGCCCTGCCAACTCCAGGCCGGCTAAGAACCTTAGGAAGCTCACCATATCTAACTCAAATCTGTTTATGAGATAAAATAAGTCATTCACTCAATTTTCAGTAAATCTTAAAGAAACCTTCAGACACTCGAAATCTGCTTTGTTGAAGAAGCTGAAGCGTGAAGGAAATTCTGTCTGAATGCATTTCGCTATCGGTAAAGGATCTAAGGCAGTTTTTAGTTTGCGTTTAAGTTTAATGGGGCTGCTCGTCCATGAAGGTCCTAGTGAAGAGGCCTTCAGTGTCGCGAGTAACCTTTCTTCTTCAAGAGCCTATTACCTTCCCTCGGTCAATGGATCGGGGGGCTGTTCTAGGGCAAAGGGTTCACTGCACCACTAATTGCCCTGGACTGAGTGGAAACTCCTTTTTTTTTTTCTTTTTTTTTTTTTACTACTGCCTCTACTTTTTACAGATTAGGTTACACCACCTACAGCGACCCTTTAACCCTTAGGTAAGGGCGTGTCCAGGGTGAAAGCATATACAACGGGCGCTGTGCATTACAGAAGTAGTAACCGGTGAGGAATAACCTGCGGAGTGGAAACTCCTAGGTGCTCTTCTGCTTATATATGTATATGTGTGCGTGCTCACAAGAGTTTGAAAATAATAAAGAAGCGTTTAATATTTAAGCGGTTTTTTCCAAACTGTTGAATAAGTTTGTTAATGGGTGAATCGGGGACGAAGTGTTAAGAGAAAGAGAAAATATAATCTATAAGGGAGAAAAGGGAAATCAAAAGTTAAAACCTCAATACCTTCATTATTATTAGCATTTTAAGAAAAGAAAAAAAAAAAAGTATAGACTAAAATTACTGTAGAATATAGTTTTATAACATTTATGGTATATAAAATTTAAGAAAAAAACATGTTAAGAATGATATTTGAGAATGCAGGAGAAATTAATCAGGGTTTCGGTCAGGATTAGAAAAATAAAATACTCCAAAATTATTGGGTAATTATTTTATAATTTCCAACGCTACGGCTTAACTTGTAAGTCATCATAAGGGCTGAAATACAATAAATACACAATATTACACTTACAAAAACTATGGTTTGAATGAACAGACAGATATGTGGTATGTTATAAGAAAGATATGTGGTTTGTCGACACATTTAAAAGGTAGATAATAATGTTAGGGTTAATGCTTTCAAAGGAAAGTTGAAAAGGCAGACGCCGGGGATTATTTACCTGAATTTTTCAGTTGAATTATACGGAAAACATTACAATAATCAGAGGAAATGTTGTATTTGTCCTGCCCGGACAATTATATTATTACTACATTAATAGCGGTAGGATTGAGATTGATGTGCACACATTCGGAAATCAGTATTTTCTTAAGGAAAGGCTCAGAGGCCAGGTCACAATAGCTTGATTAAAAGCGGGCGTGTGTTGGTCGTTAATAGCATGATGAAAAAGATTTTAGCTCCATTTCCATTCCGCCATTTCCCGTCACCAAATTATTAACGTCTCCAGAAACACTGGCGACGATTCGGCCTGAATTTTAAAACCTACTTTAGGCCAAAAAAACAAAAAAAAAACACGATTTAGTTATCCCAAAGACATTCTCCCTTCATTACCTCCATTGCCACGAAGAAGGTCTGCAAATTAGGGCAAAACGATGGCAATAACAAAAACGTTTTGTTTACAAATTAGTTTTAATTTATTCAAAACCCAAGACCAAATCCCCCCACCAATCCTTCCTCATTTCTGGAGTAATATGTAAAATAAGATGCATAGAGTGGTACATCTGGTTTTTCATAATCTCAATCTTCTAATTTACCATTTTATGAAAAAATACTGTTAAATTAATAAACAAAAAATGTAAAAAATTAAATTATGAAAAAAAAAAAAAAAAAAAAT
>KZ807618.1:115963-137699 GCA_000696205.2 Oncopeltus fasciatus | reverse complement strand
AAAAAAAAAAATACATTTGTATTAATTTTCAAATGCATTTGCAAAAATGTGCAGAACACGGAAAATAATGAATATATTAACAACTTTTCAATTTGGTCTTTATTATTACCCATATCCCACATCAACGGTTTCAATAAAACAAATCAGTTTAGTAATTTGAAAAACAAACCACAAATAATGAATTTAGTTTATAATTTAAAATTAAACTTAAAAAAATAAACTTTTTTTTTCAACTTTCTGAAGGAAGGCGAAAGGTAAAACTGAAAGACAATAATTATTTATTGCCGTTCATCGCTATAAATTTTATAATATATTTTAAGCTCATGAAGAGGCGTCTAAGTACCCGAAGCTAGTCGGGGAATTAATAATTTTTCTTAGAATTATTGTCATTTATTTTTATATTTAACTTTCTATCAAGAATAAGTCAGTTCATATATTTTAAAAGTGAGGGTATCGCAAATATATATAAGAATATATGTTTTACACCCTCGAATTTAAATTCTTAAACATCCATCTTATTATGCTTTTCTTCTTGGAAGAAAATATAGAATATTAAGTCAGATGGGGAGTTTTGACCGTAGAGATTATTAGTAGATTTTTTTTTTTTTGTTGGGGTTAGATCAAGTTCGATCCAAAAAATACAATTTAAAAAATGTTTTTTTTTTTTTTTTTTTTTGTTTTTTGTTTTTTTTTGTCATTATCTGCGAACGTTTTGGCTTACATTGTAAGCCTTCTTGAGGGCTATCATGAATGCGAGAGGGGACGTCGTGTCCCCTGGATCACATGTTAATGACTGATGAATAATAACTAACTAATAAATTACTCAGCTTTTTGTTTCATTTTTATGACCGGCTTGTTACATCCCGTAGCAAAAAACCAAACAATGTGCTTTGCTGAGCACTGACTAGCATATCTCGTGGGTCTTCAAAAAATCAGTCCTGGGAACAACTTGCATTCCTATGGAATGATTTAAAAGTCACATTTCATTAATCAAAAACGGGTGGAAAAATCACGTGAGTGAAAATACTAGACAATCAGGGAGTTTCGTCATAAAACAAACCATAAAATTTCATACAGCCGTGATTTTGAAACCTCTAATTGACATCTGTGAAAATGAATAGCTCATTATGCTTTGAAGAGACAATCACAGTGCAGAGAAAGTCGTAGCAGACGTTCATGAAATCACTGTTCCATGCTCATGGGGATATCGGTGACGTGTCCAGCAGGGCGGCACACCACAAGGTCTATGCTTATCTACCACCACAAGTATAATAATTGAAGAGTCTGGAGGTGATGAGTAACTATTTACTTACTTCACTTACTGAAAAAATTGAAGACACAAGGTCGGCATTAGCTGCCTTTTTTTTTTCTTTTTTTAGTTTTAGATAGAATTTCTAAGACAGATATCTATATGGTTGAAAGGATCCAGTCATCCATTTATATTTATTTATCAATGAATATAATAATACCCATTTAAGTGCTTTGAGCAAAGATGTGATAGAATAATTGAAATTGAATATAGATTGATGTTATCACTTCAGGATAATTCGTTTTAAAGAATTCCGAAGGATATAGCTCAACACAGATTTCTTTTTCAAACTTTTCACCGATCTTACCTACTAGACATCAAAAATGAATAACACTGAAATTTATATAAGTAAGTATGTGTGTTTTTTGTGTGAACATACGCGTCAACACTCTATAGGCCACAGTTCATCAGGTTATTCCTAACGAAATTTGACAAGTAGCAATTTTTAGTGCAAGGGAACAAAATACAAAATCTAACTGTCCCAGCCAGGACTCGAACCTGGATCTCCTGCTATCCGGGTCGATGCATTTTCCACTTACTACCGGGACAAGTATGATAAGTTATTAAATTCCCCGCACTAATGTCGAGAGTCTAACCCTAAAGAGTCTTATTCTGTTCCCTTGCACTAAAAATTGTTAAAATTTACGTGGGATTATATACCACAAAAAAAGTATGTATAAAATTAAAAATTTCAAAGTAAATAACGAGAGTCATTTAAACAGCTTGACAATGTCAGCTCCTCCGAGCATAAGACGATATATTCGTCTGCCTCGGAGGTTAGACTCTCGNTCATCCATTTATATTTATTTATCAATGAATATAATAATACCCATTTAAGTGCACTGAGCAAAGATGTGATAAAATAATTTAAATTGAATATAGATTTCTGTTATCACTTCAGGATAATTCGTTTTAACGAATTCCGAAGGATATAGCTCAACACAGATTTTTTCCTCAAAATTTTCACCGATCTTACCTAGTAGACATCAAAAATGAATATCACTGAAATTTATATATGTAAGCATGTGTGTTTTTTGTGTGCACACACGCGTCAACACTCTAAAGGCCACAGTTTATCAGGTTATTCTTAACGAAATTTGACAAGTAGCAATTTTTAGTGCAAGGGAACAGAATAAAAAATCTAACTGTCCCAGCCAGGACTCGAACCTGGATCTCCTACTATCCGGGTCGATGCATTTTCCATTTACTACCGGGACAAGTCTGATAAGTTATTAAATTCCCCGCACTAATGTCGAGAGTCTAACCCTCTTTAGGGACTCTTTAGTCTTATTCTGTATGTAAAGTAAAGACTGTGGAAGCCACGTGAACAGAGTCTTATTCTGTTCCCTTGCACTAAAAATTGTTAAAATTTACGTGGGATTATATGCCACAAAAAAATAAAATTTATAAAATTTGACAAGTAGCTTTGACAATTATCTGATTTTGAACAATAGATGGGTGGGGTTATCTGAAAAGTTACGGGCAAATACAAAACATTTTTCTACCGAGGACGGCGTAATATTTAGTTTAGAGGAATGAAACTCAACATAGATGTGTTTATTGACTCATATTTATTGAAATCATTTGCGTGACATGGACAATTCAAATACGGACATAATTCAACTGCGTGATGGATCCTCAAATCCCTTTCTACACAAGAGAGTAGAAATGTAGCATATAATTAACTAACTTATAAAATTATAATTGAGGAAAATTATAACGCGATATAATTAAATGCCCTCCCGTTGGCCATTGCATAACGCCCACCGTTCATCCGTAAAATGATGTTTTTTTTCTAGGGCAAAACTTATTATATATTGTAGTGAACGAAGGAACTACAATTAATCCTGAAGGCTGTGACCGAGACGCTTTTTCATAGTGGCTGCCTCTAACGTTTATACATAATGGATGAGAATGTCCAAGACTGATTCAAGTTGGAAATTAGTCCGACCCTGTTCTTCTATGTTACGTTCACTCCTGAAAGAACACAATGACTAAGAATGACTCAAGATGACTAAGAATGGGTTGCAGCAATTTTTTTTTTTTTTTTTTTTTTTTTTTTTTACACTGAGTATATAGAGAGAGAAATATATATATATGTATGAATGTATTTATACTGGATTATCATGAAGAGAGGATTATCTGGAATTCGGTTTTGAGCACGAGTCTTTCTCTCACCATCACCCTATTTGCCCTGATGAAGGCCTGAAATTCAGGCCGAAACGTTGACTAAAAAAAACTTGTTAGTTACAAATTAGTTTATAATTTGTCAAATACCAAAGCCGAATTCCCGACAATCCTCTCTTCATAAAACTTGACGCTCAACATATTTACCTACATACTGGATTATTGTTTTCTTCTTTTCATAGATGTATCAGTATATGTTTTCCCATTTGAACAGAAGAGGCAGCGTAGGGAACTAATAAGATTCTCTATGTTTTAGTGAATATGTAAATAATTGGCCAATTTGATTTTCTCAACTGGAAACCAATATATGAGGTCAACGTCAAGTTCGTATCTCCATCAACGAATAAGCTCATTAAGACTGGCGCTAGACTGTCTGGGAGGGAAAAGTAGGACGGTTAGCACGCAACATTCACTAATATATTCATTAGCGGTTAGTAGTATGAAGCATACATGCTAAATTTGATTTCTAAAGTTCAAAAATGACGAACCCTACCTAAGCACGGGAGATACATTCTTAAATATTTTCTTTGATATTATATTTTTGTAAAATGTTAGAAAACGTCATTAAATAACGAAGATAAATGCGATTTAAATTTTTTTTTTCACATTAAGAAGATTGAGTGTAAAAAGTTATACCACTAAGCGTGGATCAAAACAGGCCCGCGATAAGGGAAGCGCTCAGCCATTTTAGTTACTTTAATAAAACGTTTTTCATATAAATGTTCTAGAATATAGATGTTAGAAAATGAACTACTTTTGGAACTTTTGGTTTTATTTGTTTAGGTAAACGCCCACAAATATGATCCTCGATGGATCAATGCAATTAAAACTGCANGTTTAAAATTATTTCTTAATATTTTCATAAATTTTATAAAATTCACTACCCTCAAAAATTATAAGCTTATAACTACCCGGAGTACAAATAAGCCAATTAATAAAATAAAGATAATATGTCAAATGCAATACAAGATCCAAAATTGATGTTTTAATTTCAATAATAAAATATATTTCTCCTCCTACTTCTGATTTATGAAAAAGCCCCTAACACTTGGTTTATTTATTTTATGATTCTGAACATTAAATTAAAAATTATGAGCTGATCATAAATAGCCTGGCGGTATGAAGTGATGGCGTAAACTCCAGGAAACTCATTCTATATTTATACTAAAAATATTATATAAGAATGAGGTAGGGTCGGTCGGGAATTCGATCTGGGAATTTTAATAAAATAATAATAATAATTAAAAACGATTAGTCCTCACTTAAAGACAATTTACACAAAATAATTATCAATATTTATATTTCTTAGGTTTAATTAATTGTCATAAAAATGTATTTTACATTAAACAGAAAGAAATGGTATTGTTCAATCTATTAATAAAAATGTGTACAAAAAATATCACAGATACATTAACCTATTAATAACACATAAATAAATAACGTGTTGAATTAACATGGTTCGAGGTCGGTTGGCCGTCGAGTATTATGTTTAGCTTATCCTTAGCTGCACCCAATTTGCCTATTTTATTACGGCAATAATAAAATAATTACCCAATAATTTTGGAGTATTTTATTTTTCTGATCCTGGCCGAAACCCTGACTAATTTCTCCAGCACAAATAAATAAAATGAAAATAAGAAGAGGTATTATTTAATATTAAAAATCACTACACGGCAACACATGGATGGCCAGCCAACGTATAACCTATACGTGCAGGCCCTACGACAGAACGATGAAGCCATTTGGGGAGGCTATTGAGCTCTCATGCCACAACTGCACAAGATGAGTATTACTGGTAGCTGCCATACTCCCTCAAGTCTAGGGCTAGTCAGAGGTATGAACCCTAAGAAAGAGAGAGGGTGCAGAGTGTTAGCCGCTGCAGGACGACAAGAAAGTAAGGAGATGGACACGGAAGTGTGGATGAGGAAGTCTTGGAAGGAGGTCTGGGTCACCTCACAGNCAAAGCCGAATTCCCGACAATCCTCTCTTCATAAAACTTGACGCTCAACATATTTACCCACATACTGGATTATTGTTTTCTTCTTTTCATAGATGTATCAGTATATGTTTTCCCATTTGAACAGAAGAGGCAGCGTAGGGAACTAATAAGATTCCCTATGTTTTAGTGGATATGTAAATTATTGGCCAACTTGATTTTCTTAACTGGAAACGAATATATATGGTCAAGATCAAGTTCATATCTCCATCAACGAATAAGCTCATTAAGACTGGCGCTAGACTGTCTGGGAGGGCTAAGTAGGAGGGTTAGCACGCAACATTCATTAATATATTCTTAGCGGTTAGTAGTATGAAGCATACATGCTAAATTTGATTTCTAAAGTTCAAAAATGACGAACCCTACCCAAGCCCGCGAGATACATTCTTCAATATTTTCTTTGATATTTGACTTTTGTAAAATGTTAGAAAATGTCATTAAACATTTTATATCCTATATATTTCTTCTTAACACTAAGAATAACGAAGAAAAATGCGATTACAATTTTTTTTTTCACATTAAGAAAATTGAGCGTAAAAAGTTATACCACTAAGCGTGAATCAAAACAGGCCCGCGATACCCTGAGGGTGGGGAGGGGAATGGGAGTGGGAGGGAGAGAGAAATTTATTGTCTCAGAGCGATTAGTCCTCTCTTAAAGACAATTTACAAAAAAATAATTATCAATATTTATATTCCTTAGGTTTAATTAATTGTCATAAAATGCATTTTACATTAAACAGAAAGAAATGGTATTGTTCAATCTATTAATAAAAATGTGTACAAAAATATCACAGTCACATTAACCTATTAATAACACATAAATAAATAACGTGTTGAATTAACATGGTTCGAGGTCGGTTGGCTGTCGAGTATTATGTTTAGCTTATCCTTAGCTGCACCTTATTGCAGCCAATTTTATTACGGCAATAATAAAATAATTACCCATTAATTTTGGAGTATTTTATTTTTCTGATCCTGGGCGAAACCCTGACTAATTTCTCCAGCACAAATAAATAAAAATAAAAATAAGAAGGGGTATTATTTAATATAAAAAATCACTACACGGCAACACATTGATGGTCAGCCAACGTAATAACCTATACGTACAGGCCCTAAGACAGAACGATGAAGCCATTTGGGGAGGCTATTGAGCTCTCATGCCACAACTGCACAAGATGAGTATTACTGGTAGCTGACATACTCCCTCAAGTCAGAGGTATGAACCCTAAGAAAGAGAGAGGGAAACGCAATGCTGATGGTGCAGAGTGTTAGCCGCTGCAGGACGACAAGAAAGTAAGGAGATGGACACGGAAGTGTGGATGAGGAAGTCTTGGAAGGAGGTCTGGGTCACCACACAGCAAGGACCCCAGGTCTCATATCTCCTTATCGGGAGGACAGCACTTCCCCGGAACGCCTGACTAGGAATCGTCTCTCCCACTCGCATTCTTCCTAAATGGTACAAGGGAGGATAATAAAGAAGAAGAGCTACACTTCAATAAGAAGACAGGATGAAAGATGATGATGAAATATACCAAAAACACCAACAATGTTTCATCAAATAGAATAACATTTTCAAAATTTACTTCGAATATTAATGTATTATTAAAATTTACAAAAGCTATCTCAAAAGATTTTATTATTTACAAAAAGGGTAGGTCAAGGATTTGAATACTAATTAAAATTATAAGTAACCATAAAAATAAAAAAATTGTTTCATCAATATATTTTTAAAACAAATTAAAAACAAATCATTCAAGATTCAGCATTACATTATATAGTAAATGTCAATAACCTACACCCTGTTGCAATTAATATGAAAATATAGAAACCACATATATGGGGAGAAATAAAGGGACATAAAGCGTAGAGCAAAATATTTTAGATGTCTTTGTAGAGAATTTGTTGGGATATGGTCAAAGTTGATTAGAAAAATATAATTTAAGGAATGTATTTTCCGACGTTTCGGCTTAGTTTTTAAGTCATCTTCAGGGCTGTTGAAATACAATGTCATAAGAACGCTTGAGAAAAACAAAAAAAAAAATATGATTTTCAATATTATTACACAAAATTTGACTTAACTTAAAGTAATGTGATATGTAATGCAAATACTTTTAATTATGCCAAATTTTATGTAACAATATTGCATAGTCATATAATTGTTTTGTTTTTCTCATATGTTCTTATGACATAGTATTTGATGATGGTCTACAAAGTAAGCCGAAACGTCGGCAGATAGTAGAAAATACATTTCTTTAAATTGCATTTTTTTAAATTAATCTTGACCGAACCCCAAAAAATTCTCTACTAATAATCTCTACGGTCAAAAACTCCCCATTTGTATTTTAGATATCTTCAAATAAATTGCAAAATTCCTTTGTTGGCAGTTAATGTAATTCTTAATAAAAACAGTATGATTATGTGACTCCTACAATATTTCAAATTCAACAAAAAAAAAGTTATACTCACGAGCATTAATGCAAAGATCTGAAATTACTGGAATTCACCGCTAGACTCAAGACGTCAGATTAGAGCCAATTGAATAATGTACTGCAGGAGTCACAGGAAGTATCTTAATTTGTTTGAATTAATTTAATATAATTTCAATTTAAGCTGTGTAGGATATTTAGATCAAAAACTCTACAAATCACAAATTCAAATATAGTATAATTACATTGAAAGATAAAAATTGTTATTAAGACTGTTATTTTGTCTCATTTCGTTTTCACACTTTCTTGAGAGCCATAAAACATATTTATATGTGATAACAAATCATGATCATTAAATTAGATATAAATCTAGCCTCAATAAAAGTAGCCATAACAATTAGAAATTTATAGTAGACACCTTGAAAGGAGGGAAAACCTCTATTTGAAGGAGGGAATAAGAAATATTCAATTCGACTTGAGTAACGACAGTGATCAAGAAAGAAAATCAAAAGGTTGAGAAGAACAGTTCATAGTATGTTCAGAGAACCAGACAAATACAGCAGAGTGAAATTATTTCCATCTTTTATAAATAAGTAGGAAATTGCTTTGAAAACTGGGGTTTCCTTTTATACCCGATGGGATGGTTTTTATAATATATTATTTCAAAAAAAAAAAAAAATACAAATCGGATAAGCTTTGACAAAGGCTTGTAGAGAGGAATCTCTTGCCCTGTAGAAATAATTTGTGACAGTCGCGCGGAGGACACTTTAATATAGGTACACGACACATCTGTCATTCCTGTCATTTTATTTAAATCTGCAGAAATATAGATGGGAAGATGGCCCCTTATTATGTTCATATTAAGGAACAGTCTGCTCTATGATGCCGTGGTATCGTCTAAAACCATATATTAAACCCTGTTTAACATATATTACTCAAACATTGTGCTTCTGTGAATCAACCCCTCCTTTTGATTTAATTTTGTTGTATCCATATACCATTATACCTGTCTCAAGAATAAAGAAAGTTAAGGAATAAAATTCCTGGTTATGATCACTTACAATAATTATCACGAGAAGCTTTTCTACTTCTCATATTTTCCCAAGAAACAGTAGTTCATTTCCCAAGAAACTATATGTGGACTGCAGTCCACAACATTCGCGTTTTTTTTTTTTCATTCTCAAATTGTACGACCCGAAACGTTCGCATAATTAGTGGGAGCCCACACATTCTCCAGCCACCCAATGATCTATGCAAGAACATCAACGGCTTGTTGGTCATCTCTCAAAGGTCGCCCTCCCTAATAATAGCTTTGGGCATTTAAAAGCCATTGTTCGACCCACCACAGCTAACTGTACGTTAGACATGGCTTCAGCAACCCGGCGCAGGGACCTTGCGGCTGTTGGAGCAAGAATTGGAATGGCGCAACCCCCTTCTTTATGGTCCCCGAGGCTGGTAGGCAATTCGCTCGACGAAGCGAGTCGGGGTGTCCTGGTCTCAGCGCGAATGAAGGCCATCCCACAGATTGGACTTACCGGCAAATGGTTCGGGGGAGGAAAACGAATCCCTTCTGTGCCGTAATTGGTTCTGGCGGCACTACATTCCAATCGCATGGACATCTCGATCTTATTTTCTCATATACTACACTTTTTACTTCAAGGCTTTTTTCTACCTGATTATTGAGGTGACTCATTTTCGGTAGGAGCCGACGTTTGTCGTAGACACACGTTTTAAAGGAATGCTTCGGTGGGTCTCACAATATTTTAGGGAACGTTTTACGAAGCGCACCGTTGGACATATCTCACTGGAATACGAAATTCTACAACCATTGATAACAATTAAAACATTATTGTATGAGAAATCTTACGTGTTAATACCAATTTTTTTTTTATAAATCAAAGCGAAAGTAGTGGTACCTGAATCGTAAGCTTGAACAGAAAATAATGTTTTTTCTTAGTTACTAATCAGTCAAAGATAATTATTTAAAATGTAAGAATGTAGGATCGATGAAGCTGTTATTTTTCATAAGTCGCGTTTCGGAAATAACTTGTAATTAAATTTCTTGACAATCTGCTAAAAGTAAGAGTATGGGTTCTTAAAAGATAATCGTACATAGACTTTTTTTTTTTGCTCTTAAATCAATAAATATTTGCAATTCATAATTTAATTTATTTATCATATTAATTGAAATTCACTTCTATTAAATATTATTAATTAATGGTGAAATTCTGTGACGACCACTCCTGATTTTATTTATTAAATGTTATTGGACTATGGTAAAAAGAAAAATTAGTAAGTCAGTGGCACAACTTTCATTATTCATAATGCTAATAAGTTTTTTTTTAAATGGTGAAATCGATATNTTATTTCCTTTTTTAATTATGGGGGGGTCTCACACAACTTGGATTTCCACACAGAAAGGTTTCCCAACCTGGTGTCGGCTTTTCCTAGCGCTAACAACAAACTTGGATTCCTTCTTTGACGAGGACAAGTCTTATTTTTGGATTGTTTTCCCAATAGAAGATTAATTATTGTAGTCCACTGTTAAAATCAAACTATAAACCCCTTCAACAATGAGGGTTTCGAATAGTTCTATTAAAGTATTTAAGGCTTAATGTAATAATAACGGGGAAAAAAAAGAAAGTACGTCATGGAAGACCTGCGTCATATGAGCAAATTTCTACATGATTCACTGAATGTTAAATAAGAGAAAATAAGGAAATTTAATTTACAAGCCGGAGAGAACAATGAGTGTCAAAGGTGGTCATCCCTTCTAGACTGGCCGGGAAGGTAGAGTAGGGGAAATCTTTGAATAGTAAAGCATAATTACTAGTAGTACAAAAAGGGAGACAGTGATTAATGGCTAAGCGCAAAGCTAACTTTCCAGCAATATGCTCATTTTGGTCGTCGGTGGACCAAACTCGTCAGGGGGTAATTTTGCGGTCACAGGGGTAATCAGCTTCGGAGGGCTGACAACACCACGTAACATCCTTTATTAGGATCTCTCCAATTTCAGGCAGCGAATCCTTTCCTTATCACCCGATCAGAACCAAAGCCGCACCAAGTGCTCTTCGGTTGATACCGAGATGGCCTGACAGATTCAAGTTGGCAGTATTTTCTCAGCTTGTTACTTCGTATTCTAAATAGTTGTATTGGGAGGTAGTTGTCAACCTGTTTTTATATGTATTACTTTGCCTCATTCCCTCCTAATTTTGAAGAAAAAAAAATGTCAATATACCTATTCGCGTTAAGGCAGTATTCAGACAGATTTATTCAATTAAAAATGACAGTCATAATTAACATATAATACACCATACATAATGATGGTTATAATAGGATTTACAGGAATGTTAAAATACAATAGTTATAATAAAAGGATGGGAATAGGATGATTAGGATAGTATATGTCGCATCATTCCCAGCAAGAAGAGTAGCATTACTCTTGCAGGAGTAATCTTCTTGGTCAGAAACAAGCCCAGGCCTTTGATTTCTTAGGGATTTACACTAATACTTAGACAGGTGGATTTCACAACATGAAGGAAATTTTAAGTAGGAAATATGTGGAATGTCTACCACATAAATTTCCAAAAAAATTAAATTTCAATTGTGATATATTATTTTCAATTTGAAACTTAAGCGATAACTGATCTAAAGCTATTAAAAAAAAGTAAGTTTACTGTTTCGTTAGAAGTACCCCTCAATTTGGCTTAGAAGAAAATGAAATCATCACTATTGTTCAAGGCCTTCTCCTTTTCTTAGATTTATTTGAGGTTTATATGGCATCACACTATCATTATAGTAATTTTAAATTTTAAATAAGTGAAATAGAGTGATGAATAAATCGGTTATAAGAAGACACCTATATGCTGTTTGCGCCCTCTACTAAAGTAAGGAGTACCCTACTCGATTTTGTCCGAAAAATGATAAACTTTCAACTAATAATGAATTCTCCATAAATTAAAGGTATTTCAACGAATCTCCTCAAAATAATCCTGTTATATATCAGAATATTGATGAACATAGACATTAAAAAAAGAGAGAAAAAAAAAGTGATTTCCTTCAAAAGGATAGGTGGTAATATTATACTCGGGGGTTATATTACCCTACTAAACAAATTCTCTACATTAGTAGATAATTTGTTTAGTAGGGTAAAAATAGAGTTTTTGACTNCCCCCCCCCATTCAAATGACGAAAATATCAAATATTATTCAAAGAACTTTGAAGTAAATATTTTATTGAATGGAACAAAAAAATTCATTTTTAAATTGCATAAAAGTAAGTAATAATAAGCAGAGGGGAATTTGTAGTTTTTTTATAAGTTAATATTATTTTTTGTTTTGTTTTTCGCCTTTATGTCTCGTAGGTGAGAGATAAAAATAGATGTTTAATGAGATAAATTTATATCTCTGTTGAACTCTTTGGTTTTATTTAATGGGAATTTTCGTATAATATTTATAAATAAAAAAAAGCAAGCAATTGCAAGTTATTGTCCACAGGCAAAATGAAACATTTAAAGGAAATTAAATGTATAGGTGTATGAGAAGTCTGACATACTAATACCTGAACGGTAAATCGGGAAACTAGATCGTGAAAGTTCCTTGTTGATATCGGTAAAAGTTTGTTTACAATCTCAGCACAGGGTAGTTTGTTTGAGAAATTGTTTTAAATAGGCTACAAGAAATGTAGCACAGGGAGCCAGAAAAAAATCTAACTACCTCAGCTGGGGTAGGTTTTCTTATATACCAATATAAGTTTCTTATATACCAAATAGGTTTTCTTGTACATCGATAACTAGAATTAAGACCGAATTCCACAATTATTGACACTGTGTTATCCTGTGTAAGAAATATATATTAATAAAAAAAAATAAACTCCACAGAGGATTTATTCACTCGATACAATGGTACAGGAAAAGGCTTGAAGTGATTACGACGTAAATGATTAATTCCAGCTAAAACTGATTAGGAAGTAGCAGTCGCAAGGTGGATCTATGGAAATAAAGGCCGCCAGAGCGTTTCCAATTTGACAACCATTGGTCTGTGAAATTAAAAGGATTGCACGCTGAGGACGCTAAAAACCGCACCAAATCCAATTGGGTCAGCTAGGCAACGTCCAACTTCAGCCACTCCTCTGACATTTGGAATGTTATGTAACACTGTGTTTTTTTTTAACCTCTTCATCGAGCCACATTTAAATGGCATACAGAAGTATTTCTTGCCAATTCTAAAGTTCCAGTTTTGAATTTAGTTGACATAGGTGAGCTGCTGTTTAAAATGAGAAGGCTCTCCTCGTCACCAATATTTCTTTTAACTTTACCGTGAAGAGAGTTTCGTTGCATTTTTTTTATTAGGATATATTAAAAAAAACAGCATCTTGAAGCATTAAATAAAAACTTAAATTCCCGGGTTGGTTCCTCCATAGGGAGCACTATAGATAAACACACTATTCATATCACCCATGGCACTGGGCAGACTTTTACGTATCAAGAAAAGTCTGTCTATGATAGAAATCGAACTTAAAACTCCAGAATTGGAGTCCATATCGGATAACAGGTGGACTAAGCCGGTGAACTTGTTGGAATTTAAATGATATATTCAACATGATGACATAATTGTGGTCGCTAAAATTTGGTGATTTTTTAGTTCGTAGAATTGGGGAAAAAAAAACCTACTTTGTCCTAAATTTACTAAAATTATACTAAAACATACATATAGTTTAATTATTATTGTCAATAATAATTAATTATTATCAATTCTAGATAATGAATTAATTAATTTCATTTATTTGTGTATTGTAGCTGTAATGGACCAATGTATTATGGGGGAACCCAGGTTCGATTCGAATATTAAATATCAGGAGTAGGAACAATAAATAGCAATCCTGAAGTTTTGAGGTAGTCCGCAGTTGTTGAAATAATGAACCAAATTCTGAACTTAAGCTTCTTTTTGCAAACCGATGGATGATATCGTGGTTGTGGCTTTAAAGAAATCCAAAATTTAAAATCCTAATTACTTCCTATTATTAGCGTTACCGAAAGAGAAATGCATATAATAAAATAGGTGTAAAATGTCATTTTTAAACATATTTTCCATGACATCTATGTATATATAAAAGAAAAGGAATTTACTAAAAAAAAAAAAACTTTATTAAAAAATTTAATTTAGAGTATATACTATACCATGACATAAGATTAAAATATTTAGTCATACTGATCTTGTTACGTGACAATTTTAACTTTACATTATTTATGTTCAGTAAATTTTTTTTATTAGAAAAAGTTATTACAGCATTTAAGAATGTAAAAGGTATGTTACTTATTATTAAACTTTTATTTATTTATTATATTCAGTTAAATTAAAATATTTTGTAATTTGATCACCACAATGAATTTAAAAAAAATGACGTTCAATGTCCCCAGGAGGTCGCGGGGCCATCTTCGTTTGTGTCGACGGGGAGGGTTGTAGGGGTTGGAGTTGAAGACATGCAAAAGGTATGTAACTTGGAAGGTTAAGTGCTTCCCCATATTGTCCCCTCCCAAACTTTCTAGAGTCAGCCTTAGCAATCCCACTTTTCTCTATTTTATTAGATCAAATAGGTGAGATACTCATAAAGATTTATGCCCATCTTTCCCGTCAATACTGTTCAGTTAGCGGAGTTCTTGCGTGATGGACCACGGAGTTCCTATCCACTAATCTCCAGCTGCACTAAATGTTCATTTGGCCGCGATTATGGATGAGTTAAGCGAATCCAGTGAAGGGAATATGGGCAAAAGTATAAAAGAAATTCAATTGCTCAAAACCCAGCTAAAATAAAAGGGAAAAGTGGTAGATTTAGTCCTTCTGGAAATTGTAAATAAGTATTCATCGGTTTTGTATTGCAGAGGGACATTGTGAACCGCAAGAACACAATGTCCCTCTGCAATACAAAACCGATGAATACTTATTTACAATTTCCAGAAGGACTAAATCTACCACTTTTCCCTTTTATTTTAGCTGGGTTTTGAGCAATTGATTTTCTTTTATACTTTTGCCCATATTCCCTTCACTGGATTCGTTTAACTCATCCATAATCGCGGCCAAATGAACATTTAGTGCAGCTGGAGATTGGTGGATAGGAACTCTGCCTGGAAGAGACAAGGGGATTACCGTTAGGAGCCATGACCACCCGTGCCCCTCCCTACCTCCTCGGCCCACTGATTGCCGAGAAGCAGCGCAGAAACAGTGGGCTTTCCACCTTCAAAACGGCAAGTCAAGTGAGCGAATTACTCCAACTTTCTGCCAAATACCGAATATTTAGAAAACCGTTTTTACCAACAATAAACTTTCAACTAATAATGAATTCTCCATAAATTAAAGGTATTTCAACGAATCTCCTCAAAATAATCCTGTTATATATCAGAATATTGATGAACATAGACATTAAAAAAGAGAGAAAAATAAAGAGATTTCCTTCAAAAGGATAGGTGGTAATATTATACTCGGGGTTTATATTACCCTACTAAACAAATTCTCTACATTAGTAGATAATTTGTTTAGTAGGGTAAAAATAGAGTTTTTGACTGTAGAGATTATTTAATCTCTACGGTCAAAAACTCTCTATATTAAAAAAAAAACAATGGCAAAGTTTTTATAATATGTATTCCATCAGTTATCCTCTTAATACAAATACAGTACTCAATTTCGTAGTAGAGTTCTAATGTCATTTGTTAATGTTAATTCACTTGTTTCTCTGCAGATTACTTTCTTTCTCCAGAGAAACATTTTTGATATGATAATATGATATTATAAAAGCTATAATTGTGTATTTTATACAAGCTATGATTGTATTTCGACAATAATCGTACAATAAGAGAATTCGAAGAAAAAAAGTTTTGAAAGCCCTATTATATTCAGGAGAAAAATTGACGACCGAGGAGTGTTCTATAGAGAAAACAAGGGCGTGTTTGTTAAGTGAAAGAACAACGTAGTGAAAAAGAGGCCTCGATTTATCGCTGGAGATATTTCAAGTTGCCAAGTTTATATTCTAAGAGGGATATTAATAAATTTAATTAAGAAATTTCATTTTAATACCGAAAAGATCAATGAATGTAAAACGTTTGCTCAAACCATCGTACAAAATCTCTAAACAATAAATGCAGGGGGATAGGATACAAATCTAAATTGTCTTAATTAATCTCCTGTTTTCCGGGCGGGCATGCTATCCATGCCTGGAAAGCTGGAGATCCAGGTACGAGTCCTGGCTGAGACAGTTAAGATTTTTTATTCTGTTCCCTTGCTGTTTAAAATTAATGTGGGATTAAATATCGCAAGAAAGCAAGCCATTTTCTTCCGTGGAAAGATTTCTTTGTGCAGCTCGCCAGCCTCTGGAAGTCACCGACTCGCGCAAGTCTGACTCAAGCTGCAAGGGAGTACAGCTCTTGGACTATAAAGGCCGGGGAGCGGACTCTCCCGTGGGCAGAGCGATGTACGCCCACCTCTCGCGCCGCCTACCGCTCTACATCACGCCTACTCTACCCGCCAGGTCTTTGTTTCCGTTCAGGAGCCGTGAATCCGCCCCCTCCCCCCCGTACAGGAGAGGGCTTCAAACTTTTCTTTTTCAGACTCATTTTACGCTCTGTTTCCACGAGCAACGTAATCCCACTTTTGTTTTGTGTTGTTAGCTTCAGTACACCAGCCAATACTTCCAGAAAATTTTAGCTAACTGGCAGTTACTACTAAAATCTCCACTGTTTTAAATAAGGAGCACTTGTCAAATAAATACGATATTTTGCCCTTCACTAGAGCATTTTAAGCAAATGGATAACTATTTTTAAAAACAAATATTCATTTATGGAATGCATACAACCGTCATTAGAACTGTTTGTTATTTTTCATGAAGATTATTTCTCAAAGTTTTAGTCAACTAAGACAATAACATTTATAAAATGTAAACGAGATAAGAAAAAAATTTTGAAGATATCTACATTGAGTAATAAGCTTACTTACTAGGATCTTTGGTAAAAATGCGTATAATTTATAGAAATAATACTATCAGTCACTTGGAAAAGTTATCCAAGTTTCATAATTAATGAATACTTTGGCGAAGTATAAAATCACAATTTAACTTTTCATCTTCTTCGCAAGTAGTGAAGGTTATCAAATAGATGGTAAAATACTTGAAGCCTCCTTCACATTTAATTAGCTTTATTTGTGCTTATCTGCTTTCGGATGGCACAGCTTCTATCATCAGAGCCTCTTGGCTACCTCCAGAAACACTAACAACCGGTAAGTCAAAATAAAAGCTAAGTGTAAAGGTTATCAATTACATGGTGAAATACTTGTAGCCTCCTTCACATTTAATTAGCTTTATTTGTGCTTAGCAACTTTTGGAAGGCACAGCTCACATCATCAGAACCTCTTGGCTACCTCCAGAAACACTAACAACCGGTAAGTCAAAATAAAAGCTAAGTGTAAAGGTGGTATTTAGTGCTAATCGACAATAGGTCATAAGACACATTACGATCAATATACGATATCAATCCCTTTCACAAAGGCGACTTTAAAGAATAATATATTTGTGAGTAATAATTAAACAACATGGCGTTCTTTGCAAAGACGGATATTATAGTACGTAGGTAATCATTAATGTAATTTAGAGTTTTGGAAGACCATTCCTCACCAGCTGACAGTCACATGCTGATATTACACTATGCCTTCAATTTATAACGTTTCTCTTTCCAGCATGCGAGATAAAATAAATAACTCACTTCTATTTTTAAAGTAATATTGCAGGGGAATTAGCATAGTAAAAACATGCTTGGCCCACAGAATCCTTCATTATAACGTCATTTATTTTAATTTATTCGCCCATGAGACTCAAACACTCGACATATATATTTTGATAAAGTTAACAAAGAGACTTTCAGCAATGATGGAGAGTTTTTTTTTTTTGACCGGGGAGATAACTAATAGGTGTTTTATTTGTTAGGGTTCATGACATCCCCTCTCGCCTTCATGATAGCCCTGAAGATGGCTTACAACGTAAGCCGAAATGTTGGCAGATAATTAAAAAATATACATTGTTTAAATTCTATTTTTTGGATCTACCTTGACCGAACAAAACAAAAAACATCTAATAATTTTAAGCAAAGATATATTTTGGGGCGCCAGGCTAGCTCAGAGGATCCGTACGGGTCTCGCAATCCTGACGCCGCGGGTTCAAATCCCGCCCAGGTCAATCTTTTATTTATAAATAGAAGCTTGTCCTAAGCCATGGGTGTTTAAAATGGGGTGACAACCTGTAGATAGCCCCTCCCTCCAATGACCATAAGTGGTTGCAAGGGAGGCTAACACAGCAAAAAAAAAACGTGAGGATTTACAATGAAGAGGATTTAAATTGCATTCTAAACATTTGAAGAACCGTGGAAGATAGTTTGTGTCTAAACTAAACGAAATTTGACAGTTACAAATTTTCTTTGTCAAAAAACCGATTTGCAATCATTAAAAAGCTACGTTTATGCAGGGGCTATTTTTGTGCATACGTGTGTGTTGTTCCAGATGCTTTACACTCACAATTGAAGCAGACCCATTAGCAGTGGAAGCCAATGTTCGCCAACAGAGGGTTAGCGATATAGAGAGAGCGCTCCCGAGGACATGTCATTTATTCGGATCGGCATATGCAATGCGGATTCCAGTTTCAATAGATCCCACAGGTGCGTGTCCCCATGATCCTGGCAATGCCCCGCTTGCGGTCCCCATGAAACACACTCACTGTACGCACGGAGCGGCACATACCCTTGACTGACGAGGAGGGTTTGTGAGTGTGACGTCAGGACGGGTACATTGATGACGTCGGTGAAAGTCAGCTGGTGGGGGGGGCACGTGGCTGGCGGATCAGCTGGGCCGCACGTGGATCTGAGCACAGTCGCTCGCGCACTCTCGATCTGCTAGCTCTCCCTTGCAGACTTACTCTTCACAGACAAGTACGCGTACGTCTACCTCCTCCGCTAGTCAGTGATCATCCTCCACCCACTTACCTAGGTACTTGCCATGAAATTTATGCTTATTTTTTAGAGCTTTAATATTTTTTTAGATACTGTCAAATGAAATGATTTGCTATTTAATTCTTAAAATCTTTTAAAATAAAATTCTAAAAATTAAAGAAATAAAAATTTGAAGGTATTCTTCTTTCTGAATGATATAATATTGACATTTTGTTATTTATTTTTTGGAATATGATGCACTTAAATTGTTCCACAATTATAAATCACAAATTGGTATTTTTGTGTAAATGAAATTTCCCTGAATTCACTTGAAAATTTAATATTGATTTCACATTTATTTTATTTTTTTTTAAAGCAATCATTTGTTTATTTGTTTACATTTATATTAAATTTAATGTTAATTATTAACTATGTTTACTCCTGAAGAGCTCACCTAATTGTTATCAAATTATCACTCATTCGTTATAATATCAAAATGAAACACTTAATTTCATAGAATCAACCTAAGAATGGTCTTATTTCAATACTCATTTTAAGGGCTATAAAATTTCATATTTCACTCATTATTATGTCAAATAATAATACTTCATATATTGACATGTTACTCAAAAACTAACATGACTATTTGTAACAAATGTTTGACATCTGCAGGACAGGATTGTTGTGTTTGAAAAGAAAAAAATTTTTTTTTAAATCACCGGTATCCTTAATAGCTATCCGGTATGTCATTTCCCTATAAATATGTTAAAGCAATTTTCATGCGATATATATGCTTATCAGCGTGTACAAGTGAGTTTGTTAGTGATTCCGCTAGATTGAGCGGTATTGCACTTNGAGAGAGAGAGAGAGAGAGAGAGAGAGAGAGAGAGAGAGAGAGAGAGAGAAAGAGGGTGAGGAGAGAGAGAGGGAATTATCTACATGTAATTATTCTAATATAAACGCTTTGGACAGGATAAAAGCCGGCCCACGGAGGAACCTCTCGGAACACACAGCGCCAGGCTTTAAGAAAATTCATACCTTAAAAAGAACAGTCCAAAACTCGCTACAAGGCTGGAACACTGCTCTTCCAGACAATGCCCATATGCGAGTCCGATCTATTTCGCCGAGCACTGATGCCCCTCTGCAAGACGGCTTTCTCCAGAAACTGGTTCCCTCACAGTGAGCTCTTGGTCTAATTACAATCCTCTGTCGCCCAGTGGTCAGGCACCAGTCGTAATGGATACCAACTAGAGGGGCATCTATCTTTCACCTATATCTGTCGTGTGACATTATCCGTTAAACGGCAATAAATAAAATATAAATAGCACACGTTTGATTTAACAAGCATCTAAACCGTGACGACCTAATAACTGTTATTATTACAGGTTCTGCGAGTGGATTCTACTGTAGATTTTGCATTTCTGAAGATAAAATATGATTTTTCAACAAAAAGCACATAGCATAGATTTAGACTACTGGATTTTCGACTGTAAAAGGAAGAGGATTTTGAAATTCTTCTAGAGGGATGGGGGGAACAAGAGTGTTTATAACCCTCATAGACATAACTTTTAATAATTCTAAAATGCCTATTTTATAATTTTTATATTAATACCAATAATATAATATTTTGAAAAATATACATTTATATTTAAACAGTTAATTAACAATAGAAAGATGAAATTCTTTTGGTTGGTATTTATACTAAATGTATGACAAATAAAATCATGGACGTCGTTTAATAATAATTCATAATTTACTATCGCCGTATTTTCCGTAGTGAAAATTTATTTAATAGTCAGTAGATAAGATTCCATTTCATGAAATTTCATTATGATTGGTTAATTAAACAAAAAATATTTATTTTTATTAAGATGTTGTTTCTTCTTTTCAATTTTCAACAAACAACCACTAAGGGTCTTTAGGAGTACTTTTACAAATTATAGCTCAATAACCTTTCCACCATGGAAGGACACCATGTCTTATCCTTGAAATTGACAAACAAAATTGATTTAGGGGCAAGAAAGTCATTCCACCGTTATATTTATTTCTATTGATTCTCTAAAATCTGCATAATAATTCCTTCTAAAAAAAAACAGTTATCTTAGTGAATTCACATGAATGATATCTAAAAATCTATGCTTCATAGTGGATACCGACCGATGTACGACAATAGTCTTCATAGAAATGTGATTAAATGAGCATTATTCAATTTGGCGTTAGTTGGTTGACCGTCAAAACTTATTAGGGGGATTAAATCGGCCTAAATTTCAAGCTTTCCTCAGCGCAATAGGGGTGATGGAAGGAGCAAGTCTCCTGCTATAGGATAAATCATCCCAGGATAAGTAATAATGGTTATTTTACTTAAGGGCGAAACGTTGGCAATAATAAAAACTTTTTTGGTTTTGTTAGTTTTTATTCCTTCATAAGTCCAAGACCGAATCCCCGAAGACTACCTCCTCGTGAGCATTTTTATTTCCTTTTTTAATTATTAGGAAATTCGGATTTATTGATCATGTATATATGGGACAATCCCCATAAATGAGGGTGCTTACACTTCACAATTAGCAAGAGGGTTTGAGGCGAGGAGAGAGGTGGGTCGTAACCCTGTCGGCCCAGATAGCTTGTGAAAGTAACAGGAAGTTCTCTGGATTGTCTGTTCCTCTTTCACTGTTCCAAGGTATCTCTACAACCCTCTTCATCTTCACCCCGCCAGGCTGACCTTTCTTTTTTTAAGAATAAGCCATTTGGAAGAAATAGAATAACATTGTGAATTGCTAACATCTGAAGAGTATTCGCTATAAACAGAAAATATTTGAGAAAACCACTTTTTTTAATAGATTTTTTTTGTTTATTTTATT
>KZ807618.1:75276-86341 GCA_000696205.2 Oncopeltus fasciatus | reverse complement strand
TCTCTCTCTCTCTCTCTCTCTCTCTCTCTCTCTCTCTCTCTCTCTCTCTCTCTCTCACTCCCTCTCTCTCCCACCCTTCCTCCCACCTTCTCTCCCTCTATCCCTCTCTCTCTCTACTTCTATGATGATTATTATTATTATTTCTTCAGTTTGCATCTTCCATGTAGCTTATACAATCTAATAAATACAATATAGTTAATTATAAAAGCTATTTTAAATAGTGGAACAAATGTTTTGAAATATCTTACATTCTATTATATGTTAACTTTTTTTCTTACATCTATCTTCAATTAAATTATATTTATTTAATATAATTCTAAACCTCTAGGCAGAAAATCGAATTATGAAGAAAAAAATGAATAAGGAGTATGCAGGAATAGTTGGAGTTCCAGAATTTGTCAAGTTGACTGCAGAATTTGCTTTTGGAGAAGATAGTCAAGTTCTTCAAGAGGGTGTGGTAAGTTATATTCTTTTTTTTTTTCCTAATTCATTTTTTTAATTTGTGATTCTTACAAATTGAGAAAAGTATTGTAATAGGAGATTTTCAAGCAGATCTAATTATTTCATATCTCCCTAAGTGTAAAAATCACTTTTTAAACTATTGGTCTCTTTGAGTTTATATTTCAATGTGTAAATCATTTATTTTAGTTTGTGCAAATGGTCAAAATATATATACACGCTATTAATTTACTTAAAACTTTATTTTGCGTGCTAGTTTTGCCTCTGACATTGATGACTCTTCAGTAATTTAATATATAATTTTGTAAAGAACAGTAATTACAAATAAAAATTAAAGCCTTCCATCTTCAAGGCTGTGTCAACTGATAACTGTCTATAAGGGTCTTTCTATATATCTCATGGTTTCCTAATAATTGATCTGTAGAACATTACCAATAACTGACAATCGATATTGTCAGAGTACAAATTTATTTTTATATCTTGCTTTTTAATTATAGCTTTCTTTATTTTTTATTTTTAATTATGTTATGTTGTCTTTATTTTTGGAATGCTCCATTAATCTCGTTCCATGTTTTTGGGCAGATTTACATGTATAGGGCAGATTCACAAGTTCTGTAATTTATTTGGCAAATATTATTTTAGCCTTTTTTTAGTGATATATAGTCCTTAATTTTTCTATTTTTCCCCTCTAGATTTCCTTAATACTCATAATATTCTTGAGTTAGATATGATAAGAAAATGTGCAAAATTAATAAATTCTATAATTTTTTTTATATTATTTGATTTTAATCCTGTTTATTTTTTAAAATCATCCTTTCCTAGAAAAATTTGTTCTAAAATTTAAAAATATTTGGGTCAAATTTATATAGTTCTTCTTTTATATTANTAAGAATTTTTTTTTTTTTTTTGTAAAATATCTTTGTCTCTGTTCTTTTCATATATTTTTATATTATATACTCAGGAAAATTGTTTTGTTCAGGTACCTTTTAACCATTTAGGGTCAGTGAAACCTATGCATGAGCTATTTAGTGTAAAATATATTCCTCATTTTTTTTTCTATCGAATGAATTCATCTTTACTTCATCTTAAATATAAAAAGAATTAAATTTGTCTTTAAAATTAAATTGCATCAACCACTAACAATGTTAGCAAATGGTCCAGTTGGAACTGAAACGGTCAAAATAAGGCTGAGAATATTTTTTTTTTTTTAATCTCTAAGCTTAACATTAAAAATTAATATTCGCTAATGCCAGGCAAGGATTTGAAAACTTATTTTTTAAATTAAAATTTTTTGATCCATTATCTATTTTAAACTCTAAAATTGACTAAAATGTATAGTTTGCTAGAAAAATATTACTTTTTAAAAATTTTATTTGTTTTAGGTTGGTTTACTAATTATGTTTTAATGAAATGCTTGCTAGGGGGTCATAGGGTTCCTACTTTAAGTTCACCAACCCTTTCCCTATCTCAACAACTATTTACATAAATGGCATTGCTTGGATCCAGCTGTGAGATTGCTTGCTGAAGTTGTACTATCAGTTAATGGTTTTCTATCATTTGTGGTTGTTTGAATTTATATTTGTTTGTGGTAGTTACAAACATTATAGTCATTACTTCAGAATAAACTTTACTTTTTTATCGAAATGTTTTTTTCTTAAGTATTCCTCAGTTTAAACTTGAAACGTATTATTATTTTTTCACATGTGTGATTCTATTAATTCTCTTACAAAATATCTTTAAATACCCACTTGCTCTTAACAATAATTGTATTAATTACATCAAATTTAGTTTTAAAGTTTCATTGTATTTTTGTTTAAGTTTTAATAGTAGTCATGAATGGTTGTCTTCATAAGCTCCTTGAGCTTTACTTAGACTGGAATTATAATTTTCATCTTTAAATTTTTGTATCATTTGAATAAAAAATTTATATTTAATATGGTTTTCTTTCTTTTTAGAATGCTACTGTGCAGTGCCTCTCAGGAACTGGTGGTTTGCGTTTAGGTGGTGCATTCCTCAAATCTTATTACCCACACAGCAAAGATATATATGTCCCTGTTCCTACTTGGGGTAATCACAATTCTGTGTTTGGACATTCAGGTCTAAATGTGAAACATTATAGGTATTATGACAAATCAACTGTAGGATTGGATTTCAAAGGCTTAATAGATGATATTTCAGTAAGTTTTTATTTAAGTATAAATTACTTTCGATTTTATTTTATTTATTGTTTTCAATTGCGATATTGAGACAACTGTTTTAATATCATACTAAGAGGTGTTTAAAGTATTTTCTTAGAAATGCATATTGTAAAAAATGCACTATGCACAAACAATGAAAACTAAACAAATTCCTTAACTTCTTAGTTTTAACTAGTTAATTTCCGTTATCAATTTTAGGTAACTAAACTGTATCTTTGATATATGTTGGCAATATATCCATAGTAAATCCAGCTCTAATTAGATAAACATCTACTGAATGTACCTATTTCATTTCTTTACAAAATGCAAACTATTGCAGTCATAATTCTATGAGGGGGCAGATGGTTAGATAGTTAGGGCTCTGGACTCCTGATATAAAGGCTCTGGTTTAATTTTCATAGTTTACCAATAAATAACTATCCTACAATTCGGAGTATTTTATTTTTTCGATCCTGACTGAAACACTGCCAAATTTCTCCAACCATGTGAACTTAATTTATAATATTTTCCAGAAAGGTAAAAATGGACATAAGTGGATAATTCAGTCCTGAAGTTGTACCATTGCACAATTTTAGTTTAAAAAACAGCTTTAATTGAGAAAGTATACTGTTTTCTATTATAAATTGGTTAATGCTTATTTGCCATTTATTTTATAGTTAACTAAGATATTAAATGAATTTTATGGTTTCTTAAATATCCTTTCACTTAGTAAAGTTAGTCTATTTTTATTTAAATAAATGAAAACATTTTTTAAATAACATTATCTTATTTGCCTCATGTTAATATTTCAAGTCTGTAGTCTTTTCCAGATAGATCAATCATCCTTCTTCATGCTTGTGCACATAATCCAACAGGAATTGATTTGAAACCAGAGCAGTGGAAGGAGCTTTCTCAGTTACTCATGAAGAAAAATCATTATCCATTTTTAGATATGGCTTACCAAGGATTTGCTTCAGGTTAGCAGTTTTGTTCACTTTAATCAATGCCAATACTCCAAAAAATTATTTTAATAAAATAGTTATTCATTAGATGTTAGAAAAGAAGAACCATGGTTCTAATTCCTATTACTTAGTTTCTTCTAATGGCAGATGACCTGATTTTGCAATACTATGGATTCTTTGTCTTTAGATTTTAAAGTTTTGTAGTCAGACAGTTTATTGTGACTTTTGGCTAATCTATTCTCTATCCTCTCACTTTGTGAGGATTTTGTAATTTTTTGTATTTATGATAAGGTTAGAATCTGTGGCTAATAAACAACAAATGATGAACTCCTGCACCCTCTGGTGGAAATTCATATTCCTTGTCTCGGCAGACTCTAAAATATCCATTTGTCTGTAGGAAAAAATTTGGAATAGAGTTTGAGGAAAAATGTATTTCAGTTAATACAGAATCTGATGCCAGAAATGGTTGAAAGCCTGTGGTTAAAAGAATGTTCCAAACAGTATTCTTTTTCCTCAAAAGCAGAATCTACTGATTCACATGGACCACAATGTGAAGCCATGACGCACTATGAAATGATGTAATTGAAATTCATACTGATGATCAAGCGGGAGGTGGTTGAATTCCAGATTAGGTAGACGGCACTAAAGAAAAATCTAAAAGATTTTGAGCAAACTTACAGGACAGTAGGAAGTCATTTGATGATTTTTCCTGGTTTTGGGGAAAAGTTGACTGCCGAATGTTTCCCTAACTCTGGAAAAAATGCCTTACACACAATTATAGAAGTGAATTTTTGAACAAAGGAGGTAAATCTGTTCAGAAGTTGACAAAGTATATCTATGATTTCTAATTCTTAGTTGTGGCCTTTTTTTGGGTGCGAAGCCATGCTATGATATGTTTCAACTCCTAGGATAGACAGGTGAAGGAAGACTGGGGTAGAATAATGGTCTATATATTCTTGGGCTGGTGATGAGTGAGTCAGACCTCTAATGGGGATGATCCCTTATTTTGTGAGAGAGAAGTCAGATCCCTAGATCAAGATGGGATAAGAAATTGTTGGAGATACTGGGCAGCACATGTGCTATCTAGACAATGAATAATTTGAGAACAGAGTGGTTCTTCAAAACTTTCTCGTTAACCTCCAAAGACGAAGAAAGGAAGATTAATATGAATCATAGAGATCGAAGGTAATAAAAATCTTATTTACTGGTCAGCCTAGTGCTTTCCAACAACCTTAATATTAAATATTAATTTAGTTGTGGTTTATTGTCCCACGTAAATTTTAAACAATTAATTATTCTATTCCCTCTCATTAATTGTTTAAAATTTACGTGAGATAATAAACCACAACTAAATTAATATTTATAAATGAAAATTAAAAAGTAAATAACGAGAGTCGATAAATAGCTAGACAATATCAGCTCCTTTGAGCATAAGATGATGTATTCGTCTTTCTCGTGGGTTAGGCTCTCGCTAGTGTGTTGGGAATTTAATAAATTATCTAGCTCGTCCCGGTGGTGTAATGGAAGCATACCGACCTGGAAAGCAGGAGATCCAGGTTCGAGTCCTGGCTGGGACAGATAGATTTTTATTCTATTCCCTCTCATTAATTGCTTAATATTCAGTGTTTTATGTATGCTGCCATGAGAGTCATAATGAATCACATTTGATTTTATATTAATTTAAATGGACACCATTCATCTATGAAAGGGGCTTAGAGAATTGATTTTGAAAAGGGTGGTAAGGGTCATGGTAAAAAAGAATATCTTAGCTTCGTTTAATTATACCATGAATTAGTCATCTCACTCATCCAGCTCTGGTAATGTGTTTTGAGATAGACTATGATTTCAGCAAAGCTAGTTAGTAATTCACAAACTCGTCCCTGTTAATTGACCATAGTTAAAGGAGAAATGATAAGACATATATTAATCCATAAGGTAAGGACAGTTGTATACATTAATGTATGCCATGTTTATGTTTGCTATAAAAAATGTATTTTTCCCAATAAATTCTACTTAGTTTAATTAATAAATCGCAAATAGCCCAGAGATATTCTTTAGACAATTATATGTTTATTTGATCAACACATTCAGGCACTTGCCCATAAAAGTTTTTACACTCAATAAGCCCAATTTATGTGTTGTTTGAATGATATTGACAAATCTTTCCCAGCTCTAATGAGTTTTTGGATGTTTCTCCTTTTTCTTCATATCTGGTCTACTCTCTGTGACCAAAAATCAGAATATCATTCTCTATATGGCTGAGAAGTGTTCAATTTATAGAATATTTATTAAATTATAGAAACTGCTTTGTATTTATTCAATTAAGGGATTCTACAAAGATTTAATATAAGTAAATTTTTGGAGTTTTTAATGTTTTTATATTTCTCTTATCTTCTTACTTATGAGATTTCAATTTATAATTGCATAGGATTGGGTGGTCTTAAGTCTCACAAAATGTTAGCTTAACATTATTTGTTATATGTCATTTCATAATTATTTTAGCAACCATTTAGACATTTTCAAGCTAAAAATAAATCACATAATTAAATTATTACAAAAAATGTTAAATATTTTAAATAATTAACAAATTGTTTTAAAAAAAATCAAAATGTATATTTTTTTAAGCTTTATATACACACACACACACACACACACACACACACATACATATATATACACACGCACACAAACCCTAAAAACTTTATTAAGGTAGTTATTCCGTCTAAATGTAATAACTAATCCTATATAGAATTCTATTTCTATCAATATTTTCTCCTACTACATCCAATGCTACCTGGTTGTTGCATTCAGTCTAAAATTGACCAATGACAAATCCCATTTAGTGCATTGTCACTTGAAAAGTGACTCAATTTGGTCAAAGAAGAAAAATCTGAAAACACATTCAAATTCTGAATGAGTATTTGAAATTCTCATTCATTTTAATATAGATGATTTAAGTTTATTGTAAATGAAGGAAAAACCTGTTCTTAATGGTTAATGCCCATTACAATTTCACAAAATTAATGTTTACATGTATACTGTAATTAGCAAAAGTATGAATTTATGTTTTGAAAACTTTTCAATAATCATCAACACTCATGTCAAACCTCAAACTCATTCCAATATAATTTTGTTTTATTTTAGGGGATGTGGATAGGGATGCTTTTGCTGTTAGACAATTAGTGAAGGATGGTCATAGAATTATGCTCTCTCAGTCATATGCCAAGAATATGGGCTTGTATGGTATGTGTCTAATCTTAATTGACATAATATATTTCACCTTATAAATATATAATTTATTTTACTGTTTGTAACAGGAGAAAGAATTGGTGGTTTTACTATTGTTTGTGAGAATAAAGAAGAGAAAGAGAGAGTTATGTCCCAATTGAAAATTATAATTAGAGCAATGTACTCAAATCCACCTATTCATGGGGCTAGGATTGTATCTGAAGTTTTAGGGGACCCCCAATTGAGAAAACAATGGTAGGTAAGGCCACTCAGTTTTATTTCCAAAAAATATTCTTGTCATGAATAGAATGAATATTGGCAGTTCTGTGTGTGTAGCAGTATTAGTCTTTATTACTACCATAAGTATTATTTGTGCTTGAGTACAGCACTATTTATAGTATTTGACATGGATCTGCTAAACCTGAAATCAAAAGAAACAAATATTAAACTTTAAAAATAAATGAGGAGAAGATAGTCAGGGATTTGGTCTTAGAAGCTGTAGAATTAAAAAATATTTGTAAACAAATTTTTTTTCTTTATTTTTGCTAATGTTTCGGCCTAAATTTCAGGCCTTCATCGGGACAAATAGGGTGATGAAGAAGGAGAGACTCAAGAGCAGGCTCTACAAGTCATGATTTAGTTACTATAGAGCAGGAATCCCTCTCTCTCCTCACCACCCCATTTTCTCTGAAATTTAGGCTGAATCATTAGTGAAAATAAAATACTTTTTTGTTTATAAATAATTTTTAATTCTTCAACTCCCAAGACCGAATCCCTGAATAACTTCAACTTGTTACCTCCAAATTTAAAAATAAATGTTAACACACATGTTAATTTATTTATTTTTTATGATTATTTGATTGGAAGTAAATCTTTACACAAATTTTTTTGTATTTATTGTTTGTTATAATTTAAATGACTGCAGCTTATCAATTTTCAAGGCTTGTTGAAGTTAAGGGTATGGCTGACAGAATTATTGATGTCAGGAGTAAATTGAAATCAGAATTGACCAGCTTGGGTTCCAAAAAGAAGTGGGATCACATAACTGACCAGATTGGAATGTTCTGTTACACTGGATTAAACCCAGAACAGGTATTAGTTGATTATTTACATTGGTTGATAATTTAGAAAAGTGAATTATTTTCATTATAGTAGCATGTTACTCTATTAACTTATTCAATTCCTTGAAAGCCAATCTAGTAGCCTTAAATATGAACCTCCTCTGAGAATTATTCCGCCCTTTCTTTTTTTTTGGCACTCGCAAAGAAGTAAAATTTCAATGTAATTTCGTTATAATAGACAAAGAGAAAAATTGTTATAAACAAAAGAAATTAAAATAGAATGGTGAGCTAAGATATCAAAAAAATGAATGGAAGAATATTTTTCTGGTAAGTTTTATAGAAACCTTTACTTGATATACTGTTTGTTAAATCTATATATCCCATGCTCATAAAAGTAGAATTCAGTATATTTATGTTGGTTTCTAATGATTTTAAAAACTTGCCTGCACAAAATCGATAAAGAGTACTCCAGCTCTATTGTAATGATCAAGAGAAATCATTTCTATATTCCAAAAATGAGTCAATTTATAGTCAATCAACTTTGAATTTTATTTCAATTAACTGTAAAAAAATATTTTCTATACATTATTATCTGAATACCATTCATAATTTTGCTATCTTTAGTTATTTTACAATTCCATTTAACCCTCCACCTCAGATTTCATTGGTATTTTATTGTATTAAGAAAACATTTTCTTTACTGACCTGATTTAGGTTACTATGGCAGAGTAAAAATGTTTTTATTATATATTATAATGTAGTCTTTGTGTTTGTTTGTTTATATATGTATATATATTATGTATGNTTACAAGAAGCTATATATATATATATAACACATTACAATATAATCTTGTATTATATGAATCAAAGAAGCAATCATTCTCCTCTCATTAACGTGAGTTATATAAATCATACTGGTATTATTATTAGTTAAACCTCAACATAAATTAGTGGTTTTAAATATTAATGTTGAAGTTCTGGTGTGCCCTGGTCCCAATACAGGAGATAAGTCTCACCTATATAAGTAATCTATGATCATTAGTAATTGAAATATAAGTATTGGTATTTATAATAATTTATCCTTAGAGAAAATGTATTCCTTTTGACAAAGGAATTCTGACCACCTCCACAATCTTAGCCAATACCAATATGCACTCAGCATTTCTAGTTAACAAACTTACTTTCATTCTGGAGGTAAATTTGTTGCCCATAAAGTTTTATGAAGAGAGGATTATCAGGAAAAATAATATAGTATATATGTCATAATGAAACAAATGAATAAATAAATGTTAATATTATGAAATAAAATGGCTTTTGTGAAATACAAACATGGATGAATAAAATTAAGACTGAAGGAGCACAATAGAAAATTCAACTATGTGGTAAAAAAAGGTCACTTTTATTCTGAATAAACAAAATACACAATTTTTATACAGTACTGTGCACTCTCTATTTTCACCTCAGCATTTCATCACTCTAAGGTCTAAATCTTAACTACTGAATAGTTTGACTAAAGGTTTTGGATTAATTTATTTAATATCAATGAATCATTTGTAAATACTCCAACATTACTTTTAAAGGAATCAGTAACTAATTTGCTAGATCTGCCACCTGATTGTGTCATTCAGTGAAACATAAGTTGGTGTTTTGGAAAGTGCCACTCTAAAGAAGATGTGGTGATAAATTGAGGAGAAATTTTAGACTCCAGGTAAGTTACATACATAAGGGCAAGAAAAAAAAAAAAAAGAGGAAACTGACAAGGCATTCATAAACAATTTTATGAATAAAAATAATCCGTTGTACTACTCTATAAATTTTATGTGTCTTGGTACTAAGAGGAGAAAGATAATGGAAACTTGTTAACCAACAAATAAACCATTATCTAATTTTCCTTAAGAAAGAAAGTGCTGAACCGTGCAATGTGCATATTATCATAAATAAAAATCTGGTTAATTCCAAGAGGCTACTATAGTTTATTTATAAAATATTTACAGTTTTGATTCCAAATGAAATGAAATACACTTTGCCCTTTAGGCATCATCAGGAAAGCTTTACATTTCAGTCCAGGGAGTTTATTAGAGTAATGTTTCATAATATTAATTACTCACTAATGTATTCAAGATCGTGTCTTTCTTAATAGGAGATCTGGAATGCTGTGACCTATCTACTTAAATATTAAGTAATCATGCAGGATATTGATCATTATCAAATATTTTTTTTAGGGGGCTTACTAATTTTGCTTATTTGCAATGTATTTATATGGATTCTGAACTAAAGAATTTTTATTTGTATACTATTGTTTTAAAATCTTCTACAGGTTGAAAGGCTGACAAAAGAATTTTTTGTCTTCTTAACAAAAGATGGTAGGATATCAATGGCTGGTGTTACGTCCAAGAATTACAAACGCCTTGCTTATGCTATGCACCAAGTGACTCAGTAATTACTGCAAATGGGAGGAAGAACTTCGCTTTTTTTCGCCATTAATACTCACATTAAAATAGAAAAAATCATTTCATTCTGGTTTTCTGATGCTTTCTTTGATTGAAGCCAAGGAACTCATATTTTTAGTGCAGAAGTGTAAAGTGCTCCTTATCTTTTTCCCAACCTCCTATTCCTACATTTTCTAGATTGTTAATTCTTTTCTTTAATACTCCTTTTTCCTTATAATTTTCTGCTTTTGTTTTATATTTTTTATCCACTTTTTTTTAAAATAATGATAAACTCAAAGTTCTTAGCAAATTAAAAACTAAAAGAACTCATTGGATACTTACATTAGATTTTACAGTACCTTTAAGCTTGAATAAAATATTGTATTTCCCACCTATAGGCAATTTAATGCAAGTTGCTAAATCTGTCCAAAAAAGAAATGTATAGAATAACTCTAAATATTACATTTATAATTTAATAAATTTTTCACTTATCTCATTTTTAAAGCTCTACATAATAAAGAGATCAATTCAGCAACGGGAAGACCCTGAATTGTGCTGTTAAGCATTTAACCCATGGTACTAAAACTATTCAGTTTTTGGTTAAATGTTCTACTCTTAGTGCAACAATTGTAAATTATTCTATTCCATTCCTTGATAGTAATTGTCATTATTTTGGAATAATGTAATGTAATACACAATAAATGTAATATTTTAGATTAAATCTGTTGACTTTATGCTGTAAATTATAT
>KZ807618.1:42108-55025 GCA_000696205.2 Oncopeltus fasciatus | reverse complement strand
TCATAAATTTATATATATTTTTAAAAAATAAGCTAATTATTTTTAGAATGGGAAGAATCATTTTAATGTGGTTAAATTTAATAACTAATTAAGAAGAAATAGAAAAACATACATAAATTTATAAAAAATAATTAAGAGATTGATTTTACTCTCCTATAATCAGAGTAAAACTTACCATAAAATGAAGTAATAAAAAACGAGAAGAAATTGGAATAAAAATACAAATTTAAATATCACAGATAAAATTTGAGTTATATCTTTCAAAAAAAAAAATATATAAATTATTGCATAAATGTGTATTAATAAACAAAACATCTGTCTCACTCTATACAAGAGTATACTAGTCATTGTTTAATATTGTGACAAGGAATTCAGATTATATGCTAATGGATATTTACTTTTCCATTCACAAATGTTTTTCAATGAATATATTTTAAGGTACTGATTACTTATAATGGCAGTATTCTTATCAGTAGAATATCAATAATAGAAAAAACAAAAGGAATATAGGGGTTATATTTAGTCTTAATGTAATCAATCCACTCAAAAAGAGTAGAAATTTAAGGGAAAATAATTGATTTACAAAAAGAGTTTCCTAATGCATTTCAAAATGTAAGAAAAGCATGTATGAAGCTTAATAGAATTACTTAGACGGACAGCCATTATTTTGTGAAAAAAGGACTGGCATGGTTCATGAGATTATTTCTGACTCACATGTAAGAGCTCCAAAATTAAAAGGCTTATTATATCTTCCCAGACTCATAGTGTTTAAGCAGCTTGGTAACCAGTAGCATTTCCATTAACCTAAATGGTTGAATGGAGGTAAAACAAGAAAAAAAAGAAAAAAAAAAAGAAGCATTTTAAATAGAGAATCCTTAAACATCATTCTTCTGGTATTTTTTATGAATGAGGAATATAATTACAAGCTTAATCTACTCCATGAAAATAAGAAACATGATTATAAATGGATCTATAATGTTAATCCTTGAAACCTTTTAAAGTTTCCTCGAAGGAGTTTTATTAATAGGAAAATATGAAAAGTGTTGGCTGTATATAATCTTAATGAGTGGTGAATATATAACAAATTGAAGAGTTAAAAGTAAAATTTTGGATCTGCAAATTTTATTGGCAATGGGTTTTTTTTCCTAGTTTTATCATATTTTACAATAATTGTTTTGTTTCTTTCAAGAACAGATAGATCACCAAAGAGGCTCTTCAAATTTATTTATCTGTTTATATTTTTTGTTCCATAGGTACTTTTGAATTGTAGTTGCATTTAATTGGGTCACTTGATTCTTTGTTGGAGTAATCAGAATTACCATGCAACACAATCTAATTTTTTAGGCAGAGAACATAAAGTTATAATATAAAAATGATAATCAAACAGTCTGATTTGATACAATAAGTAAGGTACTAATCTTAAGTGATTATAAAAAGATCTAATAATCATTCTACTAAGGTAGTAAACAATTTTCTCTAAAGGTACTAAAAAGGGGCTTAAACTATGGGTGACAGAAAGTTAACTTCAGTCAATATTAAAAATGAAAACATTAGGTTCTAAATGTTTAAACATACTTTGTTATTAATAAATAGATAATTTACCTAATTATACAAAACGATTAGTATTACTATATAACAATATTTTAAAGGTGTGACAAAATATTGAATAAACAGAAAAAACAACCTTTCACTAACATTATTACAACCTTTAAAACTTCTGTTAACAAAGAAAAATCAATTATTCTAATAATTGAAGAATTTAAATAAAAATTTGTCCATAATTCAAGAATAAAAGAGAAATTGTGTAGTATTACACAGATCTAATAGAGAAGAATTCTTTTCTCAACAGGCTTTCTACAGATAGGGCATTCATTCATTCTGTCACCGCAGAGCTGGCAGGTTCCATGGCCGCAGAGTGCAATCATGTTTTTCAGACGATCCATACAAACGGGGCACATTGTCTATAAGGAAAAAATAATATTTACCTTCAAATTATAAATGAAAAGAGTCTAAAATCTAATTATAAAAATAAATAATGTAATGTTATCAATATAAGATTCTATAAATTTTATTTTAAAGTATATCAATGATGCTTCACAGATAAAATTAGATGTTTTAGACAATTAATGAGAGGGAATAGAATAATAAAAATCTATCTGTCCCAGCCAGGAATAGATAGATTTTTATTATTCTATTCCCTCTCATTAATTGTTTAAAATTTATGTGGGATTAAAAACGACAAATAAAATTAATATTTATATAAAACTAATGAATGCTCAATATCTAAAATTTGTTTATTGATCAGAACTTATTAGGGGTCTGGNTATAAAAATAATAATTTCTTTATTCATTTATAGACACCAAAACAAATAACTGTGAAAACCAATAAAATCTCTTAACATTATAGTTTTTAATATATATATATATTATTGTACATGTGTACATTATACATGTATATTGGTACATATAATTGGTTATGATTCACTTCTTTCCTTTTTTCTCAAGTTTTACCAGCAAGTAAGACAAAATAAATTATTATGCAGTTCTTAAAGACAATTGATTACATAAATTCTTGCATCTAAAGATATATATATACACACAAATGAATATATATGTACCAATATTATTTCATTTATTTCATGCAAACCCCACTTATAATAATAAAATCTAATTTTATTTTAATAAAAATTCATCAATCAACAGAAGTTTAGATTTAATTTTAAGCTATATACTATGAAATTGAAATTCTTAGAGTTTAAGAAATAATTATATTTACTACATAGTTAAAATTTTTCTAATCGCCTTTTGGGTCAACATATTCAGGTATATCTCCACTATAAAGGGAATTCCTTTATTTAAAAATAACTAATTTGAAAATTAGTACGGCTGCTCAATCAGTAAAATTAGCTTTTCACAATAAAATTAAACATTACAAAATATTTCAATGCTAATATATTCCTAAATCTAAAAAATATATAAGCCCTTATATATAAATTTTAATAAATAAATACAGGTGCAAGTAGAATTTCATAAGAATTAGAAATATTCTCTATCAATGTCAATAACAAAATTTCTTTTGACAGTTTAACAATAATTATTTTCTTCTAAAAATCACTATTGGAATTAAATTTGACATACAGAAAAGTTCTTTAACTTGTTACCATAAAGATTCTTGATTGCCCTAAGTCATTGTTTAAAAGTCTCAGCAAATTATCTCTTGAAAATAAGGGTCATGAACTTTTTTTAAAACTTTTATATATATTCATTACTATCTTTAATGAAACATGAGAAGCATGGTTTATTTACACTGCTCACACACTTTTTGTTTTTCACTCACCTAATACATAGAACATGTTGCATAATGAAAGTAGGTTTAATGAGTATATTATATTATTATTATAATTTATATGAGTATATTCAAATAAGTTTTTCTTTCTAAATTTCTAACTTAATTATAGAGCTTAAGGGCTAATGAGTATAAATAAGTCTTGTAAATAATTGTATGAATCAGTGAATGAGATTTATTTAAGTTACATGTCCTTTAGCAACTTCTATGCAGACTGATTGCTGACTCAGCTCTTAGTTCTAGCTAATACCAACATTCTTGCAGATCACAGACTTTTGTCAGACTCCATTACTATTACTATGTAAGTCAGTATTTGGTTCATTTTTCTCTGTAGTGTCTTGTGAGATGTATTAAAAATTAAGTTATTTTTGAAAAAAAATTTGGTGTATAAAAAAATATGTTAATTTTTAGCAACATAATTTCAAAAACAATTCCAAGGCTGTTAAATTTGCTAAAAATTGAAATACCAGCACTAAACTTCCTGTACCTAGCTACTCCCCCATTAAAAAAATACAAACCAAAAAAAAAAAATCAGTTATGCCTCCCGTTCCTCTGCCTTCTATTTTTAGAGTTTTTCAAATTGAAATTTAAATAGTCTTAAATGGAGAGTTTTTTTTACTGAAAATATTATTATTAGATGTTTTTTGTTGGGGTTCGGTAAAGGTAGATCCAAAAAATATAATTTAATAAATGTGTATTTTTACATTGTGAGCCATCTTTAGGCTATCATGAGAATGGGATCCTTGGTGACATGATGTGCCCTCTCGCCTTCATGATAGCCTTGAAGAAGGCTTACAATGTTAGCCGAAATGTTGGCAGATAATTAAAAAATACACATTTTTTAAATTGTATTTTTTGGATCTACCTTGACCGAACCCCAACAAAAAACATCTTATTTTAAAAAGTCTTATTTCCTTAGTTTGAAATGAAAATGTTAGACTATTTATTATATATTATTAATTTAATAGTTACCCACCCGTAAAATAACTAAAAACTAAAATACTGAAATAATTCAAATTTACAAAAGGGCAAGAAAAAGCTCCTATAAATAGTTGATAATAATTCTTTTAGAATAAATGACATCAGATTTAAATATTTTCCAATTAATGATTATGAAATTTCAAGGGACTCCAACTATCCTAAAACAGGTACATGACCGAGTCTGTCTTTCTACTTCTGGGGAATTCAAAAGAAATGTAGCTATTGTAATTGTTCTCATGACAGAGTTTTTTAATTTTTTTTTTGAACTTACCTANAAGCTGTGGGCATAGAATATTAATCTTCCACTTCCTCCTCATTCCATTCCTAGATCCCCATACCTACGATTGTAATAGTTACCTGTTCTGTCATACAGGTCCACACACAGAGTTTATATATATATATATATATATATATATATGTTATAAGTACATGTGTGTGTCTGTCAACACTATACAGGCCAAAGTTTACAGTTTTTCTTGGTGAAATTTTCCATCTAGTTTTTAAATGCAAAATGAATGACTATGTTCATTATAGTGCAAAATCAGACCAATAGGAGTGGGGGATTACCTGAAATATCAATTGCAGTTAAAGCATTTTTTTCAATGAAGTAGGCATGATATTATGTTTAGAGTTATAAAACTCAACAAGTAGTTTATTGGTGGAAGAAATACTTTAGAAATTACACAGCCAAATTGATTAAAAAACCTCACACCTATTGGAGTGAGGTTTTACATGAATCACAAATTTTAATTTTACAGTCTATAAGCTGAAATGAAATAATTTTCTTAAGCAAATTAGTAGGAGTAGGGATAACTTAAAATTTTAAGTGAATATAAAACAAGTTTATATGCTGCAATGAAAGTAATGAAACAAAACACAGATTGGTTTATTACATATTTTACAAGACATGGTAATTTCAAATACAAATATTCAACTATAAGGATGAGGAATTCGCTTAGTGAATACAGTTTTTCCATATGGAATTTTTCTAGTTGGTTTGAAGAGCAAGCATATCTTTCAAATCATTTACCCTTTCTCTATATGATAATAATGATATGATCATTTTAGACACTTCCTTCATCGAGTCTCTCACTCTTGGGCATAAATTTTTTGAAACTATCAATTTAACATGTTCCAGAAATTATATTTCAATGGAATCATACAAATTTTAAACAGGTTGATATTCTCAGTACAATAATTAGTTAGACCATTACTATCAGTTTTAAAATTTATAGAATATTCTAAATAAATATTAATACATATGAGGCTACACATATTATATTAATTACTTATAATCTAACACATTTCATTTCCATTAATTTTTTCATTCTGAACTACCCCTACATTTTCAAGATTAAATTTATGTTTTACATTTCCGCTATGTTGTGCTTAAAAAGTTTTTGCTTCTTTTTCTCCTTTAGCTTTATAATCTGTGCAACTATTTTGTGCTGATAAAAACTTTTAAGCAAGTACTATACATTGTTTGATCCTAATAGTATTTAGGACAATGTAAGCAGTCATTTGGATAAATTAAATAAGTATTATCTCTTTCATCTGATTTATTTCCTTATGGCTTTATTTCCGAAAATCAATAAGTAACACAAAGTTTTAAACATTTTTTTAATTTCTAGTGATATGCCCTTCCCTCTGGTAAAATTTTTTTCAGGGATAGGGGGAGGAGCCTCTGCGATAATAATGGTTTGAGTTTAAATAGAATTGTTGTTAGCATATTTGTTTGATAATTTATATACTTGTTTAAGGATAAATAAAATAAAACACTCATAAAAGCACTTTGAAAAATAAAAGTACTATATTTATATTAATAAAAAGAAATAATTGTAATTTTAAGATTTATAATGAAAAGCACACATATTAAGCATTAGTTAAAACAATACATACCTGTTCCTTAATGTCTTCAAGCTGTTGTTGCAATTTTTGGATATCTGAGTTTGATGCATCTCGGGTTCCATTATTCATGGTGCAGAGAGGTGCAGAAAAGCCAACTGGGTCTTCAAAATAGAAGAAATAAAATAAGTTTATAGCATAAGGAAAAAAAATGAGCTGTGTTACTAAGAATGCTCTTAAGGCAGACTGAGGGTTGCCTAAAAATGATTAGAACTCCACTAATATTTAGGAGAAAAAAAAATAAAGTTTTCTCTTTTCATTATTGTTTCTAAAATTAATAAATTTCGATGAGAATAAAAAAACTGCAAATTTCTTCTGTATCTGGAATAAATTTTTAAAATATTGGTAATTAAACTCATTTATTGCTAATCAGGTAAAATGCAACATTATATTTATCAATAGATTATGTAAAAATAGGATTAATATTCAAAAGACTTATAATGCATTTGATTATTTAAAGATAACTTTATAAAGGAAAACAGATTAGGAAAAGACTATATAGGAGGTCATATTGTGACAGTGTCCTCTCTCGATTGTGCAATTATTAATCCTTGAGACTGTTACTAAACAAAAAGAAAAATAATAGAAATAAAAACAGTTAACTTAATTTATTTTATTTGTTAAAAATACCTGTCTTCATTATAATTGTTACTTGCTATAATTTAAAGATAATATATAAAAAAACAATAAATTAAATTTCAATTTAATTTGACTCTATGACTAGCTAGTGTCTCATTATTTTTCAAATGATCATTTATGATTTAGATCAAAACACATAGGGCAATAAATAATTATTAAACTTTCAATATTTTGTGAATGTTAAGCAATGTGAATATATTTTTTACTTTTTTTACATTTAGATAAAAAATAATTCTGGAGGGTTGTAAGTAAACTAAAAATAAAAATTACATGAGTTTGCACTCTGGCCACTGAGTAAACTTTTAAACATCAGACAAAATTAAAAGTTTAAGAGAATCCAAAAGGTTAAAAATTTATTTTAAAACTACAAATATATTTCTGAGAGTAAATAAATTAGTTTTTCGTTACTTTTATTTATTTTTAATTAAGATTGGTAAAGACAAGGAGAGCACTTTATTAAAAAAATGTTTTGCTGCATGACTCAATTAAAAAAATATGATCTGTCATTTTAAGTCAGACATAAATAAGCATTCAGGATATGTTTGGGGCATGTTTTAGACTGTTAAAATTTCAGATGATTATTAGGTATTCCTAATAATTTAGGTATTTCTAATATTTATTACAGTAAAATATTTTATATGAAGCTTTTTAGTGAGTTTTAACAGTTAACAATAGCAACAATTTTGTAATTACTAAAATTGTATTGTAATTATAAAACACAAAAATTCAAGATTCTCAAATTCTTTGAGATTCAATGATCTTCTTTGTCCTACAGAGAAGTATAAACAAATAAAAAATTTATTGTTTTACTTGGGAGATATCATTTAGTTAGCCTGTTTGAAAATAGAGTAATATTTCCGAATAGTACCCAATTAAAGCTAGGTGTTCCCAGGAGCACACCAGGAATTATCAAGGTCCTTATAAACAGAGCCATAGAAAGAAAAATTAACTGTTCACTCCCAACATTGAATCTATAACCTTAGATTCAGGAGTACAGTTCCTTAACTACTGGTGCACTGAGCCCTCCATAATGTACATTAATATTACAAATATATAGTTTTTAGCATATCTCATAAGAAAAAATTTAAAAAAACCCGAAACATTTAAATGACTTTGCCAAAATAATACTTTTTTTTTAAATAGAAAATAGACTAAAGTTTGTATTTATTTACACAAAAACATTATCAAAATTGTTCTCAACATTTGATCTGTATATAACTGATCTTGAAATCAATTTTAAAAACTATATTGATTGAGTGTCAAAAGAAAAACAAAATATAAAAAGAGGAACTTTAATTTTAAAAAAAAGAAAGGATTATTTGGAGAAGAATTGGAATACATATTTCTTTTATAAGAACAGCTTTCAACAAATAAAGACATTATAATTTTCAAAACCTTGAGTGAATTTCACACACTAAATGAACCATTATTACAAGCATATCTACTGAAGATTGAGAAAAAAATTACCATCATATTAACCTAAGTAATAGCACATATCTAATAATAACACCTCATTCTAACCCCACTGCAATGTTTACATCTGAGTTCATATCCATTCAGATCAACTTCAGAACAACTCTCTTCCAAATTAAAAGATTTGAAAAGAAAAATAGAAAATTAATCAATATAACTTGATTTTAAATTTTAATCACTTATAATATTCTTTAAAATTTAANACACACACACACACACACACATCTTCAAGGCAGTTATTACTTTAGTTATACGGGAGGTTTATGGTACTACTCCAGTTTAATCATATCTTTCTGTACTCTGAGATGTCACCATGAGCCTCCCTAGGAGACCTCTCCAGACATCACTATCGCCCTTACAAGTTAAGTCAAAATTTTATTTTATTTTTCCGATCTTGGTTGAAACCCTGACTAATTTCTCCAGCATATAAAATTTTACAATAAATTATAACAGCCTACCGATATTTGAAGAACTTGGCTGAGGCTCTGAACTCTTTTGGTAAACTCCTACACCTCCAACTGCTCCTAGGAGGTTGTCTTGGTACTTCATAGATTGGTATCGCCTAGGCCTTTCTTCTTCATCTTCACTTGTTTCAGAAGTTTCATTATATTTGTTTCTTGTTTCTTCATCTGAAGATATTTAAAAAAATTAAAACAAATTTAGTAAATCATATTCTAGTTTGTATAAAGTAAATAATTAAGTCTCACTACCTAGATAGGTGAAAAAAATCATATAAAGTTTTTAAAGAATAAAATTCAGGATGCATAATATAATAAAAGAAAAAATAGTATAAACAAAGAAAGAAAATGAAAAGAGAGGACTAAAAGAAATGATCCTTAAAGTTAAAAAAATATTAGGATATGTCACATAAAATTAAATACAGATTGCCTTCATCTCATAAATAATTATATTTATAATGTAATTATATTTAATGAAGTGAAGTTTAATAATTTGTTGTTCATTAATTGTAAATCATTAATGATTAAACACCACAACAGGCAAGAACCCAGCTTATATTTAATATATCTACCATCAGAATGAACAATAAGTATGGATTGGCTCTCATTAAATTTAAGAAAAATGAAATACGTATTACATAAATCCCTTCATAAGAACAGCTTTGTCTAAAGCCTATAAAAGGGACCATAAGTTTTTAAAACAATATGTTTTCAAAATGCCTGCATACTGATAAAGGCAGGGGAAGCACGTAACGAGAAGTTCAGATCAGTACGGGAAGGGGCCAATTGAAGGTGACGACCTGTTTTTTTACTTAGAAGAATAAACCACATTTACTCAGAAACGAATATAAGGTTCATCGATGCCTGCCAAGGCCCTTTCATACAGTTATAAAAGCAGCTCGCCAACAGCCCTCCAGTCAGTGTCAGATTTCGCGTCTCAGAGCATCAAGCTGGTGGTGGCCTTTGCAGTGCCAGGGACAGTAAAATGTAAAGTGACAGAAACTAGTAAGTACAAACAATGTAGTAATTTATTTTGACGCTTTTTTATAAATAAGCATATTCAATTCATCTGTATATATTTGTAAATTAGCTGTAGGTAATTTATCTTTTCTATTTATTTATTTATTAGTTAATAAGGATTGAGAGTAGTGTCATTGGTCACCTCTTCTCATGTGATTGATATTGAATGTCATCTTTTTTTTTTTCTAATTCATTGTGATGATCAAATTACAAAATGTTTTAATTTAACAGAATGTAATAAATAAATAAAAGTTTAATATAAAAAAAAGAAAAAAAGTTAATAAGGAGATTAGTAGATGTACTTATTTGTTATAATAAATTAACTTCAATTTATCTCTGTTCTTAATTATTATTGACCCTAAGCCCATAACAATACTATATGAGGCTCAATTTGAAGTGTAGCTGATAGTAATACAATTAAAATAAAGACTCATAATACTGTAGATATTAATTTTATTTGTGTTTTTTAATCCCATGTAAATTTAAATCAATTAATGCAAGGGAATAGAATAAAATATCTAACTGTCCCAGCCAGGGCTCAAACCTGGATCTCCTGTTAATCGGGCAAGCTCATTATCCAATTATGCAGCCAATCTGTACATGGAAGACTTCGAACAGAGGGCTCTCCGCTCTGCACCACAAGCGCCGGTCTGCTGGTATCGGTACGTCGACGACACGTTTGTCATCTGGAGACACGGCCGAGACTCGCTGGAAGGGTTCCTACAACACTTGAACAACGTGCACGAGAACATCCAATTCACCATGGAACTTGAAGAGGAAGGAAGACTACCGTTCTTGGACGTCCTCGTGGAAAAGAAGGATCACCTCCTGAGCCACTCAGTCTACAGGAANAATGGGGAGTGTGAGGATGGTGAGTACTTGAAATCTTGGATGAATAGATTGATCTTATTAATTAATTTTATCAGTAAAAATTGTTCAAAATTCCTGAACTTATTTTAGCATTCATGATTTTAAGCTCTATAATCTGTGATGTCAGTTAAAGTTAGTACATGCTTTTCTTTATTCCCCTACTTTTTCCCTAGACAGAAAAAATAATGGCTAAAACTAACTAATGAGAAAAGCCAAATTCGTAATTTTTGTTAGCTTATTAATACAAACTATGCAATTATAATACTTACCATTGGGAGCACAGCAGTAGGAAAATGGAAGCTGTTTTGTTATGACAACCCTGCACTTTATGCATTTACGGATGACTGGAGCGCAGAACTCACAGGCAATCATGTGGCTACATGGTTTGAACAAAACACTTGCTTTTTTTATTGAGCAGACCAAGCACTCATCAATCTGTGTAATTAACATCATAAGACAATAATTATTATTCAAAATACCTTGGAATTCATCTTTACAAATAAACACCATTAAACAAAAATTAGAAATAAATTTTATTTTTAGAAAGAAAAAATAGAATAAGTTTTATAAGTTGTTCTTATAACATTAAATAAAATTTTTCATTGTTCTATAGAAGTTACTAAAATAATGCATTTATAATGAAATGAAATATATAAATGAAAGATATAAAGCCAATTTAGAATAGCTTAGGCAATAGCAAGATCTTTTAAATTAATTTCCAAAAACCCTATAATTGGCCATAATAATGAATTTAATGGGAATAGATATAATGAAGACAAACATAAAAATAACAAAAATTGAAAGTATTATAACTTATTCACAAAACATACAAGGTGATTTTTAATCTTGGCAAAAAATAAAAATAAAAATATAATTCGATCTTAGCCAATGACTCATCATCAGGTAAATAACTTTATACTAATAATTAGTAAGGTGAAGAGAGAAATAAGAAGCTGAGATAATTTATAAATTTAATGTATTTTATTTTATATTTACTTAAAAGGGATATAATGAACAGGGCATTTAAACACGAGGAATATAGATATTTGATACATCAAATCACTCTGTACTTGATTCATTTCCCCTTAGGAGAAAGATTAAATAATTGAAGTAAGTATTTATATTTCTTTTAAATCTATAAGTAGCTAAAGAGCACTTTAGGTTCTGTAATATTCAAAAGAGTTAAAGAAAATTTAATTTTGAAACTTACATTAGAAATAGAATGAACTGGCTCTCTACATAATAAACAGCGTTTAACTCTAGGAGCGCAAGTTATACAGCAAGCTACATGACCACAAGGCTGGAATAAAATTTCCCTCTTAGCTGAAGAACAAACCAGACACTCTTCCAGGCAGGCATCCAGTTCTCCATCCCTCGGATCTAATTGGTCCCTGGCAAAACAAAATAACTCAATAATAGTAAAATTTATTTTTTATAATCTGGATTATTCTGTAATCTACATTAACATAGTTGCATGAATAAATTACATTACTTTATCTTATATTTTGAATATTAGGTACAACAGACCCAGAGCAATATTTTCAAAATAGATTACATACAATGTATAACTGACACTCCCTGAAAATGAATTTTTTTTTTTTTTTTAATGCTACTGATTTCACTAAATTTTGAAAATAAGCTACATTTGTAATTAAATAAGTCGGAGGAAAAATTGAAAATCATCGTTTTTATAGAGGAAAATTAGTGATGTAGTGATCATTTTATGGTTTTTGCTACCTGTAGCAATGTGGGACTGAAAACGAAATGCTGGTATGAAGGTTGAATGATTTATAATGTCAACACGCAATCGCCTGAAGTATATTTAATGATACAAATAATAACTAATATATAATTGAGCAAAAAAAAATGTGAACAACACACGCAGGGTAAAAAGAAAACGAGAATAGTTAACTGGCAAGTGGCGCCACACGTGGAAGAGAACAATAGATAATTTAAAGATACATGAAGTAAAGTAAAATTATAAAAATATAATTATTACCAAAATTTACAATATCTTCGTTGTTTTAGTTACGAAATACTTTAAGGAACATAATAGGTGTAGAGTTTAAGTATCCTAATGTTTATGTTTTAATACATTTTTACAAAAAAAATCTTATTAAGAAATAAATTTATAAATTAACTTCGATAAGTGAGCAAAACACTCGTCGTACCTATCCGGCCAGTTTAGAGCTATGGTTAGTGAACATATATATATATATATATAT
>KZ807617.1:428921-452883 GCA_000696205.2 Oncopeltus fasciatus | reverse complement strand
GACAAGCTTCTATATTATAAATAAAAGATTGACCTGGGCGGGATTTGAACCCGCGGCGTCAGGATTGCGAGACCCGTACGGATCCCCTGAGCTAGCCTGGCGCCCCAGTGTGTAAACCTTGTATGGCCAATTCGAAGGCGGGCCAGTACTACCTCATCACGTCTGCTGGAGCGCAACGATGTCAACCACTTGACTGGGTTTTGCTTTATTTCATGCAATGCTGTTCGGGGGCATTCCATCCAAAACCTCTTCCATCGTTCGTTTTCCACGTATAAGGGGTAAAGATAGTTCCCGATGGGTCAGAAGGATGGAAAAATGTCAGGCAGGTCATGGGCCTCATTTGCTGCCCTGTCAGCCTCCACATTTCCTGGAATACTAGAATAGCCCGGCACTCATACAAATATAACACATTTGCCCAGCTGATGCAGATCTCTGAGATACGAATGAACCCTCAGAATAATCGGGTGGACCGATCCGATTTGTTTTAGCTCCTTCAATTAACTCTGAGAATCGGTATATATTACAACATTTCTCCAGGGAGCCGAAATAATGAAATAGAGAGCCCTACTAATGGCATATAGCTCAGCCGAATAAATGCCACATAATGCTGGATATTTATATTTATGGGTTCCTTCTATATCAAAAAATGCGCAGGCCACTGACAATTAATTTTTAGAGCCGTCAGTAAAAATCGTACACTCATGAGGAACACAGCTGGGGATATTAAGAAGGAGAGTTGACGCTTCGAGGGGGCTCATATCCTTCCTAAACCTCCTAGAATGGAATTCAGCAACGAGAGGACATTAGGACTCGCAGAACCATATATAAAGCTCCCATAGTCTATCTTGGATTAAATCAAAGTCTCGAAAATCACCTGGAGTGTCGTCTGATTACTACCCCACCTAGTGTGACTTAATTACTTCATTATTTTCATCTTGACGGCACAGCGATTTTAAGCTCTCTTATGTGGGGAAGCCAAATGAGTCTTTTGTCCAATATAAGTCCCAGGAAGCGAACTTCTTCATGAAAAGCAAGTTCCACTCCTTCTATCAAGATGGGTAGCGGGTTCAGGGTGTTGCGAACTGGAGAACAAAATGCACTTTGTTTTATCATGAACTATCTGAAGGCCAGTTTTCAAACACCTCTGATTGAGTCTGTTAACCGCCCTCTGGAGCTGTCTATGAATAAAATCCAGAGATTCCGAGCCGCAGGGGGGTGAAATCGACAGGTTTTAAAAGGAGCATGGGTATTGAGGATAGAAACAAGATAATTTGTTAAGATTTCTACCTTTCGATTGATCGAAGGAGAGGAGAAAATTGGGCTCCACTCGAGGCAATCAAGGTCTGCTTCAAGATTCTCAAAGGTAAGATGGCCAATCTTCTTCTTCTTCTTTCTCTTCCTTCTTAGTGCCTTTCAGCGTGGAGGTGCCTCAGTCCAGGCAAACCAAGCCTCCCGGTCTCGAGCCAGCGCCCTCATGGCATTCCAAATTTTTTCCTCTCTTCTCTCCTACACTTGTGATGTAGTCGGTCCATTGAGTTCTGGGTCTCTCTCTGGGACGTTTCCCTGTTGTTCTGGCCTCAAAGTATTTTCTAGCGTCCCGGTCATCATTTATCCGGCAGAGATGTCCAAACCATCTAAGTTGCTTCTTTTCAAGGTTATTCTTTAGTGAGCCAACCCCCAGTTGTTCTCTAATCTTATCATTCCTGACACGATCTCTTCTGGTTCGGCTCGCTATTTTACGGAGGTACCTCGTTTCCGCTGCAGTTACTCTGCTTAGGTGCTTGTCTATTGGTACCCAACTTTCACTTCCATATAGGAGGGTAGGTAGGTAAACAGCTTTGAAGATACACAGCTTTACATTATACATACTGGCATTAATAGCCATTCCTTTCCTTTCTAGCTCGGCTTCTCATTCAATTACAGCTTGCTGAAGGCTCTCCTTAGTTTCAGCTATAAGGACTATGTCATCCGCGAATACCATTACTTGAGCAAGGATTGCCTTCATGTTCCAATTTCCAATGGTTGTACGGGCGTCATACGTTTGCACATCTTTAAAATTTCATTCATGTAAATAATGAATAGGAGGGGACTCAAACTGTCTCCCTGCTTTACAACTTTCATCCCTGCCTTACAATTGCAAACGTATCAGACTCTTTTCCATTAATCCTTACTATCCCTTTGAAATCATGATAGGTCGACTTGATAGCTTCTATCAATCCTTGCGGAATATTGTTTTCTGAAAGAGCATTCCACAGTTCTTGTCTAGGGACCGAATCAAAGGTAGCTTTTAGGTCTATAAATGCCAAGAAAATACTCTTTCCCCGTTCCCATGACTTATTTATTATTGTTCTGAGGGAGAAGATATGGTCCTGGGTCTGGCGTTGAGGCCGGAAAGCAGCTTGTTCCTCTTCCAAGTTCTCCACTAGTTCTCTCAGCTTCTTTTCTAGTATGGAAGTATAGAGCTTGTACACAACCTCGGATAGACATATAGGTCTGTAGTTCTCGCATTCGCTAGCATTGCTCTTCTTGTGAATGGGTACAATTATGTTGTATTCCCATTCCTTAGGGATCGTTTTTTTCAGTTATCAACTTCTGAAAAAGATACTGCAATGCTTTCAGCAGTTTTGCCCCTCCGAATTTGATGAATTCTGGGACGATACGGTCTCTTCCTGGTGCTTTTCCAAGTCTTAATCTCTCTATAGCTGCTTTCACATTCTCTTCCCATATCACCTCATCATATTCTCTCTGTATACCCTCTCTAGGTATTCTCTCCTCAGAATCTCCAGAAAACACCTCTTTGTAGTGGCGTCTCCATCTTTCCAAAATACCTTTGTCCCCGGTAATCAATCTGCCTCTCTCGTCTTTTATATATCATATTGGTTTGCTCTTCTGTCCTTTTATTGCCTTGATCTTTTTCCAAAAAACCATGACATTTTCGTGATAATCGCTCTGTAAGCTTTGACCAAATTCCTCCCAGCTCTTTCTTTTTGCCGTCCTTACTACAAGCTTAGATTCATTTCTCCTTCAAAAATACGGTTCCCAATTGGCCAGAGTCTTGTTTCTAGTGTATTCTTTCCATGATTCTTTCTTTCTCGCCACTGATGCCTTCACCTTGTCATTCCACGACATGGATCTACAAGTAAGTGAAACATAGGCAATCCCGCAAGTTCCTGACCATATTTGATCTACACTTCCATCCATATGGTGTCCTGAAGTTTAGAATCTAATAGGATTGAGTATTCCATTCTTTTTTCAGGTCCCTTAAGCTTATTGATATCTATTTTCTGGTAGCTCTTTGGATGCTCTTTTCTGGTGGGGGGGGGGGGAGAATTTGAGTATCTCCAATTAACAGGAGGTAGTCTGAGCCAATTTCTGCACCTCTTATCACTTTGATATCTGTAAATAATCTTCTAATCCGTCGACTGTAGATGTAGTAGTCGATTACGCTATTTACATTCCTTTCTTCAGCGGAAAAAGTTATTTTATGTATCTTTTTGTGTGGAAAGAATGAGTTCCCAATGAGCAGATCGTAGTCAATACATAAATCAATTAATCTTTGACCATTACCATTCTTAGTTCGTTCACCTCCATGCCTTCCCATAACTCTGTGTGCTCTGCCATAGTCATTTCCAGTCCTAGCGTTGAAGTCACCCATAATAGTTATTTCTCTGTTCTTATCCTGGCTTTTTACGACTTCTCTTTCTAGCTCGGAGTAAAACTGTTCTTTATCCATGGCACTAGCATCTTCGGTGGGGGCATATACCTGAATAATGGTCACTCTTCCTATAGATAATTCCAGATTTGCTGTAATTATTCTAGGAGATACTGGTTCCCAATTTTCTACCCTGGCAAAGAGACTGTCCCTCATTATCATTCCAACACCTTCCTTTGCCCTCAATCCTGCAGGAACTCCAGAATAGATGAGGACATGTTGTTTATCTAAACAAACTTCTCCGTGGCCTTTTTTCTTTACTTCACTGATGCCCAGTAGATCTATCCTGTAGGACATCATCTCCTCCACCAATTCCACTTCTTTTCCCGTCAACGTTTTGATATTCCATGTTCCAAATCTTATATCCTTTTGTGCGCCGCGTCGTAACCGATGAGTCTGTCCTAGTCCGAGGCAAGTTAAGTTGCTTAGAATCTTATATTCTCAACTACGAGTGATTAGCCCAGTAGAAGAGGCCCCGTATCCTCGGGACAACTGGCCTCCCGAATACTTATGTCCCCTCAGGAGAATGGGTGGCCGGGCTAAACCCCCCAGCATTGGGTACCTGTTGGTCCACGGGTCTTTATTCAGTGTATTCAGACCACCCCTCCTAAGAGGGATCCCCCATCCGCCGCCCGGGGGACGCGCTCCCTAGTGGACAGGCTCCTCCGAGGGGGGCCAAACTTACGGAAGAATATTGATCTTGGTTGAAAGGTAGGATTAGACATGTTATAGGCTATGAGAATTAAATCATGCTGAGAAAGAAATGAAATAGGATGCTGTGAAAAAGATAAAAGATTATTTTGTGAGTCAATTATATATATATATATATAAGTATCAACAGTTCGTGTGTGGTGGGTGGGTTAAAAGAGAATAATAAAAAGGTTAAGGTAGTTGAAAAGGTTCTCAAGATACAACTTGTTGGGAGAAAGAGAAAGAAAGTTTGAATTGAAATCACTAGAGATAATTATATTTGGATAAAAGGGAACTAAGTCATAGAGGATTTTCTTTAGCAATCTATCTAAAGGAGCATTAGGAGGGCGGTATACCACAATATAAAGGAGGGAAATAGGGCAAAGAGAGATTTTAGTAAAAAGGAATTCTACATGAGGGACGGGAGAGGAGGAGGAGTCTACCTAGCTAGAATACGAACATCCAAACTTTTGTGTACATAAAGCCCAACCTGAGCGGTCGTGGCGGAAGAGTGCATGATCAGAGATGGGTATAACTGAAGAGGGAATAGAGGGTTTAAGCAAGGTTTCACAACGGAAATAACATGGAAAAAGTTTCGAGTAAAATATTCTTGAAATTCGTCGATGTGAGGAGAAAGGGATTAGGCATTGATGTGACAGGATGTTAGTACATTAGTCATTGTCGATAACTTTGATGAGGTAAATGAGCGGGGAAAGGACAGGATTGCTTGGTAGCAATTATCTAGAACTGAATTAAAACTTTAACAGAGAACGTTAATATAAAACTTCATGAAGAATAAAAACATAAATATAATAAAAATTAAATAATGGATAAATAAATAACACACAATTACTGATGAAGAACAAAACTTACTTAGGAGAAAAAATGAAACAATAATAAACACCATTACTGAGAGATTAAATAAAATTAACTTAGAAAATATTAAATGGTTTTAGGCTATATAGAGAAAGGAAATTATTATGAATATTAAAAGATGGATCTCATTCTTTTATATAAAATTTAACTTGGGATTAAATATCACAACGAAAATCATTATTTAAAAAGAAATTTAGGAAAAAACGAGACTCTAATAAATAGCCGATAATGTTAGCTCTTTCGTGCATAAGACGATATATTCGTCTTACTTGGGGGTTGAGACTCGGTAAAGTAAAGTGACGGGACTAGAAGAGATTATATAGCTAACCTCGGTGGTGCAGTGGCCAGCATACTTGCCCGAAAGCAGGAGAACCGGATTCGAGTCTCGGGTGAGGTAGCAAGATTTTTTTCTTTGCAACTCCTATGTATTTCTTGTAATAAAAGAAAGACGATCAAAGGATGTTGATATTTCTGCCATAAGGATCGGGCTCGATATTTTTGGGATAGGCGATTTATTATGTGATGAGAGAGTGGGTCCGTTGTTTTGGAGATTTTGGTGAGAGATCTAGAAGATGCTTTCTAAGCTGACTGCTGAATAGCAAATGTAAAGAAGTGCAAGAAGTAGTCTGGCTCTTCGGAAGTTTTGTGGGAGAAAGTGAGGTCCATAATGGATTCTACTGGGATTGGAAATCCTTCCATTTATGGGCCCGTTTATTAGGGTTTCAGGAGGAGTCTTAGGGGTGGGTGTGAGGGAAAGTTTTAGGATTGTAGGACTTTGGTCTGAGAAAAGTTCATTTAATGAAGAAACTAATGTATGGATAGGACCTAGGTTTTTGTGGATGAAATAACCTATTAAATCAAGTGTTCGGCGTTAATCAGTTGGCCAGTAGGTGGGAGTATTAGGGGATAGTGTAGTGAAGTTGCTGGGACAGATGTAAGAGTAAAGTGAGCGTACACAGGAGTTGGTTATTCTAGAGCCAGTATTAAAATCGCCCCCACACATGAAGGAAGGGCTGAGAGTTTCAGAGAACTGAGTGAAGTCTCTTGCTGTTATGGTCTTATTAGGGGGATGGTATGTGAAAGCAATATTGAAGGAAGTAGACATAGTGGGATTGATACTACAGTTTATTGAATCTTGTCTGTAGGGCCAGAAGAAATGTCATGGTGGGAGTGGGAGTTATGGTCTAATACCGCAGTCCCAGTTTATTAACAATGATTTATTAAATATAATATTTTAATTTTGGATTATAATGGCAACACTGCGGAGNTCACAAAGAAAACCATCCAGAAGTAACTAAAATTCTAGGTAAATAAATTACAAGAATATTAAGGACGAGTTAAAATATATTTATATTGTCAAATAAAATAATTAACCAATATTTTGTTACACAAAATTAATTTTTCTAATATAATAAAACGTATAAGTGACCACCCTTAAAATGAGGGAGTTATGGTCTAATACCGCAGTCCCAGTTTATTAACAATGATTTATTAAATATAATATTTTAATTTTGGATTATAATGGCAACACTGCGGAGTTTGTGAAGGGAGGTTCAGTATGATGTTATACTCTCTCCATGTTGTATGAAATATAAATAAAAGGCACATTTTATGTTTGAAGTGTTATATCTTTAATTATCCCTATAATCCCTAACAGGGTTATGGGCCCAGCACGGCCATCGCGTTATATAGTGGATTAAGTGTTAAAGGACAGAAAGCGTCATAAGAAAAATATCTAATTGTACCTTTCGCGGGGGACAATTATAACGCGTGGGAGTTTGAAAATCGTATGAAGGCATTATCACGGCTTTGGAAACTTTGGAGGAAAATGGACTTCGTGAAAAACAGACTGCTTGGGGAAGAGGAAAAACGGCACAGAGTGAGCAACCAAATCCCTTGACTCTTGAGTTTTTTTGTGTTATGGATGTGGACGCCCCGGACACAAAAAATCCCAGTATAGAAGCACTCAACAGCCACGATACAGGACTGAAGACTACACGGCCGTGGACATTGCGACTGGGGGTACAACGGAGGCCGAGACGACAGAAAGGTAACTCATCATCAGACCCAGGGGAGAGTTAGAGGAAAGTCTTTTTCTTTCCTTAATTAATAATTTCTTACAGGCACTGAAAATACTGGAGGTAACCAATTTGTAAGTTTTATGTCCTTTAGTCCTGACATCGAACAGCAGAATAAGAATAGTTTTAAATGGTCTGACTCAGGTAGTTCATTTCATCTTTTAAATGACATTAGTTTATTCTTTAATTATTGTAAACTGGATAAGCCAATTAAAATTTCAGCTGCCAAAATGACGTTGACTTAGAGGCTGTTGGTATAGGGACAATAAAAGGTTATTTAAGTGATTATAAAGTTGATATTATAGTAAATGGATGTGTATTATGTACTAAAAGTAAGAAAAAATTAAAAATCTGTTTCCAAAATGGAAAAGCATGGTTTAAAGATCGTCTTCAATAAAGAGGAAGTCAGAGTTTTATCACAAACCAATTAATTGCTTATGGTTGGGCATAGACTAGGGTCCCTTTATTTTAAAGAATTTAAAGCAATATTTAATGATTGCTATTATGGTGCAAAATCAGATGCCAATAAAAATTCAGTAGAAATTTGGCACAAACGATTTTTTCACTTAAACTATAGTAGTTTGAAAACATAAGTTAATACGAATATGGTTTATGGTTAAACTAAATTGAATGAGACAAATTTAGAAAATATACATTGTGAACCAAGCCTTCTTGCTAAGATTACACGCTTTCTTTTTAATGGAAAAATGTATAAGGCTAAGAAAGCCTTAGAACTAGTACATACCGATGTTTTTTCTGTTAGCCCTTGTACGTGGGACGGGTATAAACATTTTGTAACTTTCAAAGACGAGTTTACCCACTTCACAGCAATTTACTTATTAAGTGACAAGTCTGAGGTTTTTGAATTTTTTAAAGACTTATTATAATTATGCATGCAATCATTTTGGTCATGGTATAATTTAAGTTAAAGTCAGACAATGGTGGTAAGTATATATCTAGACGTTTTAAATTCTTGAAAAGTTAATAAATGATTAAATTGATTCAAATTTAAATAAAATTAAAAGTTCATAGCTATCAATAAAACTAAATAAAAAGGAAGTTTGACTAAGGTATAGTACATAACTTCGAAATTATGGAAGGGTGTTTGCCTTTGTTTATGAATGTCTTTGAGCGTGTTTGAGTATGTGTATATACATAGTTTATGAGTTGTAAATATTTGTATATATAAATATATAGTTTATGGGTTNTAAATCTTATCGAAATAAATATTTAATTATGGTATAAATATATACATTTTTTTAAAGGAATATTTATAATTATATTTATAATAATTCTGTTGTGGGAATCTTCTTTCACGAAGAATAAAATTTATGCACCTATATTAAACGAAACTTCGAAATGTGGTAAAATTCGTAATTTTTATTTTTAAAATAATTTGATGGAAAGTTTTAGCTATAATACAGTTCTTTTTTTTGTTGTTTTTTAAAGCTTTATTTACTTATTACATTCTGTTAAAAACATTTTATAATTTGATTACAATGAATCGTAAAAATGCCATTCAATGACAATCACATGGGGAAAGAAGGTGACACCACTCTCAAATTATTTACAGACTATGCTCCCAGGAGGTTACAGGGCCATCTTCGTTTAAGTTAATGGGAAGGGGGGCTTGTAGGGGTTGGAGTTGGAAGACAAGGTCTGTGCTTGTGGATTATAATGGAATGGCAGTTTACTGTGGAAAAGGCTGAAGGCTGAAGAAATTAGATCCTGAACAAAAGGGATATTAAAACCGTGGTGAAGGGAGGAATTAGATACGTAATAGGGAGAATTTTCGATTATTCTGAGGGTTTTGGATTGAAAGAACTGGATTCGTTAGTTGTTGGAAGGTTAGATGCCGCCAAGGCACCCCAATTTTCTACTCCGTAAGTTCAGATTGGTCGTAATAAGGTTTTTTTTAGAGAGTTAGTTTGTTTTCAATCGTAAGATTGAAGTTCTTATTCATGAGTCTGTATAGAAGTATACATCGATATACTCATATCGCCGATTGAGTTCTTGTCTTTTAATTTTAGTATGGTCGCCCCATATAAGTCGTAAGTCAAGATGGAACCCAAGGTAACGAACGGAATTTGAATGTGGTAAAGGAATATTGTTAAATTTCACAATTTCAGGGAAGTTTTTTCCGCAGTTGGAAATTAACTTAACTATTAGATGATTTTAGTTGGGGTTCGGCCAAGGTAGACATATTATGCATATCTTCCCACTTCAATCCCCCCGGGTTTTTCCTCACTTCAGAACTCTTTCCAGACAGATTGAGAAAGCAAAACAGAGTGTTTACATGTACGCCAGTCTGGGGTTTTCCTGAAGCTAAGTTTATGAAGCTGCTCTTTTACGTCGACGTCTCTAGCAAATATTTCGACAACTTCTGATTCACTTCGCTATTATTTATTCATCGAAGAACTTGAATGGCATTTCTTGGCATAGCAGTGTGAATGGCGCGATAATGCTCTCGACTTTCTTATCTTTGATAAGGCATTCATTTCAAAAACGTATTTCGCGTAGAAGCTGCATAATCTAAGATTTCCCTAATTCATTTTAGGGATCATTGTTTCATTAAAGATGGATATAAATAAGAGTTAAAGATGAATTTAAATTATAAGCCGGAGAGAACAATGAATTTCAGAGATATGATCACTAAATTATTTCCTGGACAGCCTAGAATAAAAAGTGGGCGAAGCCCTCACCCATTAAAGTTACCTACATTGAATCCTCAATTTGGATTCCGCTCTCATCACTCTACTTCTCAGCATGTGTTTCGTGTTGTAGATTGCATCTCACCATCCCTTGAAAAAAAAGAGTATCCTTGATGTATCACAAGCTTTGATCGTGTCTGGCACAAGGACCATCTATTCAAACTGAAGCGTATCCTCCCAAATACTCTTTATCTAATTGTCCACACCTTTTATCCAACCGATTTTTCAGGGTACGACAGGGATCAGATTACTGTAGAAGCGGGAGTTCCTTAGGGCAGTGTGCTCTATATAATTTATAATTCAGACTTTCCAACGTCAGCTGATACCATCTTTGTTGCCTTTGCCGATGATACGGCCATCATTCGTCAGATCCTGATCTCGCAATTGCTATTTCAAACACACCTCAACCATATAGCCCCTTGGTGCAAGATGTGGCGTATCAAAATAAATGAAAGCAAGTGTGTCCACGTCACATTCACTCTCCGCACCAAGCCTTTAATTAATTTATCCTTCAACGAAATTCCTCTTCTCCAATCCAACTCCGTAAGGTACCTCGGTTTCTACTTGGACTCGAGACTTACTTGGAACAATAAGGCACAAAAGACAAGACCTAAACAGACGCTATGGACTGTTATAAATACTTCTCGAATTGTCAGTACACAGTAAATTAACAATATATAAAACTATTCTTAAGCCTATTCGGACATACGGTATAGAACTCTGGGGCACCGCTAAACCTTCCAACATCCAACGCATATAATCCTTCCAGTCCAAAGTCCTCAAAACCATTGTTATGCTCCCTTCTATGTATCCAACTCTACCCTTCACAATGACCTCAAAATCGACCTCGTCAAAGACATAATTTCCATCTGTTTCTCCAAATTCCATTCTTGTCTCACCCAACATCCTAGTCCCTCAGCCAATGAACTATCCTCCCTAACCCATCCTGATAATCCTACACGGCGACTTAAACGGAGATGGCCCCAATGATCTCCTGTAAAAAGATAACTAACTTAAATTTACATAGTTTAGTATTAATTTGGGAGTGGTGTCATGGTTCACCTTCTCTCCTCATGTGATTGTCATTAAATGAATTTTTTTTCTTTTCATTGTAATCAAATTACGAAATGTTTTTATTTAACGGAATGTAATAAATAAATAAAGGATAAAAAAAATGAATTCTGCCATATTATAACATTTTTTTTCGCAAATAAAGTAAGAAAAGTTAAATAGATGCTATAGAAAATAAATAACTTGTTTCCCAATAAGACCAAATGTTGGATGCCATCGTCATACTGAATGAAACATGTTGAATTTAGAGCAACAATGCTTCTGATATAGAGCTCATATAGAGCTTCTTTTCTTAAATCTTATCGAAGTGGTGAAATGAGTAGAGAGAGTATGGAGACTGATAGGCGTCTGACTGCCGCCTAACGCAGAAATAACTGCGTCGGAAATAGACAACGCCAGCCAAATTAGTACTTACCTTCCAGCTGTTTGGCCATGGGCCAGCTGTCCCATCCAATGGTCGTTCTGTCCATTCTGGAACTGGCGGACATGTTGAAGGAATCAAGACAGACGTCACGCGGTCTTTGTAATCCGCCAAGATATTGGTGGTCTCAGCAGAGTTCCAGAGATCAGTTTCTTTTTCCTTATTTCAGTTCCTTTGGATCCCGATGCCTGAGATGTGTCTTCCAGCCTTAAGCCTTAGAATCTAGCAGTGGCCAAATCTTTTGCAAAGATCATATTTCCTATTCGCCTCCAGTTCAACGAGTAAACTTTAATTATAGAAAATATGCCAAAAATTCTCATTTATTGTTGATAACTTTCGCATTATTTGTGCAACATTTACCATCAAGCAACAAACAAACTTAGTGCTGCTAGAACACCTTCCATTTTTAAAAACTATATGACCAATGATCATACTTATCATGAACAATTATACATTATATATATATATATATGTACATAAAGCCCAACCTGAGCGGTCGTGGCGGAAGAGTGCATGATCAGAGATGGGTATAACTGAAGAGGGAATAGAGGGTTTTCTTTAGCAATCTATCTAAAGGAGCATTAGGAGGGCGGTATACCACAATATAAAGGAGGGAAATAGGGCAAAGAGAGATTTTAGTAAAAAGGAATTCTACATGAGGGACGGGAGAGGAGGAGGAGTCTACCTAGCTAGAATACGAACATCCAAACTTTTGTGTACATAAAGCCCAACCTGAGCGGTCGTGGCGGAAGAGTGCATGATCAGAGATGGGTATAACTGAAGAGGGAATAGAGGGTTTTCTTTAGCAATCTATCTAAAGGAGCATTAGGAGGGCGGTATACCACAATATAAAGGAGGGAAATAGGGCAAAGAGAGATTTTAGTAAAAAGGAATTCTACATGAGGGACGGGAGAGGAGGAGGAGTCTACCTAGCTAGAATACGAACATCCAAACTTTTNTTTATTGTAGTATTCACTATATAAATCTAATTGTATTATATTGTTGCTATATTAAAATTGTTTATCTATTGATTCAATTTTAATTGTTAATTTACTTTTTAAGTTATATAATTTATATTTCTGCTTTTAAAATGGTTTTGTATCTATATTTGTGTATGTCTGTGTGTAGGTGTGCGTACGAATATAACTTATTGCACATCAAGTACTATTTAACGTAATGTAAACAAGCAATAAAAAACGGAAAACATTTAAAAGAATGGATAACAGATTTAATCCTAGATGAACCCCATAAAGTCAGGGCGTAATAACCATGATGTTGATCGCCCTATAACCTGATCCTAATCCGAATCTCATTAATCTATATCTTCTTTACGTATATTCATATGCGCAAACATTATTGAATGACATTAAGAAATAGAGTTCACCGAAATTTACCCCCAGAAAGTCGCTAATGCTCCCTATTACGTATACAATTCCTCCCTTCACAACAATTTTTACATCCCTTTCTTTTAAGACCTCATTTCTTCCAGCTTCACCCATTTCCAAAGTAAACTGCTATATCATCCTATTCCACTAGCACAATTCCTGTCCTCAAACTCTTATCCCTACAGCCCTCGCGTTGCCACGTGACCTACTAGGAAGATAATTTGTATTTAATTTGAGAGTAGTGTCATTCTCTCCTCTTGCGATTGTCATTTTGTTATTTTTTAGTTAATTGTAATCAAATTAAAAAATGTTTTTATGTTAACGTAATTATTATTTTTAGTTACTTATTTTATTGAACTTAATAAAATAAATTTATTTTACATTTTTTATAGAACATTTTAAGGATAGCTAAATAGCGAATAGCCAATAGAGATATCGGAGAATAATAGTAACAGATTTTGCAACCCCTTCTCGCTGTATAACCATGTTAGATATTTAATCTAACGTGGGTCTTGCATAGTCTTACTGTTATTTGTCTTCTTGGTTTGTCTTGAATACTATTTCAATTACTTAGCTTCTACACAACATTTATTTTAAAACAGCTTCCTCCTCGTATTCCCGCATCATCATCCAGCTGTAATTTGTAATTAATCGACTTGTATAAGAACAAGTAGAGACTCTCGTATGTTTCTTTTTTCTATTTCTTGAAGAATTTGTTGGAAATAGGCATGGCTACTAAAAAAGGACGGATAGCTGGCGGATTCTGGCGACTCTCCAAGCTTTACTGAATCAGCGTTCCGTCCTCTCAGGTATTCGCTAATAAATTCTTCTGTATATGAATGACGTTTGAGCGGTAGTATCTCCCCAGCCCGAGAGAAGGGTGCTCCGATTGCGAAAGCCGGCAGAAATAATTCCGCGATAGAGAAATAAGACAGTTTTGGCAGTGGAGAAGGCTGAGTCAGACCTCGTCCTCTGCTAGATATAGCTCCAATTCTAGTCTGATGTGGACAGCCAGCAGGCTTACTCAGAGAACTCTATCTATATAGTTCTGAGTTTTTCCTTTTGCTCCAATAATACTTAGTGGAGAGCCGGTGTTAGTCAGCCAGCCTAGTTTAGTTTGTGCGGGCTGGGATATTCTTGCAAAGTGACTCCAAGGGTCCAAACTCCCCTTTGCTACGAATGACAGGCACATCAAGCAACCGTCTGTCCGTCATTTTCACTCATGGATGTCATATCTTGACAATATGAAGAAAAGAAAAAAAAAATTCTCTCTAATGGGTAAAATAAAAATATTGACGAAATAACTTTCATTACATTCTATTTATTTATGGTGTTGATAAATTTTAATGATGATTGTGACATCCTTGTTTCAGAAGAGACTAAGATAAAAATGTATTTGTTTTCAATTTGAACCGAGGGAGCTGAGAATAATTTATAGTTTCCCGCACTTAATTTCACCTCGAGTCTGACCGCCAAGTATGACGAATATATAAAATGTAATAAAATTTGTAAATCCGTACAAAAACTTCTTTACTTATAGATCAGCGTTTTAAAGGTTCCCTATCTTCGTCAGAGCTAAACCATCACAAAGAAAACCATCCAGAAGTAACTAAAATTCTAGGTAAATAAATTACAAGAATATTAAGGACGAGTTAAAATATATTTATATTGTCAAATAAAATAATTAACCAATATTTTGTTACACAAAATTAATTTTTCTAATATAATAAAACGTATAAGTGACCACCCTTAAAATGAAATTTTTTGAAAATTAGAAATTAGCATTAGAATGCATGGGTTACACTGTTTATTAGTCAATGTATTATATTGCAAGTTAGTTTTTAATATCTTAATATACATAAATTACGTGTCACGTTGTTTGTCCGCGATGGACTCCTAAACTACTTAACCGATTTGAACCAATTTTGCACACCGTGTGCGGTTTGATCCAACTTATAGGATAGCTTATATTTTAAATTATGGTCGCAATATTATTTTATAGCAAATTATTTGCCTATTATCTGTTAGCTTCTAGATTTTAACAGATGCCGATATCAGTTAAAAGATGGCGTTGCTAATTAAGTAAACAATTAATAAATGGCACTGCTATGTTTAACCTACAAACGTATTATATAAGCTACAATTTAATAGCATAACCACTACGTGTTGTTGGGACTAAAGTATAGGTTAAATTTATTTTGTAGTACACGAAATATAGTGAAATTCAATCGTTTTTACTTTTCCAATTTTTGGTATTAACATAGACGGCTACGTGTTGCTTAGACTAAAGTGTAAATTAAATTTATATATATTGAACTGTATTATCATACAGTGAAATAATTCCTGCTTTTTTATTATTTGTGCTTCATTGTTCAAAAATATTTAATTGAAATATATACATGTAAGTATTATCCCATAGTTATAAAAGTTGATTAAAATTTGTATGAGATAATGGTACAAAGCTCCCCACGCTTTTTCAACAATTATAATTGTACAAATATTTTTTAAAATTATTTTGCACTTTTCAATTTAATGTGCTGTAATAGCATATTTTTCAGCTTTTTTTATTTAATATTTGAACGTTTAAATTATTATTTTCAGTCCAATGTCACCGAAAAAATCTAACCTCAACAACGCGAGGAGCAGAGAGGCACGACGCAAACGCTCAAAGAATCAGGACAAAGAGGGTCGTGCACAAGAATCTTAGGAACAGCGTGACGAACGTCTGCGACAGACAATTAGAAGAACAAGAGCGGCACGAGAACGAAACATAGTTACTGCACGAGTACAAGAACGACAGAGGCAGCAGACCAGCCGCTCATTAACACGTACATCATTTGTTCGTCTTGCTTTCGAATATGCACCAGATATTAACTACTCTGCGCATTCAAAAATTACTATCGGTGCAATGGATAAAGTATGTCAATATTGTCAGGCATTGAAATTTCAGACTGAAACACCCGGCATGTGCTGCGCATCAGGAAAAGTTGTGTTGTCACCTCTATCCACTCCGCCGGAACCTTTTTATCCCTTCTTGCTGGCGATTCAGATGATTCAAAATTATTTTTGCGTAAGATACGCAAATTCAATTCTTGCTTCCAAAGGACGTCATTTGAGGCAACTAAAATTTGCGATCTCGCATCCGATGGACGTAATTTTGAAACTACATTTAAAATACAAGGCCAGGTGTACCATAAAATCGGGTCATTAATGCCAATGCCTGATGATGATCCGACATTTCTTCAAATTTATTTTATGGGCAATTGTGAAGAGCGCGTGACGACTCGGTGCCAGTATAATTTCATTGAACAAGGAGAGGAAAGAGCAATTGTGATGTTGCTGGAAAATGTTTTAGAAGATCAGAATCAACTAATTCGATTGATTAAAAGAGTTTCGCCACAATTGCAAAATGACAACTATCAAATCGTAATAAAAGCCGACGAAGTACCATTAGGTGAACATGATGGCAGATTCAACGCTCCAACTGTTGATGAGGTTGCTGTTATTATGGTTGGTGATCCAGTTGACAACAGAGCTATAAAAATTACTCGGCGAGACAACACTGTCAGTACGATTTCGGATTTACACCGTTCATATGACGCACTACAATATCCATTAATATTTTGGCAAGGACAAAATGAATATCACCTTAACATCAAACAAAGTGATCCAAATACCGGTAAATTTGACAATTAACTATTTATTTTCCTACTGTATGTACGGATTTTAATTTCGTATTGCATTTATTTTTAAATTTTTTTCAGGTGCTTATGAAAATAAGAAAGTTAGTTCAATGAACTACTACGCACACCGATTAATGGTTAGACTAAATCAGGACAACTATATTCTACGATATCGTCAGCTATTCCATCAATACATTGTTGATATGTTTACTAAGGTTGAAGCGAACGCTTGCGATTTATTCGATACAACCAGGCTAAATTACGATGGGAAGAATATACCATATTCACTTACGAGATGCTGTTGCTGGGAACATCGATGGAAATTTAAATGTTAATGACATCGGCAATGCTTTCATTTTACCTTCAAGCTACATCGGCAGTCCACAGAACATGCAGGAATACATACAAGATGCGATGACTTACGTACGTTATTTCGGTCGACCAGATTTGTTTATTACATTCACATGTAATCCGAATTGGAAAGAGATACAAACATTACTATTACCAGGACAACAAGAAATTCATCGTCATGATATAACTGCGCGTGTGTTCAAACAAAAATTGAAATCCTTAAATGATTTGATTGTTAAATATTCAGTTTTTGGTATCACACGTTTTTGGCTGTATTCCGTTGAGTGGCAAAAGCGAGGTTTGCCTCATACCCACATTTTAATTTGGCTTCAAGATAAAATTCGCCCAGAAGAAATTGATCAAAAAATTTCAGCCGAAATTCCAGACCCATTAATTGGTCAAGAATTATTTGATATTGTTACCAAACACATGATCCATGGGCCGTGTGGTGCTTTCAACATGACGTCACCATGTATGGAAAATGGAAGATGTAAAAAAATTTTTCCAAAGCCGCATACCAATGACACTATCACGGATATTGACGGTTATCCAATGTTTCGCCGCAGAAATACTGCGAATGGTGGCCACACATTCACAATGCGATTGCCGAATTATCCAAATCAAGTAGAATTTGATAATCAGTGGGTGGTACCATACTCACCATTACTTTTAAAAATTTATGAAGCTCATATCAATGTTGATCTTTGCAGTTCTGTAAAATCAATTAAGTACATTTGTAAGTATGTAAACAAAGGCAGTGATTTGGCCATATTTGAAGTACAAAACATAATTAAAAATGACGAAATAGCACGATAACAAATGGGCAGATACATTAGCAGTAATGAAGCTATTTGGCATATTCTTAGCTTTCCTATGAAAGGCTGATGAAAAAATAAAACATACAATTTTTTATCTGAGGATCCGTTCTTATGTATGGATAGTTACATTTTTGTTTACAAATCTATTAAGTATTCATTGAAACCAATTGTGTGGGAAAGGGATATGTTTCACGGGTTTTTCAATGTTCAGTTGATTCATTATTGAATTTTTTTTGTTAAAAAACCTTGTTTAAGCATGAAAATTACTATAGAGTTATTACTATGACAGTTTTTATTACCGTATTTATGTATCTCAGAATTATGTATTGTACAAAGACTGTTCTGACGAAGATCTACCTTCTTCGGTTCCTAGTCATTCAATATTTTATTAGTAGAGAATTTGTTAGTTCAAATGTTCATGACTGACAAATTTTCCACACGTCCACTTACGCCTTCATGATAGCTCTGAAGATTGCTTAGATTGTAAGCCGGCTGGTAATAAAAATACACTTTTTTTCAATTGTATTTTTTTGGATCTCCCTTGACCATACCCTAACAAAGTCTCTACTAATAATCTCTAACCAATCATTTTTAATATAATAAAGATGCAGCTTTTATTTTCAAATTAATTAATATTTTTTCTATACTAATGAGGTTTATTGTAATAAAACNGCACGCACGCACGCACGCACGCACGCACGCACGCACGCACGCACGCACGCACGCACGCACGCACGCACGCACGCACGCACGCACGCACGCACGCACGCACGCACGCACGCACGCACGCACGCACGCACGCACGCACGCACGCACGCACGCACGCACGCACGCACGCACGCACGCACGCACGCACGCACGCACGCACGCACGCACGCACGCACGCACGCACGCACGCACGCACGCACGCACGCACGCACGCACGCACGCACGCACGCACGCACGCACGCACGCACGCACGCACGCACGCACGCACGCACGCACGCACGCACGCACGCACGCACGCACGCACGCACGCACGCACGCACGCACGCACGCACGCACGCACGCACGCACGCACGCACGCACGCACGCACGCACGCACGCACGCACGCACGCACGCACGCACGCACGCACGCACGCACGCACGCACGCACGCACGCACGCACGCACGCACGCACGCACGCACGCACGCACGCACGCACACACACACACACACACACACACACACACGCACGCACGCACGCACGCACGCACGCACGCACATGCACACACACACACACGCACGCACCCGCACACGCACACACACACACACAATAATTTTTCTCCATATGGATCATGTTTTAAACAAAATTATATAATGGTTCTGTGTGAACGTGTAACTTTTCTACTACCCTATATCTAACTAAATTTTTGAAAATAATTGAAAAAATAAAATAGGCGTTTTATTTTCATTATTTGTACTTTTATTTCATCATGAACAATTCATTAATTTTTAGTTAGCATTGAAATATCCATTTTTTCGCTTCATTCTTTAATGATCTATAAAAGAAAATATATTTTTAAAAAAATAATGTGCATCATGATTATAATATGCGGAGATAAATTGATTATACTTTTTAGACCAATTAGTTTAAATGATGGAGGTAAAATTAAAATAGTTATTATAAAATTGAAATTTCCTGAGCTTTCTAAAGGAGTATGCTAGAATCTGGGGATATGGCTGGTCCAGAGACCGCCGGGCTGTCTGACAGTGCTCGCCAAGTCATTACCATCCCACCCAGATAACACATGAAAATAGAAACTACAATTTACAGGCTTCATATTTTATCTTGCTTTTACGGGGGAGTGGAGTTTACGGAGATTGATGGGAGAAGAATAATAGTGGTGGCGGTCATCGGCTATCGTTAGTGCATTTTGTGTACAGCAGATAGAAGCATTTATCTTTTAAATGAAGCCTTTATCTTTTAGGACTATTAATATTGACAATAAATTTAAACAAATGAATATAAAAGAGGGCCTCCTCATGATTTATATAATCTTAAATTAGTTTTTACCAACAAGTTCTAAATATTATTTAACACTACCTTGAGTCTTCTAACTCCTTCTTTCATGAACAATGACTTCCAAATTAACTACTTTGAATTCCGTCAAGTTTTTATTTTTTTTTGGGCCATTTTAACTCATGGTCTACTTTTAGGTCGGACTACTGTTTCATTCAGCTTTATATTCGTGTACACGTTCATTCATAGAAACTGAGAAATGTTTTACCCAACGCGAAATATTTCTAAAAGCCAGTGTAAATTATGGGTTTAGGTTGGTGAAAATTAGTTGCGATTTAGCTTAAGAATTCAAAACTCCTTCTTCCATCAAGGCCACCTTTATAAATTTAAGAGAAAGAAGCCATATTTTCAGCATTCTATTCTGGATTACAGTATCACTAGGCAAAAAGGAACACTCAGGCTTGAAGGGTGGGAGTGACCATTACATGCAGTATTATTTTCCTGGAGAAGTAACAGACTGGTCCGTGTAGGATCTATACCTTTCTCCATTGAATAAGTTGTATTAACTCTAAGAGGTTATGAGTTAGGTTGGAAGGAAAGCTAGACGTATATGTGAATGAATGGAACGAACCAGTACTGTGGTTTTGTACAAGCACCTGAATAAATGCGCACATGAACCCACTGAAGAAACACAAAGTGTGCTTCAGCAGCCTAGGTACAACGGAGACTGGGATGACATAAAGTTCGGATGACAAGTTCATTGACAATCGGATTGGCCGGAAGTGCTTGAAATGGTACGCAATGAGGATGGACAATTTCTTTTGGACAACTACCTTTTGGAACCCACCAGCAACAAGAATGATTAAAAGGTCAAGATATTATTATAGCAAGTTTTTTAGTTTAATAAATTATGCATTTTGCTATTCTAAACAATCTCACCTATTAATGCAGTTTGTTAGCTTTACTACTCCAAAGATATAAAAGTCTGGGTTTTATTTTTTCGTTAGAATTAAAATTTTTCTCATTTATCAGCTAGTTAATTGTCCATTTTACTAGAAATATTTTTTTAGTCCTTATTTTATATAAAATTAAATCACTTGACTTATGGTTTCATTTTTAATATTAGTTATAATAAAATAAAATTTAAAATATCAGTTTCACTAATACGTTTTAAAATATTAACTTTGTAACTAAAAGAGAAAAATCGTAATACTTTCTCCGGTAAAGATTTAATCATTAATTTTATTAGCCAATCGAGACTGAAAGTTAGTTTATCTGATTTACCAGGCAATATTTTACTCTATCCCCTCGCATTAATTGTTTAAAATTTTCGTGGGATAATACAACACAACTAAATTAATATTTATAATAATCGATGCTTATTATTTAGTAATTCTTAAAATCTGTTTCTAGACTATTTTTTTAAAAGCAAAACAAGTTCAGATTCAAGCGAAGTTAAATTCCTCTCTCCTTATGTTAAAAAATAAAAAAATATTTAAAAAATTTAACAAAACTAAATATCATATTTCAACTTTTCTAGTAGTTATGGCATTAGGAATAAAATGGCGACTCATCAAGTCTCCAGATCTTTCTTATTTTTTTTAAGCTGGATCTGATTTTTTTCCCGCGTTTAAGTGTAACAAATATGTCGGATAGGATACATTGTTTACCTAAAAAATCCCTACTGTACGTACAGAGAGAGGAAGATTCGAATTAGTGGGACCAATCGGGTTAGTAAAGTAGAGATTCCTCAAAACTGAAAGGAGTTTCGGTGTTCTTAATCTTCTGTGATGAGTAAACCAGATTTTTTTCTGTTTGCTTTATGCTTACTAAATTTCCTCGGACATGAAGTTTGATTAATGATCTCATCTAGAATTAATTTGTCCCCATTTCTTGTGTGATCTCTACCAGCGTGATAAGTATTATTCCGGGAATTTTATGAAAAATGAGATAAAAGCCGGGGTGTGATAAAGGGGCGAAGATAATCTTTGGTGGAAGTCAGCGACCTCTGCCAGACTCTTCACAATGAGCTGGTTGACACGAATCACGAATGAGCTTCAGTAAATAAATTGGTTTAATTCGAGAATACAGTGCGCTAGAGTACATCTGGGAGCTAAGAGGGCAGAGTATCAAAGCAGATGCAGTAGCTAAGTGGACTGTACTTTATGGGAGATACAGTAGCTATGTGGACTGTACATCATAGGAGATACAGTAGCTAAGTGGACTGTACTTTGTGGAAGATACAGTAGCTAAGTGGACTGTAATTTCTGGGAGATACAGTTGCCAAGTGAACTGTACATCATAGGAGATACAGTAGCTAAGTGGACTGTACTTTATGGGAGATACAGTAGCTAGGTAGACTTAATTTATGGTAGACACAGTAGCTAAGTGAACTGTACATCATAGAAAATACAGTAGCCAAGTGGACTGTACATCATAGAAGATACAGTAGCTAAGTGGACTGTACTTTCTGGGATATGCAGTAGCTAAGTGGACTGTACTTTGTGGAAGATACAGTAGCTATGTGGACTGTACATTACAGAAAATACAGTAGTCGAGTGGACTGTACATTACAGAAAATACAGTAGTCAAGTGGACTGTAATTTCTAGAAGATGCAGTAGCAAAGTGGACTGTACTTTATGGGAGATACAGTAGCTATGTGGACTGTACTTTATGGGAGATACAGTAGCTAAGTCGACTTACTTTATGGGAGATTCAATAGCTAAGTAGACATACATCAAAATTTGTTTTCCCTTTTCTTTACATTCATGATTCTGAAAATAAATTACCCAAAACTGTTTCTTTGTACAATAATTAAAGTTAAAAGTTGTCGAAATAATTATTAAAATCAAATTTTACAGAAAACAATATATTATGATAATTGTCATGTTGAGCCATATATCGTACATGATAATAGCTTTAGTTACGTCATATTTTATGTACAGTCATGGCCATGCGATGTTCTTTAAAGTAAATTAACTGAATTTTAGATTTTATTTAGGGAAATAAACCTATTCATGTACCAAAGATGGTACGATTTTTGAAAAAATTTCAACAGGTCTTTAATGATCTTTGATTGGAAATTAATTTTTTTTTTAATCATCATCACATTTATTAAGTAGATTTAAATTTGTATAACATTTTATAATTTGATTACATTGAAACAAAATTAACAAATAAGAAGTATCAAATGAGGAGAGAAAGTATCCTGTGACACCTCTCTCAGAATTTTCCCAGGAAGTCAGGCAAGCGTGGAGGGCTGTAGGGAATACGGTTGGAGGACAGAGCCTGTGCTAATGGGTTCGGGTGGTGTTGACTATAGAAAGGGACAAGAGGTAGGAAATGAAGAATTGGATCGATTGATTATGGGTGAAGGGAAGAGTCGGATAATAACAGCGAGCATTCTAAGGATTTTGATTGAAAGGACTGTCAAGTCTATAGAATTAGTTTGTTATCTATTGAATGTTTTGAGTTTCTATTTATTAATTACATTCGAACATATGATTATATAGAGCAAATTCCAATATGAAAATTACAAAATCAGATCTTACAGGTGGAACTTCACATTTCAACATAAGTAGAACTGGCTCTTTGTCATTAATGTCACTGGTACTTCCTGCTATATCACCCTTATTGACAGATAGTTCTTATTTCTGTGGGCACAGGAACTTGCCACAATCAGAACATTACTTGAAGTCTTTGATGTTAACAAGGATAATACTAAGAATATTCTGTTATCATTGTTTGATATAACTAGCTCAGTTCAGTAAGTTGATTTAGTTCAAAAGGCATCTTTTTTTTCTTTTTTTTTCTGTAGGTTCAGTAAGTAGATTCAGTAGGTTATAATTCAGTTTAGCTTAGTAGGTATAAGTACCTTCGTGTATACAGTCAATTATTATAACAATGTAACGCTGTGAACATCCCATGATAACAACTACAATATACAATTATTGTAGAGGGGAGAGGGTCTTATCTTTAGGCGAAGATATATTAATCTTCCTGATATGTATAATATTTCAAACTGCTCTCTCTGTAAGAGGAACAAGTATAATAGTGACTTGATTTCAGTCAATAGACTCGAGTTCAGTCTCAACCAAATGATATAATATGATTCTGATAATTTTATTAATTAATAACTGCTTTGTAAAGCAAAGTTTTTCGGCTGCAATATGTCTGGTGTAGA
>KZ807617.1:416073-426275 GCA_000696205.2 Oncopeltus fasciatus | reverse complement strand
AAAAAAAAAAAAAAAAAAAAAAAAAAAAAAAAAAAAAAAAAAAAAAAAAAAAAAAAAAAGTGGAATCCTCAACTGCTCTTCTGGTCGAAATTTTATGTCGGCGAAAAACTATAGAATTTTTTCAAAGCGTGAATAATACCCTTGTCGAAGTCGTGCACCTATACACGCCACATATAGTATGACGACTATACGTACACTAGGTTCCCCAGTCACCTACCGATTTCCTTAAAAAGGGATTACGTTTGTCTTTATGTTACTTTAAGGGTTTCAGGACTTGTACTAAGTAAATTCAGTCTCACATGTGGAGAGGTTTTTAAATCGGTAAAGGATACATTGCAGCTGCGAGCGAGCACATTCTCGGTAAGCTAATGAAGAATAGTGCAAATGAGAAAGAATTTCAATTTTATCACTTATATGGCCTTAGAAAATTTCAATTCCGCTTCCATAATAGCTTATTTGATTTATTACTGCAGGAAAATGGAGTTTTAAAACAAATATTTTCTTCTGCTAAAGATTTTTGACTCTCACTTGATCGTAAAAAGATTGTAATTAATTAATGTTAAACTATATATATGCTAACATAATTATATTCATTGGACGAAAAATGTAGTAATATTATTAAAAAATATACAAGATACTCTTGACAATGTTTATGGTTAAAATACAGCATCCCAAAATAGTATGCAGTCTTTTTAGTAGAAAAAACGTGTTATGAAACCTAAACTTTCCATAAACACAATAAGAAAAATTATTGAATAATGTGACAGTTGGAATTTTATTAGATTGACGGCTTTCTTATCTCCCCACCCATTAAACTAAATAAAAAATGTGTAAAAGGGCTTTAAATACTAGAAAAATTCAGGGAAACACTTAATGGGGCGCTGAGGTAAATTCTATGCTATACATATAGCTATCAGCCTGTTGTTTTAATGCTAGACATTAGATTATGGGTGCATTACTTTCTGCATAGTTCTGTTATTACTCACATCCTTCTATACCGCTTCCATCAAACAAATTACTTATTTGATATTGGGAATTTAGTAATAGTTAGGGCCTGGGCTACGCATAACAATACTTAACTATTATAATTGAGAGTTGTAATATTCTATGGATGAATACTATTTATAAAAGAGAAAATCCTTACCCGATATTGGGCTCTAAAGAACGTCCAAGTTTCACATATTAATAATGTCTTTTTGGCTGAAGGCATTCGAGTGGGCTGGAGGGGTTTTTGACCTTTCGTAGTTGCAGGAGTTATAATAAGACTTCACTAAATTAGGTTTGTGAGAGGTGGTGTCGTTCAGGTTACAATTTCCAAAATAGCTATACTCTAAATTTGAAAATAATGGAATTCTTCTTTCACTTTATGATTTACATAATAGGCAAGGTTTCTGGTATTTTACCTATTAACGTGATAAAAACACAATAAAATATATTTGGAGGAATAAGCTTCAATTCAATGTGTTCTTACTGCATGCAACTTTAAAACTTTTTTTTTTNTACATATAATTAATTATGAACCAATATTTTTTTATATTTTTAAATAATTTTTATTTTGTAATATTTAACTTCATAAGCAATATTTTCATAAAAATCTCTATAAAAGAAAAATTATTGATAAAATTAGTTTATTACTTTTACGGAAACTAAAATAGAGTTAAATCTATATTATTGTAAATTTTAACATTAATTTGAGTAGGAAGTCATTTAGAATGAATAAAATAATAAAATTTTAGGCCTGAGTTATTTTTCTACCCTTGGCTCATGGTTATCTGTAGTCTTTAAATTATAAATAGTGAGTGGAGAGGAATGTAGTAGTAGGGGAAATAGATTTGGAGTGAAAATAAAAGATAAATATGGTAGGTGGGCCGGGTTCCAGAATAGAGGACAAGTACTCTATTTTCCGAATTAGTTTTTATTCATTCTCAAGAGATGAGGTTTCATATTTCACATTAGGAGCTTATTGTTCTAAAACTTTTCATCGTGTTTTAATGCGACACTTCGGAGTTCATTGCCAGTATGTTATTTGTCTCAATTTTCAACATTTTATCACAATATTTGATGCTTTCAAATTCTCAACTTTCTCCCGCGATATTTTATGAGCTTCAATCCAAAATATTTTCTTCCAAAGCTTAATTTAAACCAGTTTCAATTGTATACATTCTCTCATAATACGTCATTATTTCATATAATATTTCATTGGGACCATTTAATGAAACAGAATTATTTCATTTAATAAAAAGATTTTATATATTTAATAAAGCATAAAATAAAACCATGACAGTGTCATAAAAAATTCTCGTAATTCTAAGACATTACCGAAAAAAAAAATTTCACAGCCTTTGAAGCAATTCCTGAAATTATTAAATATGAAGGGGAAGGTGTCCTTGACCAGCGCATTCCGCGAAATATATTTGGAAAACTTAGCAGCATTAATAGATATTGGTGAGGTTTTGCAGGAAACTGTTGAGTCCAAACCGTCCACAAGTACTCGCGAACTTGCCAGGGAGTGTGTCAGAAGATGCTATTAGTCGTCATTACAGTCTATGGAAAAGGCAAGCGAAGTTGTCTAAGCGTTATCCTGATTAAAACTCCGAAAATAAGTTTTATTCCAACTGGATAATGCTCATCCCCACACTTAGTGTGCACCCAAAGTAAAGGTAAAAGAACTTCATGGGTTCGAATTCCTGCCTCATTCGCCAGTCCTCGCACCACCGAATTACTACTCCTTTCGATCCATGTCCCATTTTCTTCAAGGGAAAAAAATTGCTTATTTTGAATTGACGAGTTCGACAGCAGCCATTGTAGAGAGAGGACGTGTTTTGTTAGCTCTCTGCAATTGTTTCTTTTGAAGTGATTAAAAGTGTTCAGTTGTTACCAAACTGGTCACAGTTAAAGATGTAGCCAACCTGAAGACGTTGACGTAGTTTCGAGGAATATCACCGAGGAACAAGCCCACAGCAAGTGAGTATAATACTCAATTCTATTTAACAGTGAGGAGCATACAGGCAGACGTGCTTGTTCAGGCGCGTCCCCTCCAGCTCCCAGCCAGACGGCTGTTATCGGCCGGCTTAAACTATCGGCTAAGCAGATTAAGTAATCTCTGCTCGGTCCCCGGCTTAGCGATAAAGAGTAGTAAATATTTATATTTACTTACGTAATAGGAGATGCCAACACAACAACCTCCAACCAGGAACCCCTTCAAGGACCATCCAGTCTGGAATCTCCTACAGAGCTGCGGCTCTGTCCAACCAGGAGCCACAACCCAGGCTCAGATCGTTGTCACGGGGCAGACACCAACCTCAGATTCAACAGCCACAGGCGGACCAACCCAGACAAGAAGCGCCTCTTCCTCAACGACAGCCACCCAGGGGGGAGCGACCTGCCATCTCCCATGTTCCTCCATCACCAGCTTCCTTTGATCTCCAAGCCATGCTCCATTCCTTCTTCTCCGATTTCCGCGCCCTCCTCACCACTCTTATAACCCTACTGACAACAGTACTGGATAAACTGACTTCCTCATCTATCTTAAAATGAGTCCTTCCAATCCTAATCCCTTCTCCGTCCTCCTTTGGGATGCTAACGGCATCCAAACACACACAAACGAACTCAAACTGCCACTAGAAGAAGCCCTGTCCTCCTGACACTGTCACTCACACCCATCCCTAGACAATTGCCACCATCACTAATAAATGGTCCCATTGATTGGCCATTTTTCAGAACTCTACATGAAGAGTCGCTTGACCTCGGAGTCTCCTTGAAAACTTCTGAAGAGCTGGATGAATGTGTCCAGTTCTTTACTGTAACGATCCAGCAGTGTCTGGGAGGCAAACTCTAAATCTAACTGCACCCAGTCCACTACGTATTCACCAGAGCCCATCCCCGATTCAATTAAAAACCTTATACGGGCAAAGCGTAAAGCTCGAGCCCTGTTTCACAGGTTCAGGCATCCCTCAGACAGTAGGAAGTTCAACCAGCTATCCCGTCTCGTAAAACTAAAACTAGGTGATTTAAGAAATAAGACATTTAATGCCTACCTGTCAAGCCTCTCAGCAGCAGACAAATCCCACTGGACTGCAACTCGCAGAATTCTGAAACACCATGAACCTTCCACCCCCTTGCGTCGAGAAGATGGCTCCTGGGCCTCTTCCGACAAAGACAAGGCCCAAATGTTTGGTCGGCATCTAAGAGAAACATTTACTCCTCATCCAGATCCTAACAGTTTGTCCAATAATGCAGAGGTTGAGGAGTCACTGGACACACCATTACNNGTGAGTCAAGGTGGAACCCAAGGTAACGGACTGAATCAAGGAGGGGTATAGGGATATTATTAAATGTGACATTATAGGGAGAATCTATTCTTAGTTGAAAATGTACCTGTACACATTTGGACTCATTTATCTTAATTCTCCATTTGCTACACGAGTGCTGAATGGCATCTAGATGGTTTTGTAGAATATTGGAAGCGGTTTTAGGATCAGGATGGGAAGTGAGGATCGCTTTGTCATCTGCAAATAGGGCCAGTAGGGTATTAGGATGAGTGGTTATGTCCGCAGTGTAAAGGGTGAAAAGGATAGGTCCAAGCACACTGCCCTGTGGAACGCCAGCTTTCACAGGGAAGTGTTCGGAGTAATCTGATCCTCGCCGGACCCTAAAGAAACGGTTAGAGAGATAAGATTTAAGGATTAGATAGATGGTACATGGTAATATGGACTTGAGCTTATATAATAGTCCAGAATGCCATACTCGGTCAAATGCTTGAGTGACGTCCAAGAATGCACAAGGACAGAATTCATTTCGCTCGAGGGAAGAGGAAATATAATCTACAACGCGAAACACCTGCTGGACAGTAGAATGCTGGGAACGGAAGCCAAACTGATGATTGAGAAGGATATTTGAGGAATTTATGATAGGCATCATTCGTTTTAGAAGAACTTTCTCAAATACTTTCGATATTAAAGGAAGAAGGCTGATTGGTCGATAGGATGATGTATTTTGAGCAGGTTTACCGGGTTTGGGAAACAGGATTATTTCAGAGAATTTCCAGATAAGTGGAAGGTGGTTGGTTCGTAGGACACTATTATAGAGGTGTGTCAGGAAAATGATTGCTTTTTGGGGTAATTTTCGAAGTATTAATCCGGTGATTAAATCATAGCCGAATGCTTTGCGTTTAGGTAGATGGTTAATAATATACTTGACCTCAGATGGTGTTACTGCCCTAATCGGCAAGGGCATTTGTAATGGTGTGTCCAGTGACTCCTCAACCTCTGCATTATTGGACAAACTGTTAGGATCTGGATGAGGAGTAAATGTTTCTCTTAGATGCCGACCAAACATTTGGGCCTTGTCTTTGTCGGAAGAGGCCCAGGAGCCATCTTCTCGACGCAAGGGGGTGGAAGGTTCATGGTGTTTCAGAATTCTGCGAGTTGCAGTCCAGTGGGATTTGTCTGCTGCTGAGAGGCTTGACAGGTAGGCATTAAATGTCTTATTTCTTAAATCACCTAGTTTTAGTTTTACGAGACGGGATAGCTGGTTGAACTTCCTACTGTCTGAGGGATGCCTGAACCTGTGAAACAGGGCTCGAGCTTTACGCTTTGCCCGTATAAGGTTTTTAATTGAATCGGGGATGGGCTCTGGTGAATATGTAGTGGACTGGGTGCAGTTAGATTTTGAGTTTGCCTTCCAGAAACACTGCTGGATCGTGACAGTAAAGAACTGGACACTATCATCCAGCTCTTCAGGAGTTTACAAGGAGACTCCGAGGTCAAGCGACTCTTCAAGTAGAGTTCTGAAAAATGGCCAGTCAATGGGACCATTTATTAGTGATGGTGGCAATTGTCTAGGGATGGGTGTGAGTGACAGTGTCAGGAGGACAGGGCTATGGTCAGAGGAAAGATCATTTAATGTAGTTACGGAGTGGTGAAAAGGTATAAGATTTTTACAAATGAAAAAATCCAGGATATCAGGAAGACGGTTAGTATCAGTGGGCCAGTGGTAGGGGAGGAGGGCCATAAAATAGAGATATCGTGAGAGGAAATAACATTATACAGAGCACGGCCTCGGGAGTTGGTCTCTCTCGTGCCCCACTGAAGGTGTTTCGCATTATAGTCTCTGCCAGAGAGGAAACAGGGACCTAAGGATTTTAAGTGCTCTTGGAATTGGCTTGAGGTGACAGGTTTGTTAGGTGGGTAATTGGAGAAGTGGTAGTATGGATAGACACTGAAGTGGATTGGAGGGGGTCTGTTGGAGTGGAAAGTATCAAATGATGAGTATGGAAAGTGCGAATGTGAAGTGCAGTTCCACCTGAGGAGCTCGTCTGTCTGGGTGATCAGTTCGGTAAGTTGTGTAGCCTGGTATGTAGAGTTTTTTATTTTTAGTTAGTCGTGTTTCGGTTAGTAATAGTACATCTATACCTTTATCTTCTAGTGTCAGTTTGAGTTCGTTTGTGTGTGTTTGGATGGCGTTAGCATTCCAAAGGAGGACGGAGAAGGATTTATTTATAGGAAGTCAGTTTATCTAGTACTGTTGTCAGTAGGGTTATACGAGGGGTAAGGAGGGCGCGGAAATCGGAGAAGAAGGAATGGAGCATGGCTTGGAGATCAAAGGAAGCAGGTGATGGAGGAACATGGGAGATGGCAGGTCGCTCCCTCCTGGGTGGCTGTCGTTGAGGAAGAGGCGCTTCTTGTCTGGGTTGGTCAGCCTGTGGCTGTTGAATCTGAGGTTGGTGTCTGCCCCGTGACAACGATCTCAGCCTGGGTTGTGGCTCCTGGTTGATCGATTGTGGGGTCGCTCCCTGTCCATTTAGTGCGGCTCTGTAGGAGATTCCAGACTGGATGGTCCTTGAAGTGGGGCGTGGGTTCCTGGTTGGAGTTTGTTATGTTGGCACCTGAGGGTCCATTACCCTCTGCTTGACCTTCTTGTATATGTCACAACCCCTGTAGCTAGCAGGATGGCTTTTCCCGCAGTGGGCACAGGTTGCTGGTTCCTCTCTCCTCTTTTGGCAGACAGTACTGTGGTGTGTGCCACTACAACTTGGGCACTGAACTACTTCCCTTCTTACGTAGGGCTTTTCAACCCTTATTTTTGTGTGGCATAGTGCCGGAATTGTGTAAATGTCTTGTATGTTGGGCGTTTTTTCGACATCTACAAAAAAGAGTGGTAGTGGTGCCTTGTCAATTCCTCTTCCAGGGCTTTATACATTGAGAATATTTTTTACTACGAACCCTCAGTCAGTTAGTTCTTCCCTAATGTCTTCGATCGGTGTTGTGTGGTGGAGATTTCTAATGACGACTCGTAAAGTCCGTTCTTCCTGTAGTTAGTAAGAATGGAACAGGGCGCTTACCGATTTCAGATAACGTACTATCTCCCTATACGTATCTGATGAGTCAGGGATTATTTTTGTATCTGTCTTTTGACTGATACATGTGTATTTCCGTCGGCCTACTTTCTCATCCAGCTGTCTACACATCAGGCCGAAGTTCGCTATGTTTTTCACAAATATTGGAGGGGGCTTTGGTATTCGCTGTAGGGTTTCTGAGGTCTCCATGTCTTCATTAGGGAGAACGTTAAATAGGTTCGCTGTAAAAAAAATGGCGATGTTTCTGTGTGTTGTGTTGTATTCTGGGCGTTTTCTGAGGGTGGGACTGTTGGTGGTGATGGAGGTCTATTTATGTTAGAGGGTTGGCTATTCTCATCGGTATTTTCACTCATATTGGTGGCTGAAGATGACTTCGTGACTCTGTTATTATTCTCGTGTTTGGGCTTGTTTTGGGGGGGCGACATTTGTGAGCCTCCCGCTGAATGAGGACGCTTTCCTTTCATCGCTAATACTTTATGGTGAAAAGCGTCACTCATATGGTAAAAGTTAAATCAAAATATTGAGGAAACAGTAAATATAAATATTTACTGCTCCTTATCTCTGAGCTGGGGGCCGATTGGAGCTATCTAATCCTCCTTTTGTTAAATATAAGCCGGGTAGCTTGAGCGCGCCTGCCCAAGCACTGCCTCTCCTGGCTATTAAAAGAAAAAAAATTGAGTATTTCACTCACTTGGTGCGGTTCTGTTCCTCGGCAAAACCCCTCGAAACCTTGTCACAGTCTTCACGCTCGCTACATCTTCTACCGTGACCAGTTTGATGACAATGAAAGCACTAAAAATTACTCCAAAAGAAACAATTGCAGAGAGTCCTCTCTCAGCAATGGCTGCCGTCGAACAAATATGATTAATAAAAAAGTGGCATCATAATACCAGATTAAATAGCTTGATATTATTATGAGTAATCTGCTTAAACACGCAGTAGTTTTATATTTATATGGAAGTGATATAATTCGGATTTGGTTACGAATTTGTTGGATCTAATTTTTATACTCTTATATTTGACTATATTGACCAAATGATGCAATATTTAAACAGGATTTTGAACCTTCAATCTTTATTGAGGTTCAGGGGATTCTGACGCTGCGGGTTCAAACCCCACCCAGGTCAATCTTTTATTTATAAATAAAAGCTTGTCCAACAGCTTTTTTTTTATAAATAAAAGAGTGTCCTAAGCCATGGGTGTTTAGAATGGGGTGGCAACCTGTAGATAGCCCCTCCCGCCATGACCCTAAGTGGCTAAAAGGGAGGCTTACACTATTTTAAAAAAACCTTTATTAAGATACACAAGTATACTTTTGGATACTATCTTGAAACCTAAGTGAAACACAACAGTGCTAAGAGTAGTTCATTCTGATGGAAGAACGTGACTCCCATAGTTATCAATCTATTTTCTCTTCCCCCCCCCCCCAAAAAAAAAATTATTAGTTAGGTCAAACAGTTGAATGCTCAGTTCCATTGTGACTTATCCTTAATGGCGAGGAGACGTGGATCAGAGGAGCGGACAAATGGGACTAACGACACATACAAGATGTTCTGTAAGGGCCCTGGAGGTCAGCCAAACTGTCATTAAACAGGTTTGTAGGTCAGTGGATTCAACTCCTGCGAAACAAACACTATTACAGCTCTGAACTTCATTATATTTGAATGAAAACTGCAATTCATTAAATACATTCGATTACGAGTATATAATTCATGGCGAAGTACAGATGTGTACCATTAGGCATATCTAGGTTTTGATCAGTTCGGCAGTTTACAATTCATTGCTGTGTCACAACGTTTGAAAAATCTGTTCACTATTCTTATGCACAAAAAGCTTACGACATGCTGTCTGTTTAGAATTCGTTTCAGAAAAACACTGGAGCTAAAATTTGTAGGGTAGAGAAAAATTGAGTAATTAGGCTTTCCACACATAACCGTTAGTCGATTTCCTTAATGTTAAATATCGATGTATATAGGAATTTTAGTATCTTTTTTGTTATACATGTATAATTTAAAATATAATAAACTAATCAGGGACTACACAGCCCTAGGCACCTCTTCGGAAGTGTGACTATCTGTTAGTGGTCCCTGCTACACTAACTCTCTTCACACTTCTCTTTATCCGGTAGATAATGTGAGTCGTCGAGAACAAAACTCCATCGACCCAGTACTTAAGAATACTGAAAATACCAAACAACTTAGTATCAGAGTGAGATTATTCTAGTTACCGCTTTAGTTTTGGGGTAAAAATCTATATAACTTTTCTCACTGTCCTATTTAAAAAATATATCAAAAATTTATATCTTTGCTAAGATATGTCCGGAGTCTTGGATCATCGATGGTTTTCCTTGAAAACTTTACAGTTACTTATTAACAATAAGTTGTTTTGTTGAGTCCCTTCTTTGAGCAAAAGCTTTAGTTTAGTTAGTGAATTTTATTGCAACAACTGCAAGAACTTTTTTTCTAATAAAAGTGACTTTAACAGGAACAGGAAGGAGAAACTAAAACAAGAAATTTATCGATTTGATGAGACACGAAGCAGAAACTATGAGTTCTAGAAGTGAACACTCCATGAGGCAGAAATCTGAATTTTTTTTTCCAGAATATTTATGTCTTAAATAATATTTGACTGTACGATGTATGTAGATTACATACTGTAAAATTGAACTTATAGACTTTATTCACAATTTTTCAATTTGGTTTGTTCATAAATATTTTACTCCCTCCCTTCAGATAGATTTCAGCTTTTCATAAACACTGAACAGTTTGCAAAAATAAGCTCTAATACTTATATTTATCATATTATTTATTTAAGCGTATATATATATAATTATTATCCCTGTAGC
>KZ807617.1:401592-415429 GCA_000696205.2 Oncopeltus fasciatus | reverse complement strand
CCCCCCCCCCGAAAAGAAAATTATTAGTTAGGTCAAACAGTTGAATGCTCAGTTCCATTGTGACTTATTGGTCTGATTAACTATAATGATAATTAAAAATGAAAAAATTCAGCAATATGTCAATATATTTTATGATTTTGAAATTATACAGTACAAGAAATAATCAATATAAAAATATTACAAAAAAGTTATGTATGTAAAGTGGTTTCATTTAAAGATTTGTGTTTAACCGTAACCCATGTTAAAACATCGAGAGGGTTTTTAACTTTTTTAAGTCTTTTATATACGGATGATATTAATAAAAAACATTTTTTAGGTCTATTATAGTATTGTGTATTTAATTGCAGGTTAATCTAATGGAAAATACGTATATAGATATACGTATATAGGTCTTTAAAATGATGCTAAAATATCAAGTTTTATTTGTCAGCAAAAATATTTCTTTGCACTAAATGCACGCGTTGACATATGCAAGACCTAAAAAAAAATAGAAACCCTATTGAACATTGCCATCTAAGACTGCATCCAACTACTGCACTTGTAAAAATAGATTAATGCGTTTTAATGATTACAAGGTCGCATTTGCATAAACTGCAAGAAAAGGAAAAGTTATTAATTTGGTCTTTCATGTCACTGTATTGATACACTGTATATTTGTTATAAAAAGAGGAAACATTTTTTAAAAAGATTTTTATAAATACGGATATGAACTGTATAAAATCAAAAGTAGTCCTATGAAGGACTTGGCATCAGTTCAGATGCTCTGATAGAAACCCCTTAATTACCTTAAATTAAGAATTTAATGATCTCCAACGAATATTAATAAAAGTCATAATTTTGCAATTTCGCATGTTACATGTGTCAGTCATATGTTTCAGAAGTTGTAGGACCGTTTTGCTAAAATAGTTGGCGTACAATTCATTGTTGCAACTGAGAATTTGGCAAACGTCTACAAGCCATCGTTTTCTAATTGGATACCGTCATTCTCTTGTAATAATAATATTAGACTTGGCATCAACAGACTTTGGTCATGGATTTCCTCTGGACCTTATTAGTACTTTCGTAATAGTTATTTTATTTCTTTCTCTTAATAAAACAGAAAAACACTTGGAATATATGTACATCACCAGAATAAGTGCCCTAAAAACGATAATTATTAATGATAAATCGTACAAATTCATCAAAGGATTTATTAGAATGATTAATCACTCAGTGAATGCGCATGGACGTGTAACATTGTTACATGTGTATAATAATATACTGCTACAAAAGTGTAAGCGAGAAAACTAGTCATAGTTTCAAAATTCTTAAAATGTAATTTTTGTTAAATGTCACTCAGTTCAGTATTTTTCAAACACTATTTATATTATTTACATACAAACCGACTTTACGATACTATCCTTTTCGGTTCTGGCTAGTTAGTCAGAGTCATCAATTTAAAAAAAACAAAAAAAAAAAACTATACATAATAGTATGAGTTATTTTCGTTATTTTATGATTTTAAAATATAACCTAAAATGTCCGATTAAGGGTCTCAATCATGTAACGTAAACTTAACCAAATTTTAATAAATTTTTATCTTATATTTTATTTATTAATTTTTTTTTTTGTAAGGCCAAATCTTTAGAGTTAAGATATGGAACATCAATAATAATATTAAAATTATTTAGTGATATTTTTACCACAATTAATAATTTATTTTTTGTTATTTAACAGTTTTAAAACTAGGACGTAGGTAATGTGAAGTAATGTATGGAGATACAGTATACCGTAGTATACTAAGTAATTGGCTACACATTTCCAATAGCCAGAGGGCTAGGATGGAAAAGCAGAGTAGTACTTCTATTCCTTGTCCTCTGAAAGTAGTTCATCCAATGCATCTTCCCATGGAGTAAGACATTAGTAATGATATTTTAATGCATTGATCAGAATTCAGTTTTATATTAATATTATATTACATTAGACGTTTACATGAGATGTGACTGGACCCAAGCCGACCACTGTATGTATTGGATTGTTATTTTTTTTTGGGCGATAATCATTGTTGTTATTATGTTCTTTTACCACTGTAAGGTGCGAATAAGCTTTGGACTGTCATAAATACAGTCTATAATAAATACATAATACATCACCTGAGCAGGTATTTGAAATATAACTCTTAACAGTCACATTGGTAAAATTCAGTGTGTACTAGGCTCGATGAGTCGTACTCCATCTTTTCCATGATCTGGCTGTAGACAGGTTCAGGAAATTAATATAAGGGGATTTCATTGTCCCCAAATATTGCCAGTTTGGAAGTTGCCAATTTCCTTTAAAAAAGTGGCAATAGTCTTGCCAAATGGCCTTCTTCGAAAGCGAACTGATCCCCCTCAAACCAGGAATTTTAACCTTTGTTATTAAAGCACATTAGTGTTGCGTTAACCTAATAAAGTTTCATGTTCTAACAATTGGAAATTTAAAATTGGTCACTATAAAATTAAAAAGTGTTTTGCGCCCAGTATTATAATTTTAAATTCATATGGTCAAATCGCTTTACTCAAACTTAATCAAGAGGGAGGGGACAAGGTCCTTTTATATTGCTAACCAGTAAAATTACTAGTCCTAAGTGTTTTATATTTGCGACTACAAATCTATTCACAATTTCAAGCAGGCATTCCGTAATCATCAGACAAGTACTTAGAACTAGGTGGGTGCAAACGAGTACTCCGCACACCTATAAGTATCAGAAGGGAGAATATAAATACTCTGGCCAGGGGCACCAGGGTAGCTCATGGGGTAGCTCGGGTCTCACAATCCAAACACAGTGGGTTCAAATCCCGCTTAGGGCCAGCTTTTATCGATAAATAAAAGCTTTTCCTGAGCCACGGGTGTTTATAATGGGGTGGCAACCTGTATATAGCCTCTTCTTCAATGACCCCTAAGTGGTTGAAAGGGAGTCAACACTTATATATATTTAAAAAAAAAAGTTAACTTGATTAAAAAAAAAAAAAATTAAGCTAAGTTGAAAAAAACCCCCCCAAAAAAACAACAGAGTCAACTTGATGAAAAAAAAAATATATAAAAAACACTAAAATAAGTACTGTGATAACAAGTGTGCATAAAGTTTTGTAGCTCTCTCCAACATTCCGATTATTATAATACAAGAGTATCAACATAAATGAACTTAGGGACTGGGTGCATATTTAGTTATTTTGATGATTTAGAGGTGTTTCCATGAGACCTAAGGTTTCGGTATGTACTAAAGAAATCTTGCCCCCAACGTTTCTGTACTAAATGTTATGGTATCCAATTAGAGCTAGATATTCCGTAGATAATAGAAACATACATACTTTTAATTAATATTTTAAAGCCTTATATAAGATTAAGCTCCCAGGAGATGGGTCAATGGGCCCCTCCTCCCTGCAAAGTGACATTTTATTTACTAATTTTTATTTGTATATATATAACTCTTTTTAAAAAAAATTATTCTGNTCTCTGATATTTTCCTATGAAATTTATACATTTGTTTATGGTTTATGGTTTAGGGTATTGGAGTCGTCTGGCAGTTGTTTCTGTGATGTTTTGTGTCATATAATATTAAAAGATTTGCGAAATTTATTTAGCAAATAAAAATAGACAAATTAAATTAAATTTTCCAAAGCATAAGTAATTCAACTACTAAACCTGAATTTATGTTTAAAAAAAACAACAAAAAATTGGAATAAAACAAAATATAAAGATATCAATAAAAATGTTTATAAGAATGTGCACTCAAATTGCTTAAACCTCTCAGTTCTTCGAACATTTTATTTATTTACTCAGTTATATAAATATTTTTCAATGCATAAACAAAGATTTGAAAAATAGTTTTGTTTGTTTTTGTTACCAAAGTGTTACTATATTTACAGAACTCCTTCTCAGTGCGTCGACCATATAAAGGTTAAGGTTAAGCCGAGCACATTAATCTAAAAGACACAAATAAATCTGTATGTTTATTTGGTGTGTAGAATAAGGTCATTCCAATGTCATTGTAGTCTATGAAGAACATATGTATTGATAAACAAAAGATAGATATCTGTTTATTTATACATGATTTAACACTTACGGCTTCAGAAAAAAGGAAGAATGTATAATATAAGAAAAAAAATAGGAGGGCGCCTGCTTAGCAGAAGATATACGTACATCTCGCTTGCTTCGAACGGCGAGTTCGCTTTCCGCCCTCGAATGGGTTTATCCAGAAATAAAAGCATGCCTCATTCCATGAGTGTTTAAAATGGTGGCGAAGTGTAGATTGCCCCACCTTCTATGAGCCTAATAGTGGTGGAGGGGAGGGGGAGGATTACAGTGGGATCCTGTACTAGTTCGTAACACTAAAAGAAAATACAATTTAATTATATCAGTTTCATATCTGCATATCTGTTAGGGTATTACAACTATAAGTTCTTTGATAGAAAATATTAAATTAAATTGAGTTTATTGGGGAAATGGTAGACTTTTCTTTGATTAGTTCTACATGGACAGAAGAGTCACCTATTAAGAGAAACCCCCCACCCACACACACAAAAAAATATATATATACCACTCACACAATTCTTTTAGTTTATAATTAAGCGGACACTCATCTAACTCTAATAGGAGTTAAATAAATTGTCATCAACCCTTGAGACACAGATAAGTTATCCTATTTTTATTCCTCTTATGAGTTTAATTTGGTTCTTNCAATAACTTTTCACAAATTTCTAAACTCTTAGCTGGTTGCTGAGGAATATATTAATGTTAAATTTGAAATATATTTTAATATTATTTTATAGATTCCTAGACTCTGAAGATGGAACCCTAAAATCCGAAAACTTTTCCATTCGGAGGAAAATTAAATTCTAGAGTAAAGTTGTCCTTACATTATAATCCATGAATTTTTCTTGAATTTATGAGGCCTGATGTCATAAAATATTGAAAACAGCACCCATTTGCACTCATTACTATACTTTCCTTACCTTTGATATAAAAAGGGGTAAGGAAATTGATTTAGAAATGTTTGGTATCATATAGAAGAAGCTTTGTAATAAGACGAGTGCTCTAGATATTCTTTGGCTTCTACTGAGAACGATCAGTGAACATCTGAAAATAAGCATCCTGAAATAACTTCAAGGTTCACCTAAACTGGACCATTTCGAGAAAGGAATAAGCGATAATTTTAGTCATTTTCTATTTTCTTAAAAATTAATTATATCATTTTAAATTAATACATTTCTTAGTATTCGTTAAATTTACTTGAACCAGATTTCTGTGCAGCTGTTATGTAATGAACAAATTCGAAGTTTATATTAAAAATCCGTTTGTTCTTTTTATATCCGCTGTCAAATAAAAGGAAACATTTACGAAAATTGTGAAAAAGTATTTTACCAAAGTGATAGAAAGCACTTCCCTGTTTGTTTGTTTTTCCCGTTGGCATAAAACATTCCTTGGTTCTTAATTAGATAAGGTTTTTAAGAGACATTCTTCAAGGCTTCTACGGTAAGCACACTTAACACAGTTTAAAGTAAAGGTTGATTTTATTTAAGGCATTGGGTGGGGCAAAATAGGAAGGGGGTTGAATAGGCGTAGGAATGAGGAGGCTGCTGAACAACTCTACGGGCACTGGGAGGCGGGAGGACAACCCGGAAGGAGGATATAGGAGGAGGTGGACAGAATTATCTCCTCCCAGGGCTCAGAGTATCTGACCCAGATTCCTCGCTACTCCTGCATTATTAAAGATATTGCAGAGCTTATTAGAAATAAATTTATTTTTCAATGCCTATAATAAGGAAGATAGTACCTGCTTAGAGCAGGTCCAGAGAACCTTTGGGCGACCGGTCTTGACACATTAATTCCAACATAAGTTTTGCCTTAATTCGCTGTTAATAGATAGATCAAAATGTACATCAAGATTTTTAAAGAAAAGCAAGTCTTATAAAAGCCCTGGATAGTAAAAGTGCTAAATATTAATATTATAATATATTAAAATAATCTATTAGGTGTGAGCTTAAGATCGTGAAAAACAATTAAGAACAGTAAGCAACCATGGCAACAATTATAATAACTGGAAAGTCAATTAAAATAAAGTAATAAGGAATTAGAAATATAAGTTTATTCGATAAGTGATCAGTGTATTTTTATAGAAAGTAAATACAAATGATGTGAGTTTGAAAATTAGTCATAACTAATCAAATCTCCTTCTTCTTCTTTTTTTTTTTTTTAAATTAAAGATCGTGTTTTATCGAAGTAGTTTTTCTCTGATATTTTCCTATGAAATTTATACATTTGTTTATGGTTTATGGTTTAGGGTATTGGAGTCGTCTGGCAGTTGTTTCTGTGATGTTTTGTGTCATACTGGCTTTTGCTGTTACAGACTGTTACCGCTTTATGCCAATTTCTGACTGATTTCCTTGAAAATAATTTTTCTTCTTTTTAAAGCACATGTAATCTTATCATTCCTCTCTCATAATAGTAAAATGATCGGTTTCTGTACTTTATACTTTTCTTTTCACACCCAGGAACGATTTGAGGAAACTGCGATGAGTGTCTTCATACAGTTTCCCATTATATGTTGGACTCAAGATCCCTACGATAAATGTTATGTTTCTTTGATGAAGGATTGCCAGAAAGAGATGAGGGTTATTTTAAAAACGTTTCTTCAAAGGATTCCATCATACACACTTGGGAATAAAGTTTGGCATATCCATTGAATCTTGAATACAATGAAATTCGGAATACTCCACTTACTGGTAACTGCACTTCAGCTTTCAAATAACCATTTATATAGCAATTTTCAATACAAAGAAATAAAAAAAACTCTGAATACGAATCATATGAGATAAGGAAATCCAACATGGCAAAAATTACCAGTCCAAATTTACCTCAGACCGTTTAAGTACTTTAAAGTTTAAGAGACTTGGGGTGATTTTGCTGCTGCCCGTATTAAAATTGGTTCATATACTTTACAGTACATCATACTAGGAGGCGAACTATCATGAGCATGTTTGAGTGCAAATTTCTTCGGTATAGGTAGTCTGTAAACCATGGAAATAAGATTCTATTACTCTGACATTTCATCCCACTGAGGTTTGACCAAATTTTTAAATTCATCGTAATTCATTTTTTATCTATTTTCTACTAATTATTCAAGTATGACTCGTATAAGTACTTTAAACTCATGTTTTTAATCTGTGATTTTCTGAACTTCTTTAATAAAGTTATTGGAATTAGCAACAAAATACAGAATAAAATTAGTAATTTTAGGTTTTCTACTGGTACAAATGCGTAGCCTAAATGATCATACATAAGTACCTCTTGTTTATAAACTTCATTTATTTATCGGATTTCGCCAGTAAACTCACTTTTCATCACAGGTGACAATCTTCCGGTAAAATTTCATGTCAGAAGAGGTTTTCAATAACTTTTCACAAATTTCTAAACTCTTAGCTGGTTGCTGAGGAGTAGGTTCCTCCCTCACGGACCTCATGCAGTCTACTGCTCTTTTTCACCTTCCCCATGAAGAAGAGATAGCGACAAACAGTATCTATCGACACCCCACACCCTCTAGCAAGTTCGTGAGTATTTCTGGATGGATTTAACTGAACAGCTTTCTGCATAACCTCATCAAGACCCATTAATGGTCGCCCGGAGCACTTCCAACCTTGTATCTCCTTTGCTTAATTTTTCAAACCAATCTCCGAGGTCAAGGACACCTCCCTCTTCCTATTTAATAATTTCAAAAGTTGCTTCAGTGGCTGTGAAATTTTTTTTCCAGTCATGCCTTAAATAATGCCTTAAATTACGAGAATTTTGTAACTATTTTGCAATTATGCATTGCCTGATTTTCAGAAAAAAATGTGGAGGAGCAATGGCCACACTGACTTTTTAAAGTAAAATAAAAGTCAATAGAGACCATTGGTAATGCCTGATTAATTCTCATTCAATAGTTAGACCGCAGAATCTGTCTCCCTACTCCCTTCATCCAGGCAAAAATACAATACAATTCTATATTCTTAATATCATTGTACTATGCACTAGGTATTTGTTCTTATATTTTATAATGGGAATAATTAATTTTATTTTTACAAATAAGATATAGAAAATTACAAAACAAAAAAAAAATTACTCTCATATCTTTCTTGATATTTGTTCAATTTTTGAAGATGAGATTTCTTCCCTATAAATAAATAACCCCTTTAAAGTGCATATCTATAATTATTATTATTATTCAGTTCATGATAAGTTTAACACAAAGAAAAAAACTTTATCAGAAACCTCTTTTTTTTTTTTTATCTTTTTTTTTATAATATGATTATTCTCCAGTTGATGAAGTTTTTTGGTTTAGTAAACAATCATAGCACTATAAATGCATTTTAATACTCACGAAACGTCATATGTAGAACTGATTTTTTTTTTTTTTTTCAAATTAAATACTCTTACTATGAAAGGTAAAGAATCTTAATTTGTGATGATATCCAATTTGCCGATGTAAATTATTATTTTAAAGAAATTCCTTTTTATATCTTGCCATTTTAAATAAAATTTTTAGCATCTTGCTTATGTATGTAACTACAAACCTATTTTTATTTTTATATATTACCCTATTCCTATTTTATCTTTTTATGTTTAATTCACCAATGCCAGCTCTAACCTCCACATTTTTTTTTTCAGGTTTTTAAGTCCATCGTTTTGATGAGGAAAAGTACATAACTATGACAGTATAATATGGGTTTTTTTGTTGTTTTTTTTGTTTCGTCATTGAGTGAAATCGGACTAATAATATCGGGAAATTACTGCAATGTCAAAAGCTTTTTCGATTTAGCGAGCGTAATATTTAGTTTAGAACAATGAAACTGAACCCAGAAAAGTTTATTGATAGATATATTCTATAAGTGTAGGGAAATATATGGGATGGAAAGTTCAAATAAAAATATTCATCAACTACTTAAGAATTTGCTTAGTTTACGCAGCTCCTGCACTGACGGACTTTAATAATAAGAATAAAATTATAGGTTAATTTATAAATTTATGCACCCAAGATTGAGATTGTTAGCCATATGTTGGGTAAATATCTTGTACTGATATGTTATATTATTATTATTATGTATTGTGCTCTTTTACTTGCTTTGTTATTATATGTGTGTGTGTGTGTGTGTGTGTGTGTGTGTGTGTGTGTCTGTGTTTAAGTGAATAACATTAATTTACTCGCTATTATTAGTGTTAAGGAAATATTTTACAAAATGAGGTATTTGCAATTTTAACATTAATATTATACAAAAATTTTTACGATGCATATTAAAGAAGATATTTAAGATCATAACTAGAAGGATTGAGTTGGTCCGCTTTTTAAAATAGAAAAACGAATACGGAAGTAATGATTCTTTTTTGCAAACCGTTGGGGAAATACTTTATTGACGGCCATCTGATGGTGGGAGGGGTTTAGAGGAAAACCTATTGAATAGTCGTCAATATTTTCGGTATCATTATTTGTATGAAAGTAATACATAGAACGTAGAGTATGCAAATATTTTCTTTTGTAACAAACCTTAAAATTTTCTTGCGAAAGGAGCATATTAAGGAAGCTATTTAAAAATGACTTAAGGTTATTTAAACGCCTTCCCCATTTGTTTTCTGAGTCAGTCTAGAACTAACAAGGTAGTAACATTAATTTTTCCCTCCACTATACTTTCATCTTTAAGATCATATTATTTTTTCACTCTTATTTATGCCAATATTTAATAAAATGGGAGATCCTCGGTATAACTGTACCATGTATTAATTACACCTTGTGTTACTCTGTAACGCAGTCTAGGATTTAACATATGGTGGACTTTTCAATTCCATAATAGTCAATCCTTATAAAGCTAAATATGAAGGAGGAGTAAAATAAATATAAATTTCCATTAAATTTGTTAAAAAATGCAGAAATAAGACCAAATATAAATGAACACTTTTTCCGGGCTTGACCAAGTAGAATAGTTATTTTTTGCCAAGCTAGTGCACATTATGTGATGGCTTCTTCAGGTCTGAAAGTTGAATGAGAGCGACTACAGGTCCAAGACTTACACTAATCCCTCTGTCGGTACGAACTCTACCTGCCATCCCTTTGGCGGCACCGACCCTTCACCAGTTAAAGACACTCAACCCCTAGATTTACAACATGCACTGGAACTCTTTGTCGGCTGCAGTCTACCTTTATCCCTTTGGCGGCACCGACCCTTCACCAGCACTTTCTTTGTTTGTAAATACTACTTATACCCTGGAATCCCTGCATCCCGCATTCAGTGTAGTCCCTAGTCTGTAAGTGTAACTATGTATTTGTACTCTCTTTTAAAATAAATCTTCTTTCAAGTTCACTTCATTCGAACTTATTTATCTCCTGGAGAAATGTGGTGATATGTACTGATTCACAGAGGATGGGACCACTCGATTATTCTGAGTGTTCATTCGTTTTTCAGAGATCTGCATCAGCTGAGCAAATATTTTACATTTGTATGGGTGCCGGGCCATTCAGGTATTCCAGGAAATGTGGAGGCTGACAGAGCAGCAAACGAGACCCTGCCTGACATTTTGTCCATCCCTCTGCCGGATAGTGAGCTATCTTTGCCGGGAGAGGTTTTGGCTAGAATGCCCCCGAACAGCNAAAACAATTTAAAACACTTGCTAATTTTTTTATATTTTGTATTTCAAAATAATAATTTTTTATTTCAATTATATGCTAAACTCCATATGTGAAAATTGCCTTAGGAAAAATATTTATTTACATAGTCCATAAGAACTGCATTGTTAAAATTAAAATGGTGAGAAAAGTACCCTATAGGTATGTAGAAAATACAATCAAGCTGCACCCTTGATGACCACCAGCATCAGCACTTCCGGCAAATATCACATCGCCTTTTTCGTTCGTGAGGACACTTCACGCTTAAGAAGGGAGGACTTACACTAATCCCTCTGTCGGCACGAACTCTACCTTTATCCCTTTGGCGGCACCGACCCTTCATCAGCACTTTCTTTGTTTGTAAATACTACATATACCCTGGAATCCCTGCATCCCGCATTCAGTGTAGTCCCTAGTCTGTAAGTGTAACCATGTATTTGTATTCTTTTTAAAACTAAATCTTCTTTCAAGTTCACTTCATTCGAACTTATTTATCTCAAGGGGCGAATCAAGGTCCTGTCCTAGGAAGGTATTAAAGCCCCATCGGCTTGTAGTCGCTCTCATCATCACTCGACCGGCAGCACTCGAAGAGGAAGGATCTACCTGGACTGCCCCAGCGGAACAACTGCAGCCTTTGTTATGAAGGGAGGTAGGCTTTCCACTGACCCTCGGTGCCCCGGCGGGAGAGGTACCACCTCTCACTCGGGGTCCCTGGCCAGTGTTTCTCAGCCTCCTACTAACAAAAGGCGCAACACCAGCGACAGCCTCTCTGAGGACTCTGAAGGCTTCATAAAGCCTAAGAAAACAACCAGGATCACGGAACCTCAAGCTCCTTCAGCGGTGCCTACAAGCAACTCCTTTGGAGTCCTTAATGATGAACCTGCTAAGGCACAACCTCCACCAATCATTATGAGACCACTTATACCATACCTTGAGCTGAAAAACCAGCTCCTTACCTTTGGACTCCAAATCACTGAATATTATATCAGTGCTTCGAAAAGCGAGACTAAGATATTCATTCACACGGAGGAACGAAGACGACATATCTGGAAAAAGCTCAGACGCACCGGAACAACATACCAGTACTACACTTTCGCCAAGAAGGGTAAAAAACGGCCCCCCAGATTTCTTCTTGTGGGCTTTGACATCAGACACCCAATAAGCGAGATACAGGAGGAACTTCAAGAAAGGCTCCCCTCCTACAAACAAGCCCACCGTCTCCGCAGAACAGAGGAAGACGGGACAAAAACGGACATGCCTTCCATACTACTGATAGCCGAAACCGGCATCAGGCTGGAAGAAGTACAAAACCTTAAATATATCTCGAACATCAAGTTCAAAGTCTACCCGTTTGACGGTAGACTCGGACCTCCACAGTGTTCAAATTGTCAAAGGTTTGGACACACAAAAACCTACTGCGGTAACTATTACCGCTGTACTAGATGTGTAGAAGAACACGAAGACGAAGAAGAATGCCTAAACCAGATCAAGTGCACAAACTGTCAGGGTGACCATGTCGCATCTTGGATGAAGTGCCCTGCCCGACAGAAAATAATTCGTGAAACGACAGAGCGAAGACTAAGAAACATCACATCCATCACACCCACCACTACACCAGGCCTGAAGACTTCCCACAGCTCCCTGAGTCAACAACGATGAGGATCTTCAAGCGAGCATCACAGCCTGGACATCAAGTACAAAACCCACCAACAGATGGCAGTCCGCATGGGTCTCTCAACTCATGGAACAAATGACTACCATGCTCACTACAATGCAGCTTATGCTGCAACACCTCGTCAACAGTAATTGCAGCTGTAAAACTAGTCCTTAAGTATTTCTATTGTTAATTTTAAGCTAGCTTCTAAGGTATTCTAATAATAAATCGAAACCCTGGTGAGTCTTCCCCCGCTCACCTACCCTCTATCTGCTGGGTTGGCTCTGCCTACCTGCCTACCTCCACCCTACTAACACCCCACCTGCAAATGCCAATAGGCAACAACAGGTCTCCCTCCTCTACACCCTCTGGACCTCTCGAGGAGCAGAAGGTGGTTCCTATTCCCTTTTTCTCCTGGGGGTCAGAAAAAAAAAGAAAAAAAAAAAAAGTCGCTCTCATTCTACCTTCAACCCTCAAGAAGCCATCACACGATGTGAGAAATTTCGTCAAAAAGTAACTATTCTACACGGTCCAGCCCAGAAGAAGTGTTTATGAATAATTCCTGAGATCGTGGAAGCCTACTTGAACTTCTAAATTAGACCACATGACAAATTTGGCCTTACAAGCTGACCGACTCTTGTCTGGCCGAAGAGGAAGAGGAAGCGCCAAACCCCCTTTGTTTGTTTTTTTTTTTTTTTTTTTCCCTAGATGCTCAAGTATTAGTCTACTTTCTATCACAATTAATCTTAAAGGACTCTTGGTTTTCATTAGAGATTTGATCTTTTCGACCACCTATAGCCTGGTAAACCTGATCATTCCAAGGGGGTTGGTGTACTTATCGTATCCTTATCCACCTTACGTATCCTTCTTACCCATAGTAAAGCCAAAGAGACGCAAGTCCTCCTTCAGCATGGAGAAATACTCAGACCACTCTCTGATCCACCACTAGATTATAGCACACCCTAGTGAGTATTTCTGGCACTAGTCGTGGAAGTCTGAGGTGATCGGTTGATATCAGTTGATTGAGCTAATAGCCAGCCGCCCTATGCATGTAGCCATGTGTACTTGACTAAATCTCTTATGTTTATATTTGCCTCACTCTCATGGACATACTCAGATATGCAATCTGATCAGTCATCCTGAAGTAGGGTTATCGGCCCTACTCCCTATATTCGACAACCTTGAACAACCTCCCTGAAATGAGTTTTCGCCTGTAAATTCTTGAGTTTTGTGAATATGGGGGACATATTATTTCCCATATGCAAGTAAATGCTACTTCGAATACGTGATATATACGTCTCGCGCACTAAATGCTACACCACAGGGGAACACACACTATAGATATATATAGAGTAATCAAGAACAGGTGGAATAGAGAGTGCAGTGCCACAAAACTCTCTGCTTGTGTGTGTACTGCACTGTCTATCCCACTTGTTCTTGTTGATTACTTGACTAAATCTCACAAAATTAAATATCTCATTGTTCTTGATTAACTTAGCAGCCGCGAGTGTTTCATTTCCTGCGTATACTCT
>KZ807617.1:386532-397432 GCA_000696205.2 Oncopeltus fasciatus | reverse complement strand
AAAATTTATATTTATAAAATAAACATGATAAATTTACACATTAGATAAATAAATACACTTATTTACATTAAATAAACAACAATTCTCTTTTTAGCAATAGTACTAGGCTCTATTATTTTCTTCTTCTGAGAGAGAAGATATAATTAATGTCAATGTATAAACTTCAAGATAAGTTTAACAGTCAAGTGTGCTCCAATCTTTCAATGTCATGATATTATTCAATCAAAGGCACTCAGTTGGGTTTCCAATTAGATCTCTTACCTCACTAATTTTATACAAACTAACATGAAAATATATCATTCACAAAGATTCTTATGAAATAAAATTTCAGCACATCCCTAAATATTCTTTAGAAATAATCTGCAAAAATACTTAGTGTGAATTATTTTTTTCTAGACCTAAATTATGATATATTTTAACAGTTTTTTTTAAGTCACTAACTAAAAAAAAAAAAAAAAAATGATCTCCACAATTTGAGCTAGCCACTGTATTGTATTATTATTATTTTACATTCATCTCTGCACAAAAATCAATGAAAACAACTCACAGCAGCAAGGTGCTGTTATTGGAATAAAACAGTGAACCATTACATCATTCATCCTTTCGAGTACAGTATGCTTAGTAGTTAGTAAATATTTTTTTAAACTAAACTGGTACCATTCAATATAGGCTTTTCCAGCAAATACATAAAATCCTTGAATCATAGAGAGGCCTCTAGAGAGAAATTGCTCTCATAGCGATATAAGACCTTATGTAGCAAAAGTGTTAACTACACTTGTACAGAAATGTAGGTTTATGTCCTGCCACGTTATAAAATTATTTTTCCTTTAACAACAATAAATTGACTTGCAAAAAAATCTACTTTGGCACATTCTCATGAGCTTAATTTTGGGAGGATAAACCTACATAAATGTTTAGTCCAATGATTTTTAATAAAATGTTTTGGATACAAATTTGTATTACTGTGTTAAAGAGTTTTGATGTAACTGCTTCACGTTATTTATGCTTCCTGCTTTTTTAAAATATTCTTAATCATTCAATGTTGGCTTGCAATAAGATCCAGAGTTTTTAACTTATTTCTAGAATTTGTGTTACAAAAACCAAATTAAAAGTATGATGCTAGAAATTAAAATTTCTTAATTAATCATACAACATACAGTAATATGTTACCAAATAAGAGAAAAAATGAAAAAACACAAGAAATGTAAAGAAATAAGTAGATGTCTGAAGAAATTTGAAAGTCTTTTGAAAATAAGATATGTATCATATTAATTTATCCTTTAACCACACATAAGGTAAGAGAAATTACAAACGGATCTAATGGGCAAAATAAGTATAGCGCTTTAGTCTAGAATAGTGTGTACCATTCAGGTGCCTTCTGATTATATCAATTTGGCACATTTTCACGAGCTAAATATTAGAAGGTAAAAATGGATAAGGTATATTAGGTTATGGGTTACAGAGAATATTTAGCTTCTCATATTCTTTAGTAATCTATTTATTTATCCAAGGAAAAAGAGAGAGTAAATCTTTGATTTCTATGTAGCTGCATGCCTTCAGATTAAAAGTGATTGTAAGAATCCTTATAATGAGCAGAGAAAATAAAAAGTGCTAGGAGAAAACAGCTAAAAAATATAATAAAAAATTATTAAAATAAATCACATTATATGTAAAATAAGACCAAAATAATAGCTAGCTACCAGAAAAATACTTAATTTCCCAGATTCTTAAGTAACAATACTATTATAAATGTTTTAAAATAATTAGTTTATTGACATTTGTGCTATGTTATTTGTGATTATAGAACCTAATATATTACCCATCTTCACAATTCCTGGAAGCAAAGGTATGATTAAATTAGTGAAGCAGTAAGAACTAGTCTAATATGTTTTATTGAAGGATTAAACATGTATGTAGTTGAGAGATCAAATGTTCAAACTTTGATTCTTGTGCTGAGATTTTTTTTTTTTTTTTTAATGTATATGATAAATATATTATATATTTACAAGGAAAAAACATTGAAAGTAAATAAACAAACCAATTGATTTGATTAGTTTATTTTTTCTCCAATTGTTTCTAGTCCAATGGGTTTTCACGAGCTACAGATGAGAAACTATTTGAGCAAAAATAAATTATTTCATACAATAAGTTGTTCCATATATTTACCTAACTTTCATTCACATATCTATCCTCTAAGATCATTAAACAAGGATACAAGGATTTAAAGAATAAATAAATAAAATGGAGCCAGTAAAAATAATTTATATTATTCTTGAGCTTATAGATACAAATTTTATTATTAATTTATTATGTTATTTTAGAGTTCAGCATAAGAGATAATAAGAGGTAAAAATTTACAATTCACTGTTAGAACTAGCAATATAATTTAAATCATTGTGAATGAATATGGTAATTTAGTTTTTGCTTTTCTTCTCTCTCAGCCATAACATAATCTCAACACTTCAATTAGAAATTCATTATCAATACTAACATGTTACATATTTGGCTCATTATAAATATCCTCATCCATCACATAACATTAAATACTGTTATATAATATTTCTGAACAAATTTAATAATGTATGAAAGCCAATTGGCTTTTTGAAAAATTATAAAATTTAACATTATTACACCTAGGGCTCTTATAGATTGAGGAAGACACAATATCAAAATCCTATTTTTTTTTTAAAATCCAATTTTACTTTTATTGTAGTTTTTAATATGAGTATTTCTTTCTTTTGTTTTATAAAATCTTCCTTGGCGAATTGGTGATGTATGCAACATAGCTTATGCAACATTTGCTTAATCAAGACCAATTCCATAAATTATTGAGAGATTTCTTAATATTTAAAACCAATTTTTTAAACAAAAAAATAATATTTTACCACTAAAAGGATACAAAAATAACAAGAAATAATCACAATGAAACATATAGATATTAAATGTTATTTTTATATTGGATCTGAGTGCAGTGAATAAGATAAATATTATAAGTTCAATATTATTCATTTAAAATCAACAAGCTTTAGTCATGGGAAAAAAAAACACCATTAAGGGCTTTTAACTGAAACATTTGTTCATAATGGAAGATTGAAAGATAAATGCTCTCATTAAAAAATATTGAATTAATGAACTTTAAATACGTTTTGAGTATAATATGGAGTAGTTAATGCTTTTTAATTTTTATTTGCTAATAATACGTGAATATTTATGTATTTTTTTGTTTACAATGATGTTTTGTATTGTAATTTTTTTCTTTAATGATTTAAAAATGTATGTATTAAAATTTGTGAGTCTCATAGGCAAAAACTAAAATCATTTGCAATATAATTTTTAGAAAACATCAAAGATATTTTAATGAATGCAAATAAAATTTAAATATTCATTATTTGAAAAATATTAGAAGAGTATATATACATGGGATCTTTCAAAGATTTATAAGAATCACCTGTCACATAATAGAAACAATAATAGAAAACGGTTGTCTTACTATAAAATGTATAATATAATCCACAAAAAAACGTATTTCACATGCAGTTATTCTTGATCCTCCCCCCCCCCCAAAAAAAAAAANATACTATTATAAGAAATGAGACAATTAAGAGTGCGGCAATCTCCATGGAAAATCACTTCTCTGAATGACCTGTTCATTTTTTTTATGTAAAATAGACTATAATTATGAAGAATAAGAAAATCAGCTGATAGTTAACTCAAACAAGATTAATACAGTTAGAAGGTTAATGAAGAAAAAAAACCTCTGTACCACACTACGAATAATAGAGATGACTGTATAGAACAATTAAGAGGTTTCAACACATGGAGAAAGACATATGGAAAACATTGAATACTGTTAAGAGTATGATATTGATCATGGACGACTTTGATTGAATGTGTGACTAAGACTTAAAATTTGGTCAGGACCATGAACCAAATATGTATTAATGAAAGTCTGAGGTAGCCTTAGTTAGGACCGGGAAACCAATAAAATTTTCCATGTTAGCACAAATTGCTCCCTTGTCTAGTCAACTGGCAATGAGATCTCCAGTACAATTAAGCATACCCCTAGAAGAAATAATTACTATCATACCTTCTATTATCCGTCTTCATTGGTTTCTGCAAACCATCTTCTGGTTTGCAGAAACCAATGAAGACGGAGAATAGAAGGTATGAGAGTTATATATAAAGATTTTCATGGGGGATATTTATTGAGTCCAAGATGAAATTAATGAAATATGTAGTATGGATAGGACTAGTTGATAAAAGTAAGACTTAGACTAGACTTAGTTTGGTCCCATGACACTTCATAACCGAAACAGAAAGTATGCGCAGAAGGAATGGGGAAGGAAAAAAAAAAAAGAGTAAGCAGAGCTAGAGAATTAAGTGTTTGAAATAGATGTTTTGCAAAAAGCAGCAAGGTGAGTTTAGCTGATCAATTGTTTTTAATAACCAGACATTTTTTGCTAAATGTGGGTTAGATGGTACTGAAGTTCATAGGGGAGACAAATTTTTTTTAAAAAATGCCTAAGAACTGTCAACAGAGTTAAATCAATTTCAATGGGGAGGCAATTTAAAGTGGTAAAGTGGAAAATACTTAGAACATATTGGTATCAGTAACTGGACTGATGTTGTACAGATACTGCAGAATTTTTAGGAGTATGAAGAATCCTGTATTGGTCACCCAGTTGCATTGAAAAGACAAATAAAAAAAAAATGAGTCTTATAATACACACAATAATTATACTTCACACACAAAACTTTAATTTTATCAAAAATTAAACGTCTTCTGCATACCATGACAAAACGGTAAGAGAAGAATAAATAAATTGCATTAATTATTTTATTAACTGGTTTATCAATAGCTGAATAAATGCTATTACTTTATAATAATGATGATACCTGTTATAGAGATATTAACAGTCACTGAGAAGCCAATGAGTCTGTAGGAGGGATGCAGCACTGTATAAGTATAAGGCAGAGTTAATGGAGTGATTTACCAAGGAAGTGTTTGTAGGGATTTTCATAAGTTTTTATTTAAATAAACAAATCTAGTATTAAAAAGTTTACAGTGCCATGAAACTTGATAACTGGATCCCATTAAAGAACAAGAATAACCTCATTATCAATTATTTTCATTTCTAGCGATGACTTGAATTTAAAAAAAAACAACTTGTTTATATATAGTATTATTAGATAGTAATGCACCCAAAATTAAGTAAGGAAAATATCAATTTTAGTTGATTTTATATTCTCTTCTAACCCTAGAGTGGAAGATACAACCTTAACATTGCCCTTAAAATGCTCTTGAACAGAAAGTCTTTTGTTCAGTAGCTAATATAAATTAGTTTTGCATCAACAGTAAATTGAATATTTTTTTAATAATAAAATCAAAGTGAAAGAATGGGATTTAGTGAAATACTCTAAATTTTTATATAGAAACAAATGGAGTTTTTTTTTTNTGTGTGTGTGTGTGTGTGTGTGTGTGTGTGTGTGTGTGTGTGTGTGTGTGTGTGTGTGTGTGTGTGTGTGTGTGTGTGTGTGTGTGTGTGTGTGTGTGTGTGTGTGTGTGTGTGTGTGTGTGTGTGTGTGTGTGTGTGTGTGTGTGTGTGTGTGTGTGTGTGTGTGTGTGTGTGTGTGTGTGTGTGTGTGTGTGTGTGTGTGTGTGTGTGTGTGTGTGTGTGTGTGTGTGTGTGTGTGTGTGTGTGTGTGTGTGTGTGTGTGTGTGTGTGTGTGTGTGTGTGTGTGTGTGTGTGTGTGTGTGTGTGTGTGTGTGTGTGTGTGTGTGTGTGTGTGTGTGTGTGTGTGTGTGTGTGTGTGTGTGTGTGTGTGTGTGTGTGTGTGTGTGTGTGTGTGTGTGTGTGTGTGTGTGTGTGTGTGTGTGTGTGTGTGTGTGTGTGTGTGTGTGTGTGTGTGTGTGTGTGTGTGTGTGTGTGTGTGTGTGTGTGTGTGTGTGTGTGTGTGTGTGTGTGTGTGTGTGTGTGTGTGTGTGTGTGTGTGTGTGTGTGTGTGTGTGTGTGTGTGTGTGTGTGTGTGTGTGTGTGTGTGTGTGTGTGTGTGTGTGTGTGTGTGTGTGTGTGTGTGTGTGTGTGTGTGTGTGTGTGTGTGTGTGTGTGTGTGTGTGTGTGTGTGTGTGTGTGTGTGTGTGTGTGTGTGTGTGTGTGTGTGTGTGTGTGTGTGTGTGTGTGTGTGTGTGTGTGTGTGTGTGTGTGTGTGTGTGTGTGTGTGTGTGTGTGTGTGTGTGTGTGTGTGTGTGTGTGTGTGTGTGTGTGTGTGTGTGTGTGTGTGTGTGTGTGTGTGTGTGTGTGTGTGTGTGTGTGTGTGTGTGTGTGTGTGTGTGTGTGTGTGTGTGTGTGTGTGTGTGTGTGTGTGTGTGTGTGTGTGTGTGTGTGTGTGTGTGTGTGTGTGTGTGTGTGTGTGTGTGTGTGTGTGTGTGTGTGTGTGTGTGTGTGTGTGTGTGTGTGTGTGTGTGTGTGTGTGTGTGTGTGTGTGTGTGTGTGTGTGTGTGTGTGTGTGTGTGTGTGTGTGTGTGTGTGTGTGTGTGTGTGTGTGTGTGTGTGTGTGTGTGTGTGTGTGTGTGTGTGTGTGTGTGTGTGTGTGTGTGTGTGTGTGTGTGTGTGTGTGTGTGTGTGTGTGTGTGTGTGTGTGTGTGTGTGTGTGTGTGTGTGTGTGTGTGTGTGTGTGTGTGTGTGTGTGTGTGTGTGTGTGTGTGTGTGTGTGTGTGTGTGTGTGTGTGTGTGTGTGTGTGTGTGTGTGTGTGTGTGTGTGTGTGTGTGTGTGTGTGTGTGTGTGTGTGTGTGTGTGTGTGTGTGTGTGTGTGTGTGTGTGTGTGTGTGTGTGTGTGTGTGTGTGTGTGTGTGTGTGTGTGTGTGTGTGTGTGTGTGTGTGTGTGTGTGTGTGTGTGTGTGTGTGTGTGTGTGTGTGTGTGTGTGTGTGTGTGTGTGTGTGTGTGTGTGTGTGTGTGTGTGTGTGTGTGTGTGTGTGTGTGTGTGTGTGTGTGTGTGTGTGTGTGTGTGTGTGTGTGTGTGTGTGTGTGTGTGTGTGTGTGTGTGTGTGTGTGTGTGTGTGTGTGTGTGTGTGTGTGTGTGTGTGTGTGTGTGTGTGTGTGTGTGTGTGTGTGTGTGTGTGTGTGTGTGTGTGTGTGTGTGTGTGTGTGTGTGTGTGTGTGTGTGTGTGTGTGTGTGTGTGTGTGTGTGTGTGTGTGTGTGTGTGTGTGTGTGTGTGTGTGTGTGTGTGTGTGTGTGTGTGTGTGTGTGTGTGTGTGTGTGTGTGTGTGTGTGTGTGTGTGTGTGTGTGTGTGTGTGTGTGTGTGTGTGTGTGTGTGTGTGTGTGTGTGTGTGTGTGTGTGTGTGTGTGTGTGTGTGTGTGTGTGTGTGTGTGTGTGTGTGTGTGTGTGTGTGTGTGTGTGTGTGTGTGTGTGTGTGTGTGTGTGTGTGTGTGTGTGTGTGTGTGTGTGTGTGTGTGTGTGTGTGTGTGTGTGTGTGTGTGTGTGTGTGTGTGTGTGTGTGTGTGTGTGTGTGTGTGTGTGTGTGTATAACTCCATTATAGTTTTCACACATTAAATGATGATGAGGCTCTGAGAGACAATCTTTAGGAGCTATCTTTAGGAAAAATTTAGTCTCATCTTACTCTGCCCAACAAGCAAGACAAGAACAAACAACCTGGCCCTGTTTAATGGGTCTAGGTTGCAGAAACACTGGTAGTTTTGCCCAGATCAGTATTCAATAAATCAACTTAACGTATACAGGGTAAGAATTTAGGATGATGTTTTATAACAGTAAAAAAAAAACAAAAAAAAAACTCTTTACAGTTAATAACATTAAGAGCTCATTATAAATAGATGAGAAAATCTAAAGGCTTGAGATTTTCGAAAAAGGCAATGCAAATGCAATAGTCTTTTTCAGCATATCATTAATTTATGCAGCTAATCTGGTAATTCCAAATCTTTTTAAGAATAGTTTTTTTTAATCAATCCTAAAATAGAGCTTGTGTATACAAGATGGTGCTGTCTTGACAATCTAAAAACAAGTTAAAAGTCAACCATCTATTCTTGGTGGTGGTCAGTTGATTGGCTAATTAGGCTTAATATATTTTAGAAAAAGTTTTTTAATGCTTGTGAGGTTGGTCTCTGATAGGTAGTTTTGGCAAAGCATTGGAAGGATAAAAAAAAGCATTTTCAAATGTCTTTCTGAATTAAAATATGAAAAGGAAGCCTTGGTGGGGGGGGCAGAGAGTGGGATATACAGAAACAAAGGGGAGGGAAGTTCAGATTAGCAGGAGCCTATAGCAAAGCTTGATATATCAAGTAGGTGCATAAAGTGCTTAAAGTGGATAAAATATTGAATATAAGGAACAATTAAGGAAGCCAGTAGCTTTTAAAGCAAATATATGGGTATTTTTTTAGCATAGGAAGCTGCAGTAGAAGCAGAAGTGGAATCATGGCTGCAACATTTTACTTCAGTTTTCAGCAATGCACTTATTAACATTATTTAACATTCAATATATTATGTTAGATTAATTAACATTCAATAATATTAATAATAAGATTCTATACATTTAATTTAATTTTGAAATTAATATTAATAACTAAAAATTAAATTTTCACACAAGAAAAGAAATTAGTTATTAATGATTCATAATAATAACAATCACTAAACAAATTGAATGACCTATTATTTATATATATTCTTACTTTAGAAATGATGAAAAAATACTGCAATAAATCACAATTAATAGACATCTTGATCTTCACCTTTTACTAGAGTTCAAGTATCAAGAGAAGAAAGTAAGAGTATCTTTTATCATGAAAATTCTATCTTGTGGTTTTTTATTATGTTCATTAATTTCTTAATTTATTATATTTTTTCTATCTTCTGATACTATGAGACAGTATTTTATTAAAAGCATTATGGTAAGTTAATTGGAAACAATAACATGATGACTGCAAATGCAGATGCATGAATGCATTTAGGTATAACCACACACATTAGAACCCTTAATATATATATATATATAAACAAGAACTCCAATCTTANTTTTTTTAATGAGAGTAACAATGAAAATAAGCATTAGCAATAGTATTTGGAATAGGTTGAATTCTTTAATTACTCAAATAAAAATTAATTTTGGTGATAAAATCATTTGAAATAAAAGTGGTATAATTATATCTAACCTTGAGCGCAAAGAGTACTGCCCAGGAACTTTTTTGGATGTTTCCCAGGCATTTGATAGAGTCTGGCACAGTGGTTTCTTGTTTAAACTGAAATCCATACTTCCTAATAACACTTACCTCATCCTTAAGTCTTACTTATCCAACCATTTCTTTAGGGTTCAGCAAGGATTAGATTACTCCGATTTTACCAAGTGGAAGCAGGAGTTCCTCTAGGTAGTGTGCTTGGACCTATCCTATTCATCCTATACACTGCTGACATCCCTACCCATCCAAGGACCCTCTTAGCTCTATTTGCGGACGACAAAGCTATCCTATCCTCCCATCCCGATCCTAAAACTTCTTCTAAAAACCTTCAAGATCACCTAGAAAAAAAAGCAAACAATGGTGTGCCAAATGGAGAATAAAAATTAATGAAGCAAAATGCGTTCAAGTTAATTTCCAACTGCGGAAAAAAGACTTCCCTGAAATTGTGAAATTTAATGATATTCCTTCACCACATTCAAATTCTGTTCGTTACCTTGGGTTCCATCTTGACTCACGACTTACATGAGTGAACACATTAAAATTAAAAGACAAGAACTCAATCGACGATATGGACTTCTATACAGACTCATGAACAAGAACTCCAATCTTACGATTGAAAACAAACTACGCTCTACAAAACCTTATTTTGACCAATCTGGACTTACGGAGTAGAAATCTGGGGTGCCCCCAAGCCTTCCAACATCCAACGAATCCAGTCCTTTTAAATCAAAACCCTCCGAATAATTGCAAATGCTCCCTATTACGTATCCAATTCCTCTCTTCACCACGATTTTAATATTCCTTTTGTTCAGTATCTAATTTCTTCCCGCTTCAGCCTTTTCCACAGTAAACTGCCATTCCATCCTAATCCACTGGCACAGACCTTGTCTTCCAACTCTAACCCCTACAACCCTCCCCGTCAGCTCAAACGAAGATGGCCCCGCGACCTCCTGGGGACATAGTCAGTAAATAATTTAAGAGTGGTGTCACTGTCACCTCATGTCACATCATGTGACTTTCATTAATGTCATTTATTTTCTATTATACATTGTTATCAAATTACAAAATGTTTTTATTTATTTTTAACAGAATGTAATATATAAATAAAGGTTATATAAAAAAAAAAAAAAATACAAGTATTTATGCTAAAATATTCAAGAAAAGTGTATTAGTATGAAATAAGACAGATCTACTATCTCGCAGGAGGGAAGTTTTATCCGCTATCTCTCTCCCTTATTTCCCCTCACTCCAGGCCTTCCCCCACCCCTCTATCTGCCTTCTTCTACCCCACAGCTCCCTTCATCGTCCCTCCCCACCCCTTCTGCACCCGAGGAAAGGGCTTTGGACTGGGTGCCCCTGCTCTATAGTACGGGCCTCCTCGCACACCCATGCAGGTTCAACTCGGCCCATTCTCTGATATGAAGAAATCTGACGTTTATCTAGTCAGGACAAAAACTCCAAACTAATAAACAAAAATCTTCATTGCCTATAATAGTCCATAAGACTACTTCATCCCATCCATCATAAAAAAAAAAACAACCAAAAAAACAAAAAACATGATTACTTTCTATGTATATACTTTCACACAGCCATTTATCGAAACGAAAATTACAGTTTCTCAATTATACCAACATTATGCATTATATTACAATTAAACTTGAGCATTAAAATACATAGAGATGAGTTACAAAAATTTATATGTGTCACACA
>KZ807617.1:364024-375077 GCA_000696205.2 Oncopeltus fasciatus | reverse complement strand
AAAAAAAAAAAAATAGAATTATTTCATCATTAGTAATGTTTATATGGAGAAATATATTATAAATTTATATTATACATAAAATTATTATATTAAAAAATGGTTTGGTATTTAAATAACAAATAAATATGTTAGATAAAAAATTTTACTTAATAATAAGAAGCTTTATAATGAACTTAACATAACAAAAATTTCAATACTTTAATCTTTAAAATAAGAGCAGTCTTCATGGAATTAATATTTTTCATGTTTTAATATTTTGACCCAAATATTTTCCCATGTAAATACATGTATGCTGGAGAAATTATGACTAATTCTCCATTTTAGAGAGACTGGTCTCTTAGTTTAGTCTTGCACTCTGAAATGTAACCATAAACCTCCCTCGGAGATCTCTCCAGACATCACGTTTGCCCTGATGATCACTTATAAGTTAAGTCAAAATGCCGGCAATAATAAAATAATTACCCAACAATTTTGGAGTATTTTATTTTTCTTATCCTAGACAAAACCCTTACTAATTTCTCAAGCATAATACTCGACGGCCAACGTGCCTCCAATTATGTTAACACAATGAAGAAATAGATATCATAAGCCGCTGGTGAATATAAGAGCCAATTCTTAAACAAGCCACAAAGCTTGCTGGGAACCAGTTTTAGAAACAAAGGAGGGGAAATTCCCTCTACTGTTCCAACGACCACTACAAAGGCACAAAACATTTTTACAGTTTTTTTTGAATTATTGAAATTCTTGACAAAACTGGATAATTTAGTGGATTTTTGTAAGTCTTTCTCTTATTAAATAAAATAGCATGGGAGTTTCTCTTTGTGCTTTTTATGTAACAAATAAGAATGAAACTCTTTGGCTGGAGGGATCTGAGTCTTGATGGAGAATGATAAATTTCTTAAGTTCTTTTTTTTTTTTTTTTTTTATTAATTTTTGTCCTATTCTCGACAAAGCAAAGGTCCACTCATTCATATAACAGTAAAATATTTAAAAACAAATAAAATAATAAAAAACTGTTTAGCATTTATGAATAATTAATTAACATCCTATTTAATCTATTTTAAATTAAATTCCAAAACAATACTTTAATCTTTAAAATAAGATAAAATAAGATTTAAATGTCAAAACTTATTATATTTGGATTAATACTCCAAATATAATAAGTATGCCAAGTGTATACATATGAGGTGGCTAGACCAAATTGAGCTCAGGAATCTCCCAGTGGTGGAGAATGCTCTGAGTCTCTGTCACAAGCCCACTGGGATATTCACTGCTGAGCACTGCTGATGAGATCATGAATCTTGAAAATTCTCAACATTAATAAATAAATAAAGTATGCAAAGCTTGGAGTTATCAATTTTGGGAAAGACCTTTTTAAAGATTGAGTTCTTTTAAAGCTAGAAAGGTGGTCATACAACAGCTAAGTGTTGGAAAATAAGACTAAAACAGCAAAATGCCAAAAGGACAGAAAATTATCTGACAAAACTTAATTATGTATTCATATGTATGCATGATTTTGTTATCATGCATACATATGAATAAAGATCTACAGAAAAGTATTCAGTAGGAATCCGAATCTCAATCATCCAGATTCTAAATTATATGTTTAATTTCAAATTATATCAATTAAATACACATATGCCATTGTTTCTAATTACATTGTAAACCATCTTCAGAGCTATAACCCAAACAAAATCAGACTTATTACTAAAATAATTATGTTTATTTTGCATATACAATTTAAACTGCAATTAAATATTTATAAACTATAAACTTATAGCTTACATGAAATCTAGTATATAACTTATGTATTAGTTTTATTAGTCTCTATTGATATGGATATTAGAGCAAAGTATGATTTTGTTTTGATTTTGCCCTGAACATGGCTTACAATGTGACAAAATTGTTCTCCTTAGAAAATAAATATTTCTGGCTTTTCAATATCAAGTTTATCTTCTCTAATACAAACCTAAAAACAAATTCCTGACAAAATCTACTCTAAGATCGTCACATGATCAACTAATTAAATTTACAAATATAACTACTTTAATTTTGTTTGAGTTCAAATAATTTTCCTTAAACTTACATTTTATTTAAAATAATATCTTTTTCTACTATTGCTACAATTTGAAATATAATAAATATATATAATCAATATTTTCCATCGCTGTTTATGCCCCCTATCTGTACAGCTATAATACAGTAACAAGAATTGTTCATATTTTGAATTTCATTTAGATCCATCAAGTGTAACTTGTCACACATTTACAAAAATAGTGATGGCAGTATCAAGCCACAGACATCTTGGCAAAACTAGTGAATATGACTAAAAGGGACCACAGTTCAATGTTTGCTTTTATTACACAAGAAATTATTCTTTTGTTCCTCTCTATAGCTATTACTATATGATCTACTGATTTGCTGTTATGTACTCTTTTATTGGGAAACTATTTTACAAGTTTACAATAAAAGATGATTATCAATATATTGTCATTTGTTGTCTCAACTAAAGAATTCTGGTAAATTCAAGGAATTACGAAATTTCAAGAACCCATTTCACCACATTTTGCTAAATAACTTGAACAGGTTGGAAAATTGATAGTATGGAAGGTAATATTATGAAAGTTTAAATTTCCATTAAATTCCTCATCATTTTCCACTAAATCATATATTTGAAATTAGATATCTCCTATGACTAAGGGATAATCAGGGTTATATATTCAAACATTTCTTACTAAACTTTTACTAATTTTATCTTTCTACAAAGCATAGTAAATTAATTTTCAACATATTTCTTTTGAAAAACATTTTCTTATTACCTCTTCTGACCCATAAATACCAAGTTAAAAGCTCAAAGTCAATCAGACCAACCTATAGGATAGTATAGCAGTGAGTTTTAACCTTATGACAACTATTGTTTGACCGAACTCCCCCTTCCTCCCCCTACCACAAAAAAAAAAAAAAAAAAAAAAAAAAAAAAAAGAAAAAAGAAAAGAAAAAACCCTGAAAGTATTTGAAACCCTTTTTATAATAAATGAAGATCATTTGTTTAATTATCAAATTTAGTATTGTGTAAAATAAAAATGAAGCTAAATTTTTAATTATCAAAATTAGTAGTGTTGTTTAAACCAAAGTTCATAGTTTTCTAAGTAAACCAATCTGAAGCATTTGCATAAAAGTTGTGATGTTGCCCCAGAATCACAAACTAAATCATTGCCTAAATTTGACAAGAAAACATTTCATTTTAAATAATACGGACAATTTTACAATAATGTAAGATTTTAAACTGCTTTATTTTTAAAACACTTTATTACTAATTAAGTTTTTTTTTTTTAAATGGCGTGTCAACCTTTAGTCATTATCGCCAGGGAGATATTATTAGAAGCGGGAAGATATTTTCAAGAAGAAGAATTTCTTAGCAAAGTCATGGTGAGGTGCAATGAATTGTTAATGCGAATAGTTATTATGTGGATGTGCATATTAATTTCTTTGTACTAGGAAACTATGAAATTTATAAGAAAAAAAAAAATCGAGAGAGAATGGAAAAGAAGCATACTGAAAATGCATCTAGATATGATTTAATAGCCTGCCCTCTTTCAAAAAGTTCATTACAGAGTCGATGACTTTATCACCATCCAATAGAATTTCGTCTAGAGTCCCATTTAGGTTATATTTTTTCCTTGTTTCTTTATATTTTAGGCACTCTGTAAAAATATGTTTGATGGTATGAAGTTGTCCACAAACCTCACAAATGGGTGAGTTATCCTTTACCATTATATAGCCATGAGTAAGTCTAGTGTGTCCTATTTTTAGTCTGGCTAATACCACTTCTCTCTTACGGTCAGTTGATATGGAACTGGACCATACCCTCGGAGTAGATTTTATCTCGCGTAACTTTTCTCTGGTTGACCACCATATATTTTACCACTTATTAAGTACTAATTTTTTTAACTAGCGCCTTTACATCATTCAACTTTCGAGTAAATATCACCATCTTTTATCGCTTTCTTTGCTAGTACGTCCGCATTTTCATTTCCTGAAATTCCGCGGTGACTAAGTATTTATTTTATTTTTTTTTTTTTTTTTGTGTGTTAGCCTCCCTTGCAACCACTTAGGGTCATTGGAAGGAGGGGCTATCTACAGCTTTCCACCCCATTTTAAACACCCATGGCTCAGGACATGCTTCTATTTATAAATAAAAGATTGACCTGGGCGGGATTTGAACCCGCGGCGTCAGGATTGCGAGACCCGTACGGATCCCCTGAGCTATCCTGGCGCCCCATAAGTATCCATTTAAGTGTCACTTTGCTACCTTTCTCGTTTAGGGGATCTATTGCAATTAAAGTGTCTATTGTGAGATGTTGGTTGGTGAAAGGGCTTAGTAAAGCTGAAAGAGCAGATAAAGAGTCGGTAAATACTGAAATGTTTTTTGATAATGACAATTCAATATTTAAGGCTTTGTTTATTGCGAGTACTTCTGCGGTGAACACGCTTGACATCTAAGGCAACGAGAACATATAAAGGGTCTGCCTTTGATTAGAAAGCTGATCCAACGCATTCAGAGTTTCTTGAGCCGTCCGTATAAATGCTTATGCAATATTTTTGATCTGGGACTAGCTTTTTAAAGTTATTCTGAAATATGATGGGGATGGTATCCTTTTTTATGTACTTGGTTAGAGTTATGTTAACATGTACAGACTGAGGTCATGAGATTTTCTAATGAGGTGATGAGCTCTCCTTGTAAAAGATGATGAACCTATGCGAAGTGGGCGAATTTCTGATACTTAGACTTGGCTTTATAGGATGCGTGGGTGAGGCTAAGATAGAGTAATAATATCTGAGAATGAGTTGGTCCCTACGATACTCGAGAGGCGGTTCTCCAGATTCTACCAGCAGGCTGAGATCCGGACTACTTCTAAAAGCACCCAGTGCTAAGCATATACCGCCGTGGTGAATGCTTTCTAGCATGGAAAGTGTTCTGGGTGAAGCTGAGCCGTAAGCAATGCAACCGTAGTCCAATTTCGACCGAATCAAGCTCCTATAAAGGAGAAGCATGCATGAGCGATCAGCGCCCCATGATGTATTTGAAATCATCTTCAGTATATTAGAGAACTTAAGGCATTTCGCTTTAAGTTTCTTAAAGTGTGCAGCCCAGTTAAGGTGAGAATCTAAGGTAAGACCTAGGATTAGGATTAGGACAGGTTATAGGGCGATCAACATCATGGTTATTACGCCCTGACTGTTGGGGTTTATCTAGGGTTAGTCTGTTATCCATTCTTTTAAATGTTTTCCGTTTTTTAGTGCTTGTTTACATTACGTTATATAGTACTTGGTGTGCAATAAGTTATATTCGTACACACATCTACACTCAGACACACACAAATATAGGTACAAAACCATTTTAAAAACAGAGAAATGAATTATATAACTTAATAAATAAATTAACAAATAAATTTGAAACAATAGATAAACAATTTTAATATAGCAACAATATAATACAATTATATTTATATAGTGAATACTACAATAAAACATAAAACAAAAACAAACAACAACAATAAAATACAAAAAAAAAAGAGGAAGGCATAGTTGATTTTTTTTTTTTGGGGTGGGGAATTACATTTTTTCATATATGCCTGTTTCTCTTAAAATGCACATAACTTAGGCTACATTGGATTCATGGTTTACCAGGGATGCCGACAGTTGTCTTGGGAGGTTTTTACATGTAAATAGATTAGTGTAATATAGGCATTCCTCGATGATACGTATGTTGAACGCTCATTTGAGAGCTACATTTAGGGCATATTGGCGGTTGATCTTTGGTGATTAGATGCACGTGGGTAAGATTGGTGTGACGTATTCTAAGTCTGGTTAGTACGATTTCTTCCCTTCTGTTCTCCCGGTTCGATGTGGACCACTCCTTGGTGGTGTCCTTAATTATTCGCAGTTTATTGTTGGTCGATTTGGACTTCCACAGAGTGTCCCAGTCCAGATAAGTTTTTCTTTTAAGCCAAATCTTGACATCTCTGTATTCTATAATGTTTATGGGTGGGGTGTCCTTAAGGGCTGCTTCTTTAGCTGCTTTATCAGCCATCTCGTTTCCCCTTATGCCTATGTGTGATGGAACCCATAGGAGTGTTATTGTTTTTTCCTGCTGTTCAAGGGTGCGGATATAATGAAAATATTTTTTTTGTAGGAGATAAGGTAAGACCTAGGAATGTGGTTGTATCCTTGTATTATTTTCCTGTTACTAATGAAGAGGGGTGGGGGATCATTGTCTTTCTTCGTGAAAAGGTTAGGGCAACTGTTTTCGTGTTAGAAATTGTAAATCCGCGTTCCATAAAGAACTGCGATATATTGTCGAGGGTGGACTGCAGAGAAGTAGTGATATCCTCTAGATTTCGCCCTGAAGAATAAATGACCAGGTCATCAACATACCACTAACAGGATAAGCGATTTTGTCTAAAACACTATCCAAAGCCGTTGTGAAGTTATCGGGACTGACCACCGATCCTTGGGGGACTCCGTTCTCTTGAATAAATTTTCTAGACAGGCTGTTACCAATTTTGATTTTTAAAGACCTGTGGGTGAGTAATTTTTTTAAAAACTGAAGAATATTTCTCTGAATTCCCATTAATGCATACCTTTTAAGCATGAGCCTTCTCCATGTACAATCAAATGCGTTCTTTATGTCTATGAACACTGCGACTACTTTCTTTTTCTCGTTAAAAGCTTCAAGGATTTCTGATTCCAGTCGAAAAAGGCTGTCGCGTGTGCCTCGACCTGCTCTGAATCCACTCTGCCGTGGGTGGTATAGATTGATCTTTTCTTTATACCATTTCACCCGTTTTATTATCATTTTCTCAAGTAGCTTACATAAAGAACAGGTGAGTGAGATTATCCTGTAACTAGATATTTCGTTTACAGGTTTTTCTTTTTTTGCGATTGGTATGCCAATAGATTTCGTCCACATTTACGGGAATACTTCTGATGTAAAGATTTTATTTAAAAATTGTAAGATGATTAATTTATTTTCATGTGAGAGATTTTTAATCATGCTTATTATTACATTATCCGGACCTGGTGATGTGTCTTTTTGCGACTTGAGTATTTCCGAAAATACGTGTAATTAAATTCGAAATTCATAGGATTTAATGGATCACGCGTTATTTCAAGAGGAAAAGATTCCTCTTCCTCTTTTAAATCCAGGAATTCTGGCGTATAATTGCTACAAGAGGAAATTGATGCGTGATGTTCTCTAAGTATATTTGCTATTTCTTCGCTGTCAGTTATGAGAGTGTTATTAAATTTGATATTGGTTATTTTAGAATGTGTATATCTGCCTGAGATTTTCCTAATGACATCCCAGATTTCAGTAGCAGGAGTGTGAGAATTTATAGTAGATACAAAGGTCTTCCAGGTTTCCTTTTTTGCGCTAAGAATGGTCCTACGGGCTTTTGATAAAAATCAGATTTTAGAATATATATTGTCAATATTACAATCTGAAAGATCTATATGGGTTAGATGGGTTAAATCCTGATAAAGGGACCAACTAGCCTTTTTTGTATTCGACCTAGGTGGCGAGGAGGGGGAAGCTGTCTATCTATAAGGCTGATGAGTATAGGATAGTGATCGGAACTGTAGAGGTCTTGACTGGTTTGCCAATTTATTTTTGAAAGGACAGAAGAGCTTACTATTGATAAGTCAATGTGTGATTGCTTTCCCGTGGCAGAACAAAAATGTGTCGGGGAACCGTCATTTAGTATGCACAGCTGTGACTTGTCGACGAAAGATTCAATGAGTCTTCCTCTCAATTCGGTGCTGGATGAGTTCCAAAGAATGTTATGACTGTTAAAGTCACCTAGGAGAAGGATAGGTTCGGGTAGTTATTGTATTAAATTCTCGAATTGTTTCACTCTAAAGGATTGATTGGGAGGTAAATAAAGAGAGCATATAGTAAATTTAAAAGGTTTATAGACAGTAAATGCCACTGCCTGAAGGTCAGTGCTCTAAGAAATTGTTGTTGAGAAGGGCAGGAAATTTGCTATTAACAAACAGACCCCTCCGCTTGCAATTTTCTTCCCTAAGTAATCTTTCTTAACGACAGAAAATTTATTTAAAGGCAAATTTATATTTTCTTTAAGTCTGGTTTCTTGCAAACACAGTAAATCGCAATCAGTGTCGTATATGAGTAATTGAAAATCCTCTTTTCTATAAATAATTCCATTAATGTTCCATTGAGTTATTTTCATGATAAGTAATATGTTAGAAAGGAAAATTAATTTGTAATTGCATAAACATGTAACAAAGCCCATACACAAACACACACACAAGCGAGCGTGCGCGTACAAACACACAAACAAACAGACACAAGCATTTGTATTGAGTCTTATTAATATAGTGCGAGAGATATTGATGCTATACATTTGAACGAAAGAACATATAAGTACTTGCGCTTGAGTATGTAGAAATGTGAGTATAAAATCTTGAATAGATACTTCCAAATAGGTATATACATATAAGCAAACATCTATATTATGTCTAGATATATAGTTCATTGTTAGAAGTAAATTCATATAAGTAAATGTTGTATACGTACATGAAAACATATTTAGCAAAATAACAAATAAGAAAAACAAAAACATAAATTGTCATAAGATGGACAAGTGGAAAAACTTTGATCGTTTTACATAATCAGATACAGTGATCATGGAGTCAGTAAGAGATTGAATACTTAAGAACCTGAAGAAGATGGTCTTTCTCTTTTTCCAGGTCTTTTAGATGAGCCTGGTGTAGTGTTATTTTCCTGTGAGGCTTTATTTTGGGAGATATTTTTAATTTTTGGGTTTTAAGAAAGTTTATTTAGTTGAGAAAGTTTAATTTGATTTTTGGTATAATTATCAGGAGTGTGGCAAGCTAAAATATCATTTTAGTGATATTTTAGTTTTCTGCATTATTAATTTTGGACTCTAATGCTGATACTTGATTTTTTATATCTTTCACTAACTCAGAAGTAAGGTAAATTGTTCCAAAGTAGCATTAGTGGTGGGAAGAGCTGAGGTTGCTTGAGAATAAGTAGTGGGAGGTTGTAGGTGATTATGAGTTTCCACTGAGGGAGACAATAATCTTACCGCTTGTACATAAGTGATTTTATTGCTAATTCGGTATTCCTCTATTTGTTTCTCTTGTACACAAGAAGAGTGCCAGGCGGGATGAGGACCACCAAGCATTGTGCTTACAGTGGCTGTCATAGCTACCTCCTGACCGCACTTGCTGTACACTTGTACACTATTCTTGCAATTTGAGATACTATGTCGAAAGTTGTAGCATTTAAAACATTGCAGAGGCTTTATATAAAGTTTGGCTTTGATATTAGAAAGTCTAAAGTGATTCTTTCGGGCAATTCAGAACATTTAAAAGTTAATATAAACGATTAATGAGAGGGAATAGAATAAAAAAATCTATCTGTCCCAGCCAGGAAATATAAACGAATTTGTTGGAACTTTAGTATTTTTCATAAACTAGTGTATTCTTTTTGCTTTAATTACATTACATTTTTGAAGCTCTTCTTCTAATTTTGTGTGAAAAGGTGAACTCGTCACAGTTTATGAAGCCTCTACAGTAATTAAGGCCTCTATGTAAAGAAAATTAGTTTTGTACTTAGAGAAGGTGGTTTCTAATTCACACAAGAGCACAAACACACACACACACAAAAAAGTTCTAAGGAGTAGAGAGGCTTGTTATCTAATAGATGTAAAGAAAGTCTATGTCTAATAAAATAAAGACTATTAACAATTTAAAGAAGAAAGTTAAGAGATATTAGAAAATTGAGAGCAGTAAAAATATTTTTCGGTTAGCTTCACTTGTCATATATTATAACATATTATCTATTACAATGTCAATTTTGGCAAACAGTTAATCCATTTGTATACAATATTGTGTACCGACAGAAACATTTTGATTTTGACACTAGTGGTTTTGTTGACCCGTATATGAAACACTGAAAAATACATATATAATGATATTTTTACCAATAGCATTTATTTCTCAAGTAGAAAGATAATGGTTGGTAAACAACACTTAAAGACGCCAGCTTAGAGGAGGAGATCTGATATGGACTCTTAAATCTGGTATTGTGGGATGGGAGGTGATAAAACTTTTAGATGATACACAACGAAATCATATGTAAAAATAAGATCATTATGGAGAAAAGTAAATGTGCAATAACATTGTAAATAATAAGATTTATAAATTATTACCAAGGTATATAATGTTGCATCTGAAATGTAGGATATATTATTTCTCTATAGCTATTAAGAACATTAAGTACAGGTACACTCTGTATATGCAGTAAATGTTCATTCTTAAACAGTCAAACATACCATAGAATTTTGTTTTAATAAAAAAAAAAATCCTATACCTGGTAAACTTGTACCCATTGCAACAAGGGTTATTGCTGTTATTGAATCAGGAATCCGAGCTGTACACCCAAAAGATGAAGCAACATCTCCAATCACTGTAGTCAGTACCCCTATGCACAGTATTGACACCGCAAAAGATATCCATCCTTGAAGAAAGTCTGTAGAAATAGGAATTTTTTCTATTGAGCAATTTATTTATTTATTGGCTACATATTCAATTACTCATTCCGAGTTCCTGTCCAACCTGACATTGAAATTGAGTATAAGAAAAAAATCAGGTTAATAAATACTATTTAATCGTTAGTGAAAATATAAAAAAAATAATGAAATATATTTTATATTATCTAGTAGTTCTCTTAAATGAAAAAAATAAGAATATTCCAATGAAGAATTATTTCAGCAACATGCATGGGTTTAGAATAAATATTTACCTTGTCTCCAAGGATGAAGTAAATGGATAACTGAGCGCATATTAATAAAGTCTAAGAAAAGCATTCTAAGATTCTACTAATTAAACTGAAATAATTGTAAAGAAAGAGAAAAAATGTAAAAATCAAATTCTATAATATGTTATCTAAATATAGAAACTATGTGAATATTTTAATTTAATTCATATTAATTATTTATATTAA
>KZ807617.1:347627-363887 GCA_000696205.2 Oncopeltus fasciatus | reverse complement strand
TTAATATTATTCCTCATTAACTTTAATGACAAGAGAAATGTGTATAAAATGTTAGTACAAAGAGTCATTGAGTAGATTCATAATTTTCTACATTACGAAAATTCTCTCTCCTACTTAAACACAAAAAAGTGTAAATGTGAAAATTTTTGGCCTAATATGATGATAAATAAAGCGTTTTACTTTAAGTTGTTATCTCATATATAGTGACTAAAGTATTTCTTTTTTTTTAAAATCGATGAAGTATTGAAGGAAATAATAAATAGATTAATAAATAGAAAAGATAAATTATAAATATATAGAGATGCATTTATTTGTTTTTAAACACTCTCTGGGGAATATAAGAATTATTAAAGTAAAATAAACAGAATATACATATTTTTATATTTCATTTTTTTTAGAGGAAAAAAACATGGCAGTCAGACGAATAATTCTATACTGGTACACTTTTTTTTTTGTCCAGTTGATTTTATTATTTCATTAAAACATTATAGGGACCTAACATACATTTTGAAATAGGATTATTAATTCTGGTGTGGCATATTTAAAAGAAATATATAAAAACTCACTACTAAAAAAATGAATTTAAGTAATTCTGATAATGAGGTGTGCCTGAAATTCATTAATGGGTGCACTCTAAAAAATAATATAAAACAGATTTCACCATATTAGTTCAATATTATTCGAAAAAGATGGAGAAAGGCACAAGATATCTGTGACTTATTGAATATTAGTAATGATATGGTTCCCAATTAGAAAACAGTTCAAAATTTAAAAACATAAAAATTGAAAACACCACTGTATAGGTACACCAGGGGATATTAATGAAAAGGGGAAAGAAGAGGGACGGGAAGGTGGAGGGAGAAGGGGAGAGAGAACAAGATAATATACAGTTATTATCTGTAGTAATAGAGTTAACAATAGAATGCAATAATTTTCAATAATATAAAGACCCTGAGTCATTTTGGAAAGTAGTGATTGAAAAATAGATAATCTCGGAAACCAAAAATTCTCTTTAGAATTCCAATTGATTCCTGTATAAGTGTAACTCTGATCCAAGCCAGAGACTGAACCTTTCTTCAATTCATATGTGATGCCATCTTCCATGCTCCTGGGGATGAGTTTCTATTAACAGAATTGATGGTTCGCTCAATGGAAAAAGATTGGTTTTATGGTAAAAAATTACTTCCTTCTTCTACAAAATTAAGAGGAATAGACTCTTAATTTTTTTGTAGAAACGAACTCTTCTTCATAGTTGTTTGTACTGAAGATTTTTTAAAAGCCGAATTGCTCTGCTACTTATTCAGGAGAGTTTGTATATGAGCTTTCCACTTTTAAATTTGGATTTCGTTGGGGGTTACGTTTTCCCACTTAAAGATTTTGTTCTTCTCCAAACTTCATTTGTTGTAGTGTCCTTTGGTATACTGCTTACATATTTTTTCCACGATAGTTTCTTTGAAGTGTTTTTCAGTCTTCGTTCATTAGATCTGGCTTCCTTAAATGCTATTAATTTATCAGTTCTGGGATATCGACGGAACCTATTCAGAGCTTTCTTCTTTTTTCTTTTGGTCTTCTTACATTATTTATTCCACCAAGGAACAGGACATCTTTTCATATTTTGGGAAGTCATTGGAATTGCTTTATGGGTTGCATTCAATATTGCATTAATAATTTCTTTAGTATGTAATTCGCAGTCTCTACATTGTTTAGGGATCTAAATTCACTTTGGAATAGGCTTCAATTAGCATTTTTGTAATTCCACATTGGAGAGAAAGTGAAAATATGTTGAGAGCTAGAATGAGTTAATTTTATGGGAAAGTGGTCCGAAAGGTGAGATTCCTTTAATGTTATCCATTGACACAGTAAGAGTTGGAGATGATATGGTGAGATCAATTGCATCAAAAGATCCTGTACTGATTGTTACGTGGGTGGGAGATCCGTTATGTAAATGTACAAGATTCAGTTCAGTCAGCATCAGCAGTCTAGGGGTGCTCTTCTTTGATCCCCAGGCTTGGTGATGAACATTAAAGTTACCCATTATTAAAAAGGGTTCTCTCTCTCTCTCTCCCTTTCTCTCTCTCTTTTCACGCCTAACCCATTTAGCGCTCTCACCACAGAGGAAAACAGAATGGAAACAATGACCGCCCCTAAAATTCCCATGCCCCCACTGATCTTTGTCAAAAACATTCAGAATTTTAAACTGATGTGCAAACAACTAGTTGGCAAGGAAAATTACGAATGCATAAGCAGACATTCTGACACAAAAATAAATTGTAACACTCCTAACTCCGTATCGCGTTATAGTTAAATATCTAAAAGATACAAAAGCCGAGTACCACTCATACCAACTCCAAGAAGACCGAATACTTCGAGTAGTAATTTGATATCTTCACCACACAACTCCCACTGAGACAATAGCAGAAGAACTCTCAGAGCGCGGGTTCAAACCGAAAGTGTCCTGAATGTCCTTGGCATCCGGTGGGGAACTGAGGAAATTTCTAAAGTGCCACTCCCGCAGTTTTTTGTAGATCTGGAGAGAACATCAAATGTCAACACCATCTATGACCTCACAGACTTATACCATACAAAAGTAGTGGTAGAAAAGCCTCACCCTCGCCGTGACATAGTTCAATGCCAGAGATGCCAACAGTATGGTTGAATGACCTCGCTGGCGGCGACTACAATGGGGCTCCAGGACGACTAACTCACGAGTTCGTTCCCTGAACACTCCTAGCAACCTTTGCAGATGACCAAGCAATCCTTTCTACCAATGCTGAGTCACTTACCGCCAGGCAAAATCTCCAACGGTATCTGATGTGGTGTCAGCGCTGGCGCATTAAGGTAAACAAAGGCAAATGCTGTCGTGTTACGTTCACACTAAGGAAGAAACAACCTGGCAGAATTTACTTTAATGACATCTCTATCCCAACTTCCGATTGCGTCAGGTACCTACGCTTTCATCTTGACTCCCGTCTAACATGGAACACACATACAAAAATCAAAAGACAGGAACTAAATAGGATTGTGACCAACAAATTTACAATTTATAAGACGTTACTGAGACCTATCTGGACGTAAGGAGTCGAACTGTAGGGAACTGTTAAACCATCCAACATCCAAAGAATACAGTCCTTTCAATCCGAAATTCTAAGAATCATAGTTGATGCACCCTATTACGTAGCAAACTCCTTACTCCACAGTGAACTTAAAATCTCTTTAGTTAAAGACATCATTACAACCCGTTTTAATAAATTCCACTCTGGCATTTCCATGCAACCCAATCCTTTAGCCCAAACTCAATTTATTATTACCCATCCTGGATATGAAATGGCTCCGTGACCTTCTCATTGCCAACACTTTATAAAAAAAATAATATGAAGAGAAAAAAAACAACAATAACAAAAAAAACAACAACAACAAAACAACCTGTGTATTGTAAATAGAGATTTAGGAGTTCTGCCATTGGGCAGCTTCTCCATCAAGCGAAGTACACGCTAAGTTCTTACTTATTTTTCGACATTTTTTTATTTTTNTGGAGTGCACTTAGGTTCAATAAGACGAGTGACACCCTTTGAACATCAGTTGGCAAAGAAATTGGGAATTTTCATATAAAAAAGTATTTATATATCTTTTAAATACTTCTTAAAATCCCTTTTGTTAAAAAGACATCATTACAACCTGTTTTAATAAATTCCACTCTGGCCTTTCCATGCATCCCAAATCCTTTTATTTTTTAAAATTAATTTATACTGTGAATATTAACCAGAACATTACTAGATACAAAACAGAATAAAGAATAAAAGTAAAGATACAAAAAAAAAAAAGAAAAAAAAAAAGAAAAGATTTTCAACATTCCAATTGTTATGGGAGATATATACAACAAACAGTTACTCTTAAGGGGTGTTCAATTTGTACTGCTCTGTATTGCAAATCAGTTACTACGTTTCATCAGCGTGGGTGTTAAAGCTTTACATTTCCTTTGAATGAAGCAATTGGACGTGTATATCATGATAGTTTAAATTTTGGACTAATTTAGTCTGATTCTCTTCTGTTACATTTCCTAGAAATGCAAGTGCCTTTCGAGTGTTTTTTTTCTTTGTTGTTTCTTATGTTCCTCAGGGGTTTTCTCATCTGTTCGGAAATTTCCAATACCAGGTGAGAAAACTATTTCTTGAGTGTGTGGTATATCAGAAATTTTTAAGTTTCAGAATCGGATTCTATAGGTAAATGAGGTGTTTTAGGTATCGTATATTTATTTATGATGGGATTTTCTGAAATAGGATTAGGGTGTGAGGATAGGTGAAAGAGATGGGAGGGTGGATGAGCTAAATGAGTAGAATTTTCAGTAATTGCTTCGTTATTGGACGAAGATTCACGACCTTTCCTTAATCGCTCTTCTAGACTAGATCCAGTAACCAATGCTGCATATGTGCCACGTCTGGCGTAGCTACTGTTCGAGCTTGTTTGAATGACATATCTTTATTTGTGAACTTAAGTTTCAGAATTTTCTTTTCAAGCTGAAAGTTCGGACATTCTTTTAACCGTGTCAAGTGGTCTCCTTTGCAGTTTATACACATGTATAGCTTGGCACATTCTGTTCCATTGTGTGTTACTCTTCCACATTCGCATATACTTTGTTCTGACCGACAGCGAGCAACGGAATGCCCAAACTTTTGACACTTAAAGCACCGCTGAGGGGAAGGAATATATTGGCGAAATTTTAGTCTGTGAAGTGTGGAAGTACATAATATGTTAAGTATCTTATAAATTATTTTAATATAAAACTTTTTTTTATTATAAGACCTCTAGGTGGCAACGTAACCTCCTGTATAGTTATCTATGTATGTGAGTTATTAAAGTGTTAGTCACGGCGTACCGAGTTTCTATCTCTGAATTATCCCTTCATAAGGCTTTTATGTGTTATTTAAAATATGAATCATAGTTCATCACACGTGAACCAAAAGGAGCCTTGATTGTAGAAGGCAACTCTGTTCTGTCAAATGTTAGAACAATTGTTCTCGTATTATCCCTTTTATTTTCTACTGATCGAGTTATACGGCAAATTGACATGACTCCTTGGTCACGAAGCCATCTATTATTTCTTCATCTGTGGAGTGAATTAGATCAATACAATATAACTCCCATTGACGAATTTAGGGATTTATGTTGTTCTATTTGAATACTCTTTGACCAAATGTAGTGGCTTTTTGTACCATGTCTGATTGAATATTGTTTTCAAATTCGATTAAAAGTGATCCTGAAGGCATTTTACTTATTTTTAAACTTTTCCAAAATAATTTCTAATGAACCTTTCTATAAGAAAAGAATTTTATATTTGTAAAATTTTCGTTATGAAGCTTCTTGAGAAGGGTTCTGTCTATTTCTTTACTTTCTTTTTGAAAGGTGAAAAAGTGCTAAACGGTTCAAAGGTATAGATTCCTTGATTGCGTGTGTTTTCTTCTGAAAAATGTGGTCTCTTTGATATTGCTTTCTTGCTCTCGTTTAACTCTAAAATATTTTTTCTATTCAAAAGGTGAGTTTTTTGACCGTAGATATTATTCTGAGATGATTTTAGTTGGGGTTAGGTCAAGGTAGATCCAAAAAACACAAATTTAAAAAATGTATTTTTTAATAAAGGATTATCTGCCAACGTTTAGGCTTACATTGTAAGCCATCTTCAGGGCTGTAGAAATACAATGTCATGAGAATACAATAATAATTGAAATTAATATAATAGAGAATTGCAATAATATAATGTGATATCAAGAGTATGAATGTAGAAAGCTATGTAAGAAAATTTAAAAGATTTTGAAAAACAATTTGAAAAAGAACCAATTTGAAAAAAACATGCAAACAAACAGCTTATTGACAAGAAAAAAATATTGAAATAACATTAAAGAAGTAATTTGCCACACCTACCTATCATGAAGATGAGAGAGGACGTCCTGTCCCTAAGTTCACATTTCCATGACTAAAATATAAATTTTACTTCTACACAATGTGAGAGGTAAAAAGGTGGGGGGAGAAGGTACAAGGCGGAAGGTACAAAGGGAAAGCGGCCTGTTGCAAGAAAGAGCAATAAAAAGGACAAAGGAAAAAAGGAAGGGTATTATTGGGAATAAGTGACTTTGGAACTGGGAAAAATGTATGACAGGTTTATTGAGAAAGATGGCTGATGGTTTTTAGAATGTTGAAAATGTTAGAATAAGTTGAGGAAGTTTGTTCTATGTCCGTTCTGTCGTTAACTGGATAGTGTTGTAAGTTGATGTGAACGGTTTCAGACAAAAGACGTTTGTGTTGATTGGGTTCAGTGGAAAGAATGGTTAAGCTCTCGAAGTCAAATGTGTGTTCTTCATGAAAAACATGTTTAGTGAGGGCCGTTTTTATTAGTTTATTCTTTATGTCATTTTTATGGTTATTAATTCTGCGGAAAATAGGATTTTTTGTTTGTCCAATGTAAGAACCTTGGCAATTCGGTGTGGAACAGGGAATTTTGTAGACGACATTAGTTCTATTAGGAAGGGGGATGGGGTCTTTGAGGATGGTGTAAATAGATTTTAATTTGTTGTTGGTGGAAAAAGAAAGCTTAAGGTTAGGAAAAGTTTTTCTGAGAGATTTCTTAATATTTTCAGAAAGTTTTGGAATATAAGCTTAGAATGTAAGTTGGCAGATAATCCTTTATTAAAAAATACATTTTTTAAATTTGTGTTTTTTGGATCTACCTTGACCAAACCCCAACTAAAATCATCTCAGTATTTTCTCTATTGGTTTCTGTTTGACTTGACAGTGTTACAGTCTCAGTCATTTGTGCTGTTATCAGCTTTACGTGAAGAAGTTTCGAAGTCCTTTCCATGCAGATTCCATCGTCGTTCAAAGGGCCCTGTCTTCCCTCTGAGTTCAAAGTAGGCAATCATTTCCTTAGGTTGTGACGTGAGAAGACTTGTTTAGAAGACTGCTGACTCCCAATCAGTGTATCCGTGACTGCTGTTGTCTGCCTACCGTCCTCCATTGTGAATAGCACGCTGGATTGGGTAGCCCAGGGGTTGCCGCGTGGAGGCCAGCAGTAGGCCTTGGCAGGGATAAGGGAGCAAAGGGGACTTCAAGCAGTGGAGAAGAGCACTATAGCTTGGAGGAGCTAGAAAGTTCGTGGGCACCCATTTCTTCCAACCAATTTCTGCTCCCTGTTACCCTGTCCATTTACCTCCCCCCCCATTTTACTATTATCACCATTTTGGGACCTCGAAGATCATCTAATTTGAGATAAGTAGATTTATGCAAGTTTTCAAAATTTTCTTTCCTCTATAAATAGGAAAGGTAAGGAATATTATGGAAATATCTGTTTTGCTCATGCTCTCTTTAATAATATATTTTCAATTATTTGACACGAATAAAATAATTTTTATATTGGTTTCAATTATATGAAACTAATCATACAATTATTATAATGTTATTTACCACACAATATTTTTTCTTNAATAAATTGAATTAATAAAGAACATATATAATAACCAGAAAATAATTATTTTGCATAAATACTTATAAATTAATTTAGATGTATATTCGATAATCTTTCTGATGAACAAAAGAAGAATCTTTTTGGAAATCATTTACGACGTTGTTTTGATGTTGCCATAAATTAAAGCTTAGAATTAATTTTATCACAATTAATTGAAGACATTAGGTCATATTTATGTTATGAGAAATTACTATTGAGCGTTTTGTATACACTAAAATACGACTATTTTAGCAAAGTGCAAGCAAGTTGAGATTCAAACATCACATCAGTATTGCATTGGTTTATATTAATATGGTAATTTTTAATTTTAATTTTAATAATTGTTCGACAGCAGCCATTGTAGAGAGAGGACGTGTTTTGTTAGCTCTCTGCAATTGTTTCTTTTGAAGTGATTAAAAGTGTTCAGTTGATACCAAACTGGTCACAGTTGTAAATGTAGCCAGCCTGAAGACATTGACGAAGTTTCGAGAAATTTAACCGAGGAACAAGCCCACAGCAAGTGAGTTACCATAAATACTCAATTCTTTTTAGTAGCGAGGAGGATACAGACGTGCTTGGTCAGGCGCGTCCCCTCCAGCTCCTAGCCAGCCGGCTGTTATCGGCCGGCTTACACTATCGGCTAAGCAGATAAAGTAATCTCTGCTTGGTCCCCCGGCTTAGCGATAAAGAACAGTAAATATTTACTGTTGTTTTTGTTTTTCTTATTATAAACTGGGGAACAAAAAAAAACCGGCGCACCTGGAATTTTACCTGAAAAATGCATATAAACATTTTTATAACAGGTCAAAGGCCACAATTTGCTCACCTTTATTTATTGTGATATATTCTGTTTGTTGTATACCAAGAATAAAGGGTAAAAAACACAACATGAGTAGGTAAAAAAATCTTTATTGAAAAAGAAAAGAAAAATGGTCACTTTTAGAAAAAAATAAACACACTCTAAACGAAAAATAACACTCTATTATTAAGAAATGTGAGTCATTAGTACCGAGTGTTGCCTCCCCTTGCTTGAATAACATCCCGGGTTCTTCTAGGCATACTGCGAATCAGGTTGGCTACACGATTTTGAGGTATCTGATCCCATTCACGTACCAGAGCCGTCCTTAGCTCTTGGAGGTCACTTGGTGGGTTCTGTTGTCGCCGAATGGACGTTCCAAGCTGGTCCCAAAGGTGTTCGATAGGGTTGAGGTCAGGGCTGCGAGCTGGCCACTCCAAAGTGCGGACGCCTACCTCATCCAGGTAGTCCCTTACAACGTGTGCGACGTGTGGCCGTGCATTATCATGCATAAAAAGGAAATTGGGTCCGATAAACGTGGCAAACGGTACCACATATTCCTCCAGAATGTCAGTCACATACGTATGTGCATTAAGCGTTGGCCTTCGGAACACCTAGAGGTCTGTCTTAGCTTCTAAACAAATTCCACCCCAAACCATCACCGAGCCCCCTCCAAACTGCACTCTTCCCCTAATGTTGCACTATGCATATCGGTCGCCTAATCTTCTCCACACTCGAACTCGGCCATCTGCACCGTACAGGTTAAACCTGGACTCGTCAGAAAAGAGAACAGAGGCCCAATCATCTTCTGTCCAGGCGGAATGTTCTCGACAAAAGTTGAGGCGAGCTGTTCGGTGCGCTGCGGTGAGCAGAGGGCCGGATGCGGGGACTCTGGAGTGGATATCGAGCTCTGCAAGCCTCCTCCTTACTGTTCGCACGCTTACATTTGATTGAAAGCGATTTCTGAGGGCCTGGAGAGCAATGAAGCGATCATCAGCTGGGAGTGTCGCTCTTGGACGGCCTGATCCCGGCCTCCTGGCATAGCTACCAGTTTCGCGAAACCTCTGAACTGCCCGGCGAACTGTTGTTTCAGGCAGTCCATGAACTCTGGCCGCGTATCGTTGGCTTCGGCCGTCTTCGATCAACGCCATAATTCGCGCAACAACCTCTGTCGTCAAAACCATTTTTAATGTTTTAAAATTATAAATTTTCTCTTTAAGAAAGAAAGGAAAGAAGAAACGCCAATCAATGTGTTTCTGGAGACACACTGTATTCAAAATTATGAATTTTTCCTTTAAGAAAGAAAGGAGAGATAAAGTCTATCTTTCAGTTTATTTCATTAATCCTAGAGAGGATTAAGACATATGTTGTCAAAACATAAGGAATCGTACTCCCATTTGATCTGTCGTGCCAGTTATTACACCGCACACAAAAATAATTATTTAATCTGCATTTTTCAGGTAAAATTCCAGGTGCGCCGGTTTTTTTTGTCCCCCAGTGTATATACGTAATGAATGATGCTTACCATCTCAAAAAAATAGCGATGAAAGGAAAGCGCCCTCATTCACCGGGAGGCTCACAAATGTCGCCCCCCAAAAACAAGCCCAAACATGAGAATAAAAATAACAGAGTCACAAAGTCATCTTCAGCCACCAACATGAGTGAAAATACCGATGAAAATAGCCAACCCTCCACCTTGAATAGACCTCCATCACAAACAACGGTCCCACCCTCAGAAATCGCCCAGAATACAACACAACACACAGAAACATCGCAATTTTTTTACTGAGAACCCATTTAACGTTCTCTCTAATGAAGAGAACATGGAAACCTCAGAAACCCCACAGCGAATACCAAAGACCCCTCCAATATTTGTAAAAAAACATAGCGAACTTCGGCCTGATGTGTAGACAGTTGGATGAGAAAGTAGGCCGAGGGAAATACACATGTACCAGTCAAAAGACAGATACAAAAATAATCCCAGACTCATCAGATACGTATAGGGAGATAGTAAGCTATCTGAAATCGGTAAGCGCCCAGTTCCATACTTACCAACTACAGGAAGAACGGACTTTGCGAGTCGTCATTAGAAATCTTCACCACACAACACGATTGAAGATATTAGGGAAGAACTAACTGACTTAGGGTTCGTAGTAAAAATTATTCTCAATGTATTAAGCCCTGGAAGAGGAATTGACAAGGCACCACTACCACTTTTTTTTGTAGATGTCAAAAAAACGCCCAACATACAAGACATTTACACAATTCCGGCACTATGCCACATAAAAATAAGGGTTTAAAAGCTCTACGTAAAAAGGGAAGTAATTCAGTGCCATAACTGCCAGCAATTTGGGCATACAAAGTTTGGCTGTAACTGCAGCCCTAGGTGCGTAAAATGTGGTGGCACACACCACAGTACTGTCTGCCAAAAGAGGAGAGAGGAATCAGCAACCTGTGCCCTCTGGGGGAAAAGCCACCCTGCTATACCTACAGGGGCTGTGACATATACAAGAAGGTCAAGCAGAGGGTAATGAACCCTCAGGTGCCAACACAACAACCTCCAACCAGGAACCAACGCCCCACTTTAGGGACCATCCAGTCTGGAATCTCCTACAGAGCCGCACTAAATGGACAGGGAGCGACCCCACAATCGACCAACCAGGAGCCACGACCCAGGCTGAGATCGTTGTCACGGGGCAGACACCAACCTCAGATTCAACAGCCACAGGCGGACTAACAAGAAGCGCCTCTTCCTCTACGACAGCCACCCAGGAGGGAGCGACCTGCCATCTCCCATGTTCCTCTGTCACCAGCTTCCTTTGATCTCCAAGCCATGCTCCATTCCTTCTTCTCCGATTTCCGCGCCCTCCTCACCCCTCTTATTACCCTACTGACAACAGTACTGGATAAACTGACTTCCTCATCTATCTTAAAATGAGTCCTTCCAATCCTAATTCCCTCTCCGTCCTCCTTTGGAATGCTAACGGCATCCAAAAACACACAAACGAACTCAAACTGACACTAGAAGATAAAGATATAAATGTACTATTACTTACCGAAACACGACTAACTAAAAATAAGAAACTCTACATACCAGGCTACACAACTTACCGAAATGATCACCCAGCCGGACGGGCTCATGGTGGAACTGCGCTCCTCATTCGCACTTTCCATACTCATCATTTGATACCTTCCACTCCTACAGACTCCCTCCAATCCACTTCAGTGTCTATCCATACTACCACTTCTTCAATTACCCTTTCCGCAGTATATTGCTCACCTAACAAACCTGTCACCTCAAGCCAATTCCAAGAGCAATTTAAATCCATAGGTCCCCGTTTCCTCTCTGGCGGAGACTATAATGCGAAACACCTTCAGTGGGGCACGAGAGCGACCTACTCCCGTGGCCGTGCACTGTATAATGTTATTTCCTCTCACAATTTCTCTACTTTATGTCCCTCCTCCCCAATCTACTGGCCCACTGATACTAACCGTCTTCCTGATATCCTGGATTTTTTCATTTGTAAAAATCTTATTCCTTTTCACCACTCCGTAACTACGTTATATGATCTTTTCTCAGACCATAGCCCTGTCCTGACACTGTCACTCACACCTATCCCTAGACAATTGCCACCATCACTAATAAATGGTCCCATTGACTCGCCATTTTTCAGAACTCTCCTTGAAGAGTCGCTTGACCTCGGAGTCTCCTTGAAAACTCCTGAAGAGCTGGATGATAGTGTCCAGTTCTTTACTGTCACGATCCAGCAGTGTCTCTGGGAGGCAAACTCAAAATCTAACTGCACCCAGTCCACTATATATTCACCAGAGCCCATCCCCGATTCAATTAAAAACCTTATACGGGCAAAGCGTAAAGCTCGAGCCCTGTTTCACAGTTTCAGGCATCCCTCAGACCGTAGGAAGTTCAACCAGCTATCCCGTCTCGTAAAACAAAAACTAGGTGATTTACGAAATAAGGCATTTAATGCCTACCTCTCAAGCCTCTCAGCAACAGACAAATCCCTCTGGACTGCAACTCGCAGAAACCTGAAACACCATGAACCTTCCACCCCCTTGCATCGAGAAGATGGCTCCTGGGCCTCTTCCGACAAAGACAAGGCCCAAATGTTTTCTCGACATCTAAGAGAAACATTTAATCCTCATCCAGATCCTAACAGTTTGTCCAATAATGCAGAGGTTGAGGAGTCACTGGACACACCTCTACCAATGTCCTTGCCGATTAGGGCAGTAACACCATCTGAGGTCAAGTATATTATTAACCATCTGCCTAAACGCAAAGCACCCGGCTATGATTTAATCACCGGATTAATACTTCGAAACCTACCTCAAAAGCAATCATTTTCCTGACATACCTCTATAATAGTGTCCTTCGAACCACCCACTTTCCACTTCTCTGGAAATTCTCTGAAATAATCCCGTTTCCCTAACCCGGTAAACCTGCTCACATCATCCTATCGACCAATCAGCCTTCTTCCTTTAATGTCCAAGGTATTTGAGAAAGTTCTTCTAAAACGAATGATGCCTATCATAAATTCCTCAAATATCCTTCCCAATCATCAGTTGGGCTTCCGTTCCCAACATTCTACCATCCAGCAGGTGATTCGCGTTGTAGACTACATTTCCTCTTCCCTTGAGCGAAAAGAATTCTGTCCAGGTGCATTCTTGGACGTCACTCAAGCATTTGACCGAGTATGGCATTCTGGACTATTATATAAGCTCAAGTCCATATTCCCAAGTACCATCTACCTAATTCTCAAATCTTATCTTTCTAACCGTTTCTTTAGGGTCCGGCAAGGATCAGATTACTCCGAACACNTGCGGTGGCCCTGAGAGCACCAACTTTAAATGGGTCAGATAGAGTTATGATGTTAAGAGTAAGAGAGTATTCGACGTTCTAATCTCAGCTATGTTTGATGACGGTTGCCTGCTATATTATTTAAAGCGGGAAACTTGGTTGAAAAAGATTGATGGAATCTAAATAATGGCCTGGAGCATTATTCACTTGGAACATTCAGGATGAGTAATCTATGATCAAGATATCAACCGCCCGAAAAAAGACCTGGCAAGTCTTACTCTCTTAAGTCATATCAATTCTTGCTAAACCTAAGTACTTCCTACACCCATACATTTCAGAACAACCACTAGGTCCCGTTTATCAAAATCTGCCAACTAGAACGAGGCTCTTAACTTCAGGACTATAGGACTAAGGAAGTATTAACCAATCTATTCAACCTGTTCTAAATGCTATTCAAGTATCATCCACCATACCTGTGGACTGGTGATGGAATCAAAGCCGATGCAAGATTAACCAAGTTTTGAAAACAGAATACATTTACTGAGCTTTACATGAAACTTTTATGTAAAATCACACAAACTTAAAAGTGACTTGAAGTCTAGTTTACTGATGGATCTAAAACTGAAAATATTGAAGGTATCTCACTCATTATCGGGGAGAACTTTTACCATTCGAAAGACCGTTGACTAATTTAAGAACAGAGAATTTAAACAGGCTGTGATATGCACTGACTCATACATCATATATAAATATAGTAATGATGTTTTAATAAAAGATATCCAAATATCACCCGAGTCACCTAAATATATACTATAAAAATAATAATATATTTGGGACTCCTTGGCCTTCCAGTATGAACCTGTCTGTAAAATATGAGAAACTAATTAAAATTAAATATATATAAAAGAAAGGAACAAGAGGAAAGGGAAAAATGAAAAATGCTAAGGCTGTAAATCACAAATCTAGTGTCATCAAATACTATATTTTTACTTTTTCAATGACTAATTTCAATATGACAAATAAGTTTATGAGTTAGTAACAAGGACTTCTCTGGCTAATAAAATGTAAAATCTATGATTACCAATAATTGGTACACCTGAGAAAAATAACTCCTGAGATGAGTTGTGTTTGGAGTTTAGATTGTGTGCAGCTCTAATCCGCACCATGAGGACAAAGCTCTTTTAAACCTCTACACCACTGGAAGGGATTCAATCTCTGACTTCTGACCACAATCTGAAACCACTGTAATCTCCATTCAAGATGAGTGCTGTATGTGAAGTTTTCAAATGTTTCTTTCTTTTATTAGTAGAACAGATTACGAATATGGAAAACTATTTCTCCGGTACAAAATCTTTCTAATTATGTATTTCAAAATATTGAAAAGTAATAATATTTAATTTAATTTATGTTACTCAGAATATTTACTTTCCACCTGGAATTTAATCAGAAAGCCGTATACAATAAATGCAAAGGAATATAATAAAAAAATCTTACTAGCTCAGCCGGGACTCGAACCCGGATCTCCTGCTTATCGGGCTGGCATGTTTACCAAATCAGAAAGCTTTTTATTTTTATTTCATGAAATTTAAACTTCATGAAATATTACAATTTTACGACTATAAACTTATAGTTACTGTCAAGATTTTTAATATGTTTAAAGCAGTAGTCCCCTGATAAAAATAATTGTAATGCATTATGGAGTTTATATACAGCTAATAATTATCAAGTAAAACTTTACAGAGATTGTTTTACTATTTGTTAGAGCAAAAATGATTTAATTATATTGAAAATGTTTGTAATCCTCTAGAAAACAACCTTTTTTGAAAATATAATTAACTAAAATAAAATAAATTCAAAAAAATAAATTTATAATGTTAGAATTTGACAGAAAGAAAAGTGTTAATAAAATAAGTCAAGATTTCATTTTTGATATATAGGTTCACTTAAAACATTCACAATATAATGCAATACAGGTACACTACTTAACTTATAAAAATCTCATAGCAAAATTTATATTTTACAATGTTCATGCAATCTTCTGACATATTTAGCTGAGCATGCTACATCTAATGATACCTGGGACACTAGTTCCTAAGGCGACGAAAGTTATAGCTGTGACGGCGTCTCGTAGACCGACTGTGCAGCCAAAGTGTGAAGCAATATCACCAATTACTGCAGTGAGGACACCAATGCACATGATGGAGAGTGTAAAACACACGTAGCCATAACAAAAGTCTAATACACATACACACACACACACAACAATACATGTTAGTTGTTACAACACATATAATGGATAACAAAATGCTAGGGTTCTAGCATTTGTTGCATAATTATTTATTTAACTAGTTAATTTAATGCATTGAACATTTTAAATGTATATGCTAGTTATTAATGTTATTAATTCATAAGAATATCATTATTATGTCATATCTTCCTTTTTCATTCTTAACTTATGCATTTCTTTGTAATACCTGTTTTAATACTTTAGAAAAATAATTAATGGATACATGCAATATATATAACTGATTTTAATTTAATCTAAGAAGCCACCTTGACCCTTAGGAGGCGCGAGAGATCTGGCTTGAGTTCCTATCTCGAGGATTGAATTAAATTATTTTTTAGACTAATGGCAACAAATAGTGGCCACAAAGTAATTTTAATTTATTATCTAACTAGACCCAATCATGAAATACATGTGTGTGGGATTTGAGTTGAACGCGCAAAACTAATAGAATAAATAAATTAACTATTAGGCTTATTGTTCACGTAGGCTTCGTCGGTCGTGACGAATATTTATTCTACCATACCATATAATGGTAAATATATTAGGCTTATTGTACGTTTATGTCATACATCCGTACAGTCGATGCTCACTTTAACTGGGAAAGTACAGAGGGAATATCTGAGAAGCAAATGAAGAAGCATTGTTCAGCAATAGTTTATTATTTTCATCTAATGTGTAGCATGATAAAACAATTATCTGTACATAGGCACAGAAAATTGTTTTAAGCCATTTTGATAAGAATGAAAGACCAATGTTTTTTAACTTACCTCTCAAAATGGAAATTTTAAAAACCGTTACAGAGTGAAAATTTAATAAAATTAGTATTTAATAGTAATCTTTCTATACATATTCATAATGCTAAATATTTT
>KZ807617.1:128244-143504 GCA_000696205.2 Oncopeltus fasciatus | reverse complement strand
TGGTGGAAGGGTGGGGGGGGAGGTTAGAGGCGGAAGGTACAAAGGGAGAGATGTGTGTGTACTCTTTAAATTATTTTTTTGGCTTTTGAAAAAATTAGAAAGAAAATTGAAAGAAATAATTAGTTTACGTAATTAGTAAAAATTAAAAAATTGCACGCTATAACTTATTTGGTCAGTCAGACAGGACCTCCCTCCTAGTATCCATTTCGGGCTCACCTACACGACTCCACAAATTATTCAAAACCTACACCCTCATTACTTTTCTGTATATCAGAGTCCTCTTAAATAAAATTGATTACTTAAATGTAAAATAACATTAAAAAAAAAATCGCTTTGTTCTATGTAGAATGGGTAAAGAAGCAAAGAGGACGTTGAGGAGCTTGATTTCCCTCACGGAAGAAAAGCAAGATGAGGAAACTCAAGTCGGAGTTGAATTAAAGCATTGCATATACAGAGAAATGGAGTTGTAAGGCTCTGAATGTCTCCTACAAACCGCTGTTCTAGGCTATATTAAAGTGCCTCGACAAACCCTCTTGCAAAAGCTTTCTTTTGCATTTCATGTAGACTGTCTGTTTTTGGGGTGGAGTCTCGACTACTCTCGAGTTCTAAGGCTCTGAATGTCTCCTACAAACCGCTGGTCTAGGCTATATTAAAGTGCCTCGACAAACCCTCTTGCAAAAGCTTTCTTTTGCATTTCATGTAGACTGTCTGTTTTTGAGGTGGAGTCGAGTGTTGTGAGGGTCTGTTCTCCGAAATTTCCCTGTTTCTTTTTATTTGCCAATAAGATATACTTTTTTACGTTACTTCCTGGTGATTTTCCCTTGGTCGAGTTGGTTTATAAACAATTTAAAAAAAAAATAAAGATTAGTCTAAATAGTATCAGATAGGATTTCTCAGCTAAATTCTCTCTTTTTTTTATAATGTATTAAATAATATCCATAAACTTTCAGCTCCAATCCAGTTTATCTATTAAGTCCTCAATCGTGGAGATTTTTCTCTAGGTCTAATTATAAGAACTTCTTATAATTAGAACTTTAGCAAACATGGAGCTTTTTTTTATGAATCTAGTTCGTGTAAGACATATTTGTCCTCTGCTGTCATCTGTTTTATGTTTTAAGGCCGCTTTGGGAAATTTGACACATATCATATATTATACATCAAATAAAGCATGTATACTCTAGAAAGCATAAACTAATTATAAAATTAAGATAAATAAGATTGTTGTAGTCGAGTTTGCTTATATACATGTAAAAAAGAAAAAAAATATGGTTTGAATAGTATCAGACAGGCTTTCTCAGCTAAATTCTATTTTTATTCATACCCTTTAAAAAACCATTAAAAATTCCCTTTTCCCCCCAAATATCTCCTCGCTATTGTTAAGTGAAATTTTGATTCTACTTATTAGTGTGTTTTGCATATTGATATTTTCTCCTTAGTATATTGTTTTTTAAAAATTTCGTAGCATTAGTTTGTATTATTAAAATTTTACTTGTTTATTTAAGTTATTAAAAATTATATTTTAATTACAAAAGCTAGGATTCAGACAATCTCACAAACGTATATTATACTATTTTAGTGTTGTTGACATTTTTTTTTTTAGAGTAATCGATGTGGCTAGTTTATTGGTACTTAAAAAAAATTATTAAATTTATTATTTGAATTCATGTTATTAATATATTAATATTTTAATGCTTTTTACAATTATTAATTATGCTTTTACTTTATTTTTTCATTTATAAAAGAGCTATTTGCGAAGGATGTCTAAGACTAAACTGCATGTCTAACTTAAGACTAATTAAAAGCAGTTTAGTTACATCATAGTTTTTTTACCCCAGACATTTCCTCCAGGCTAGACTAGTTTAATACTGGCCAGTTGAGAATTGCCCCATCAAGAAACGGTAAGGACCTTAAGTAAGTTGATACTTAAGTTCGCTTAAGTGAGTACTTAAACACTGGAAAAAGTTTAGCAGCAGAGATTGGAGTGGAAGCCAATACTGCCTAAGTTGCTACTCAGATCGAGCTTGTAACGACGATACACTCACTACCCCTTTCTAGGGTCAATTAAGCCCTCATCGAATTCAGAATTCTATGCTAATATAAAATATGGTTTATTTAGTAATTGAAAATTTTTAAAATTTATTCATAAATATTTCTTCCAGGCTTGACCGAGTAGTAAAGTTGATGGCTTCTCCAGAGCTAGAAGTAGAAGGATGGCTTCCTAATTCTCCATTCAGCCCTGAAGAAGCCATCCCATGATGTGCGAAAGCTTGGAAAGAAGAAACTTTACTAAATGGCCAAGCCCGGAAGAAATATTTATGAATATTCCTGGAGATCGTAGAAGCCTAATTTGTAAAATTTATTTTAAAACTATCATCAGGTTTGTTTCCTGAACCTTTTTAAAAGCTTTTGTAATTGCGCGAACAGTTAAATTCAATTATATTTTAATTTTATTAGTACATTTATGAGATAGCCTGATTATTCTGTTTTATTCAAATGTAAATTATTCTAAATGAAGATTTTTGGGCTTTTTGTATAGCTGTTTGAATGTAATTAAGGGTAAAATCAGTTTTAGTTAGTAAAATCATTTATATTATATAGATATCGAAAGGAGGCCATCACTTTTTTAAACATTAATTAGCTAATTCTTACCACAAGTAGTAATTTCCCATAATAATTTGTGCATCAATTCTGGAGTTTAATTAGTTGTTTATATCAAAATACACATCTATGTAATTTCAAGTTATATTTCAACATAATATTTTAGGATAAAAAAGGCTTAACTGATTTTGAAGTATATACATTGGCTAGAGTAAAATCTCTATTTGTTTCAAGTAGAAAAGTAGAGGATGGAAGAAAATTAGCTCCGAGATTATGGGAAGGAAATAACGAATCTTATAATTAAATGATTAATTAAATAATTAAAATAATAAATGATCTTTTGAGGGGCGTGAGATTTATTCAGTTTCAGAATAGAGCTTTTCGCTCTAATAACTTTTCGTTAATTTGTTAGCATAATTTAATAATTTATCCGTTAATAATTTATCTTTGTTGATTAAAAAAATATTAAAATCTTTAAACATATTAATAATATTAGATCTTTAATTAGGACGTTCCGTTGATGAAGATTAAAGTGAGTAAGCACCCACAGCTCGGTGTTCTTTTTTTAATTATTACGTACTAAAAAAAGTGTCAAAATAATTAATATTGTTTTCACATAGATATGTGAAAAAGATATTTCAATGGTTACAAATAATTTAAATATCTAGTAGAGAAACAAAACTAACTATCAAAAGGTAAGTTGTCCATTTTAACATTAATTTTTAAAGATTAATAGGCAAAACATATATTTCGTGAAGTATTAAATAATAGCTTGTTATTTGGGTAATTAATTTTTGATATTCTGATATTTCATGTGAAGAAAATTTTATCTTCATTTAAACTAACATCTAACTTAATATACGGGGTTTCTTACAATCTAATCTTATCGCTAGGCAACAGCTAATTAGTACTTAATTACGAGGCACCTATCTGAGTCCTGCAGGAGATTTCCGCCCTCCTGATTTAAACTAAATAATAAATAAATTAATTAATTTAAATTATAACAAATAAATATGTAACCTGTGAATTTTTGAATAGACTGTCTATTTCTTCTTTTCTATATACATAACATTTTAATTTTATTTTTCTACTGAGTTTTGTTTATAAAATTTTTCTATCTAAGACCATTCAACAATTAATTAAAACATAAGATTCCAATTATTTTCTATTCATAGCAGGTGTTTTAATTTTATTTTAAAAGATGGATACTTATTCATTTAAGAGTGCAAAATTCATCTATTAGAAGAAGATTAATTTCTTTTTTATAACCAAAAAAATAGAAAGTATATATAGTTATTAAGGATCAGAATTATTATTGTCATAATTATATTTTTGATTCACGCTCTGTCCGCGGCAGTGTTAATATCATGCTCCTGAACATTCCTCTTTTTATATGTGTGTTGAAATTTTACATATATGAGGAGGTGGAGACAGTAATTAAGTACGTGAATTTTCAATTGTCTTTTTTTTCAACAGTCATCGCTGTAGGAGTAAAACAACTTACGGAGAACAGTCCAGTTCCTAGTCAGTTATCAGCTCGGAGGATAGGTACTAACTCCAGATGCGGCTTACCGGATAACGGCCCAACTGTCTGCCTCAGGTTTTTAGATCGTAATGTCCTATTTAAATCTAAAAGAAATTTAAAACTGTTATTTTTATTTTTTTATTATTATATTTAAATTAATTAATTACGGGGGCATGGAATGAGTGATAGGTTTCACCAGCTCCTATCAGGGGAAAAAATTGGGAAGAGATCCCGTCCGGTGAGAACCCCTTCTAACTCGCCGAGAAAGCAGCCTCCGACAAAGAAGACTACACGCTCCAAGAAGACACTTGGGCGAAGTACCTCGGCCACCTCTCTGCTCTCCGAGCATAGCTCACACACAACCAGCCCCGCCCAGAGTACAACTTCTCTCACTAATACTGCCATGTTAACCGCAACCCACCGCGGACCTCACACTTGTCTCACCTGCAATAAATAACACCGTGTCCATGAACACTGCTCCACCTACTGAATATGGTGATGAAGAAGAGTGACCATTTGCCACGGTTAACCGTTTTCGCCCTCTTCGAGAACTCCCTTAAGACATCTCACTACTCCACCCCAACAGGCAAGGTTTAGTAGACCACAAATCTCTCCCGAGAAATGCTCAATCCAGAGGTGGGAAGTGATAAATACCACCTTATAAATAGGACGGACTCCACGAAAGTAGTCAGCTATGACACAGATTCTTGCAGAAATATAATTCGATATCTCGATCGAGTTTAGGCCCAGTACCATGGTTACCAAATTAAAGAGAACAGAGCTCTGCGTGTGGAACCTGCACCGCGACACACCCACCACTGACATAAAATAAGAGCTCGAAGAATCTGAGTTTAAGGTTCGCCAAGTCGTGAATGTTTACGCACCCCATAGAGACAACCATGGCAGACGATAAGGTGGACTTCAGACCACACCACTCTTTTACGTCGACCTGGATCGTAATGACAAGACGTAAAAGATACGACGTCAAATTTATCCTAGGTAGCAAAGTTGTGATAGAAAAACCCTATCAGAAACGCGACTTAGCGCAATGTTTCAGGTGCTAAGCTTATGGGCATACAAAGGCCTTCTGCACACACCAACGTTGCTGCCTTAAATGTGGGCGACCCCATCCAACCACTGATTGCACTAAACCTCCTGACGTACCTGCTACTTGTGCACTCTGCCAGAAAGCTCATCCAGTAAATTACAAAGGCTGCCTCAATTATCAGAAGCTTAAAGCCATGAAGTACCTTGAAGAAGTGGTACTAATACCTCGCCCTCAAGTAAAGGCACCAACTAGAATTGTTACTCCAGGCATATCTTATGCGTCTTTTGCTGGTCAACGCAAAACTGACCTATCAGCTTCTACCCATCCTGTTCCAGACGCCTCTCTCAGCTACAACACCCAGAGTTTCCCGTAAAACCCCAACAACGACGGCCACAACCATTTGTCATCCCAATTCCCATGCAACACCTGCCACAGAGAGTTAACAACCCCCTGTCAACGCCATCAACAGCCAACCAACCTCACTAGGCAACCTCTTCTCCTCCTTCCGTTGACATTGTATCCTCCCTTAACGCATTCCTAAATGAATTTAAATCCCTTATTACACCTCTTATCTCTCCCCTCGAAACCTTTGTCAGAGCATTTTTTCAACAAAAATGATCCCCTCTGCCGATCCTTTCTCTCTGGAGCGCTAACGGTGTTCGAAATCACAAAAACGAACTTACAAATTTATTACACACGGAGAACATCGACATTGCCCTTACCACAGAGACTCGACTAACTGATCGGAACTGACTTTACATAACAGGCTACAAGACTTATAGGGCAGACCATCCTGACGGCAAAGCACACGGTGGATCTGCAGTCCTAGTTAAAAACACCCTTTCCAACTTCGAACTCTCTCCCCACTCTTCTGACTTCCTTCAAGCTGCCACAATATCCCTAAAAACCTCTCCCTTAAACCTATATATTTCAGTGGTATATTGCCCACCCAACAAACCGGCCTCTACTCGTCAGTATTCGGATTTCTTCTCTTCCCCTGGGCCATACTTTCTTGAAAGGGGCGACTATAACTCCAAGCACTTTTAATGGGGTTCTAGGACGACCAACACTCGTGGTCGATCCTTACATAATGCCTAATCCTTCCTTAACCTTTTCTACATTAGTCAACCCTCTCCTACAGACCGGCCAACTGATCCCAACAAATTCCAGACATCTAAGACTTCTTTGCCCACCGTGGATTAAATTCCTTTCATTGTTCAGTCACATCAGTGAATGACCTTTCCTCAGACACAGTCCTGTTCTCGCTAAATTATCCATGTCACCTTTACCCAAAGAATCTCCTCCTTCTTTTATTCGGGGCCCTATCGATTGGGACCTCTTCTGTAATTTCCTTTCTGACTCTATAGACCTCAACGTTCCTCTAAAACATCCTTAGAGCTAGATAATGCTACTTATCACTTTACAACCCTTATCCAGAGATGTGCTTCGGACGCTTCTTACCCAACACCAAGCCACTTACCTACCAGACTTCGTCTTCCCTCTCATATCCTAGACCTTATCCAGTCCAAGCGTTAGGCTAGAGTCACAAGGCAGAGATCCCGTCATCCAGACGTTAATTCTACAACCGGATTTGTCGGTTTGTTGTTGCGTTAGTTAAGCGTGAGCTCAATTTTCACCGGTCAGAATCCTATAATAGCTATCTATCTTCTCTTACAACTAAAGATAATTCTCTTTGGATGTCCACCCAATAAATCTTTAAGTTCCAGCCTGTTTCCCCACCTCTTCGTCGTGATGATGGAACATGGGCTCGTGCTGACACCGAAAAAGCAGAGGAACTGGCCAAACATCTCAGACAAACATTTATCCCTCATCCTGATCCTAATGATCATTCCAAGCCTACTGAAACAGAAACATTTCTTAATGCTCCTCTTCCCATGTCCCTCCCTCCTAAAGCAGTTAATCCCTCCGAAATCAAATACCTCATTTTCAAAATACCCAGGCGCAAATCCTCAGGCCATAATCATATTAACACTCGAATCTTACGACAACTCCCTAAAAAAGCAATCCTATTTATAATCTACCTTTAGAATAGCATTTTCCGCAGCACATACTTTCCTCTTCTCTGGAAACTCTCAAACATCATACTCTTTCCTATAGATAGTTATAGATCGCATCTTCCTCGCACATGAATGTAAGGAATACTGCTCCTCTGCATTCTTTGACTTGAATCAAGCCTTCGGTAGGGTGTGGCATAGGGCATCATTATGTCCTATCATTCCTACTGATACTTTCAAGTCCGCATTGGTCTGGAGTATTCTGACATCTACTCCGTTGAAGCGGGAGTTCCACAGGGTAGTGTCCTTGGTCTAGTTCTTTATACCCTTTTCACTGCCGACATCCCAACACATCCTGACACACTCCTCGCGTCCTATGCAGATGCCAAAACCATACTCTTCTGCGACCCGGATCCTTACCTGCCTCAAATAACTTTCAACCCCACCTTAACTCAATTTTCCAGTGGTCAAAACGCTGGCGAATACTCCTAAATGAGAATAAATCAGTCAATGTCACCTTCACACTTCGCAGAGGTTATGTCCGGCAGTCAAGTTCCTCTTCACTCCTTTTCGACAGTCCGCTACCTTGGGTTCTACCTAGACAGTAAACTAACCTGGAAGACTCACCTACCGACAAAGAGACAAGAACTTAACAGACGCTTTGGACAGCTCTACAGATTGTTAAATCACAGGTCCAGATTAATAATAGAAAACAAAACAACTCTTTACAAAACATTTATTAGACCTATCTGGACATATGGCATTGAATTGTGGGGCACAGCCTAGCCATCAAACATTAGATGTATCCAGGGGTTCCAGTCCAAAGTCCTTCCCACAATCCTCAACACTCCTCCCTACGTATCCAATAAAATCATCCATTCTGACCTGCAAGTACCTTTAGTTTTCGAGTTCATCCCTTCCAGGTTTGATAAGTTCCTTACAAACCTCCAAATCCTCTAGTCTACTCCCTGGCATCCCACGTTCATTCCGACCGTCCTCCACAACGCCTCAAGAGCCAAGGGACCTCCAATCCAGCCAGTTTAGTTAAAATATAAAGAGCGTGAATGCACTGGCATTTTTCTCCCCCTCTCATTCCCTCCCTGACTCCCTGCCTAGTGTCCTTCTTATCCTAGGATAAGGAGAAGATGGGTGCCAGATAGTCTATCGCGGGTTAACCTGGGCTCCTCTTTGAGGACGGGTTACATCCCGGGATGGACGAGCAAGGAGAACAATGTTCCCCAACAAAAATTACAGTGTATAAAAAAATGTACAGAATAATTTTTTTTAATAAAGAGTAATATAGATAATAGAATTAACAATGTCCAAATTCCTCGTTGAACCTTAATAATAAATATAACTGTATAATCCTCTTTAGGACAAGAGGTCATTTCATTATTAATGTATTCGTGGCAACAGAGAATTATACATAAATAAAATATGTTTTTAATTTATTTTCAGTATTATTATTTAAGGATAGCAACCGATATTTAATTCATTAACGTTAAGTTGCATTATGAAAAACGCCAAGTNAAATTTGAAAAAAATATACACACACGCACAATATACACGTATATTTCATTTTTATTACGACTCAATTTATGCTTATAAATACACAAATATGTTAATGTATTTAAATTGCTTAAATATAAATTATATTTTCAACTTATATAAAATTTAGTTTATGTCATTATTGTTCATAGATATGTCAAAATATTTAGATGTAAACTAGCTTTAGAAGAATTTTAAATTCAAAAAGTAAGCAATACAAAATTTCTTTGTACTTTGTTTGTCGAGAAATAATAAACCATGTAACGAGAAATAACTAACCACATGTTCATGATAATTCATAAGATAAAGTACTTTCTTTTCCAGAATAGAGGAAATTATACTATGGATACGCAATCATACAAGAATGAGAGAAGAAAAATGTCATAATTTGTGGCAGCAAAAAATTTTTAAATAAAATAAAAATTGAGGATTATGTATGGTGAGAAAATCAAGAATCATCCAAAACTTTCATAAATCTTTCGTTTCTCTCACTATACTAACATAAATTATTAGAATTTGTTTTTGAAAATGTTTTTGGAAAACTCTGTATTTTCTTAGTTTTTGGAGCAAAGTTTAATTTATCTATATCTTTCCTACCTTTAAGCACTCGGGACATGTAGATTTTAAATGGCTCATACCTGAAACAAAAATAATCTGCTTTTAGAAATAATTAAACTAATTTGTTTTGAGACAAAGTTCTATTACATTAAAAATATAAATATGAAATTTGTTATATAAAACTATTTATGAAGAAAATCTAGGATTGATATCTGCCTTTCCCACATAGATTAACGTGAGAGCCGTCAATGAAGTATGTCAATTTGTCACGCTCCATCAATGCCCAGATCTCTATCTCGTTTCTTGTTCGGTAATTTTGAATGTAAGTTGGTAGTACTTTTTCTTATATTTCTATCCTTTATGCAAATTTTCCCTTTTCAAGGCACACAGTCTCCAAGAAATCGACTATTTCCCAAAAAGGACGAAGTGTTTTCATAATAAATATTTTATTTGGTTGTGGTTTTTTATCCCACGTAAATTTTAAACAATTAATGAGAGGGAATAGAATAAAAAATCTAACTGTCCCAGCCAGGAACTGTCCCAGCCAGGAAGTTAGATTTTTTATTCTATTCCCTCTCATTAATTGTTTGAAGTGTTTTCATATTTTCACTTAATTTTTTGGAAGAAATACAAAACGCTACAGCATTATCCATACATTTATTATTTCAGAATTTGTCTTTATCTTAAATACAATAGAATGGATTCAATGATCTGTATATCAATCTGAAAATAAATTAAATTTTAAACCTTTGAAAACATCTAAAACGAATATTAAAATTTATTGCCAGACTAGATCGAAAAAATTGTTAAATTTTCTATTCTATAAGAGAGATAAAAAATAGTATCTCTTAAAAAAAATACAAACTTTGAATTTCGTATTCTCACAAGTCTAAGATATTTATGTCTTTATAGATCAAAAAATGCTTTAAGTCAGCGTTTTCCATTGAACTATGAAACCATTGTCATCTTGGGGCACAAATCTTTCGTTTTCCTCACTATACTAACATCAATTATTAGAATTTGTTTTTTGGTTGGATTCTTTCGAGGTCTAGCAATCTTAGCCCTATGGGTTCAAATTCCGCCGAGGACAGTTATTTATAAATAATATAATGGGATAGCAACCTGTAGATAGCCTTTCCTTCCATGACCTTAAGTCGTTAAAAGCTCCCTTTTAACAACTTAAGGTCATGGAACACTAAAAAAAAAAGGAAAAAGAATGTTCACGTAGGCTTCCATATTCCGTATTTACAGTTTCTTCTTCCGGGTTGGACCGTGTCACGTTGTTGATAGTTGCCGAGCTTTCGCACATCCTGTGATGGCTTCTTCAGGGCTGAATAGAGAATGAGGAGGTCCTCAGTGACAAAGTCAGACATCCCCCCTGGCCTGGTTAGTTAACCCGGCTCGCTAGGACTTGCGCCCTGAGGACTCGCTCAGCTGAAGGAAAGCCCTCACCGCTGACTCCAGCAACCAGACGTCAGTGACCCGCTGCTAGCCAGAGTCATCAGGGCTCGTACAGCAGCACACTGTCATCCCCGACAGGCGATAACACAAATATGTCAATGACACAACACAGAATAATACTGCCCCGTCCTTCACAGAAACGCCGTTCTTCACGCCAAACGCTTCCAGCACTCTCCGCATAGAGAAAAACGTAATGAAAACGACGACCACCCCTAAATTTCTCTATAAGGAGATATTCTGAAAAAAAAAAAAATTATATCTTCACCACACAACTCCTACTGAGACAATAGCAAAAGAACTCTTAGAACACGGGTTTAAATGAAAAGTGTACTGAATTTCCTTGGCACCCGACGGGGAACTGACGTAATTTCTAAAGTTCCACTCTGGGGCGCCAGGCTAGCTCAGGGGATACGTACGGGTCTCGCAATCCTGACGCTGCGGGTTCAAATCCCGCCCAGGTCAATCTTTTATTTATTATATAGAAGCTTGTCCTGAGCCATGGGTGTTTAAAATGGGGTGGCAACCTGTATATAGCCCCTCCCTCCAATGACCCTAAGTGGTTGCAAGGGAGGCTAACACAGCAAAAAAAAAAAAAAATAAAAAAAAAATAAAGTTCCACTCCCGCTATTTTTTGTAAATCTGGAGAACAACCAATGTTAACTCCATATATGACCTCACAGACATATACCATACAAAATTAGTGGTAGAAAAGCATCACCCTCGCCGTGACATAATTCAATGCCACAGATACCAACAGTATGGTCATTCAAGGAGCAACTGAAACCACCTTCCTCGCTGTGTCAAATGCGGGGAAAATCATGACAGCCGAAAGTGCCAGAAGATCAGGTACATTTCAGCCACCTGTGCTCCAAGAGTCAATTATAAAGGCTATGATGCATATCAGCAGCTAAGGAAAAGCACGCTACGCGAGCCTTCAGCCCAAGGACAGCGAGTTCCCTCGGCCCAACGCCAGAGGGATCCAACGGCTCAACGGCAGCGAGGACCCTCGGCCCAGTCTCAGAGGGAGCCCAAATTCAACGCCAGCAAGGACGTCCGACCCAGCCCCAGCGAGGACCGCCAGTCCAGCACCAGCCCTGCACAAGTGCTTCAGTAAGGTTCGTCCAGGAGAATCTCTCTTACTCCCGTGCCGCCAGCCAGGTCCAGCTGAAGGACAAAACCCCGCCACTGCAGTAGAGGCACTCCCCTCAGCAGCAACCAGCACCGCAATGAGGGTCACGCAGCCATTTCCCAAATCTGTCTATCTCCTACTTCCTCCGACATGTACGCTATAATGGAAACCTTTTTGCTAAAGCCCAGTCCATGTTAAATCTCATCACAGCCCTAATTGCCCACTTTCCTGTTCCTCAACCATAAATTCCCAAACAAGCAAATTCCTCGCATTTCTCTTATAGAATGCCAACAGAGTACATACACACAAAGACGAAAAGAGGTTACTTCTCAATAATAGAAATGTTGATGTCGCACTTATAACAGAAACACGACTTACATCAATACATCAATATACCAGGGTACAGAGCTTATAGGGCCGACCACCCAGATAGTAATGCCCGTGGTGGGACAACCATTCTGATTTGCAGCGCTCTCTCCCATCACCTGATTCCCTCTAATCCTTCAGCCTTCTCCAATCCACCACTGTGTCACTCTCATCACTCTTAACCTTCACCTTTCCTGTCACTATTGCAGCAGTGTACTGTCCCTCCAAACTATAACTTCTGCTCCTCTCCTAAACCTATTGTCAGCGGTACTCTCTAATATGACTTCTTCGTCTGGCAGTAAATGAACTTCTCCTCTCCTAGATCTTTTTTTGTTCTCCTCTGGAATGCTAACGGCATTCAAACACATACAAACGAACTCAAACTAACTCTAGAAGACATATGTATAGACGTACTCTTACTTACTGAAACACGACTAACAAAAAATAAAAACTCAACATACCAGGCTATACAACTTACCGAACTGATCACCCAGACGGACGAGCTCATGGTGGAACTGCGCTTCTCGCTTCTCATTCGCATTTCCCATACTCAACATTTAATACCTTCCACTCCTACAGACTCCCTCCAATCCACTTCTGTGTCCATAAATACTTCCACTTCCCCAATTACCTTTTCTGCAGTATATTGCTCTCCTAACAAATCTATCACCTCAGGCCAATTCCAAGAGTATTTTAAATCCTTAGGTTCCCGTTTCCTCTAAGGTGGAGATTATAATGCGAAACATCTGCAGTGGGGCACGAGAACGACCAACTTCCGTGGCCGTGCTCTGTATAATGCTATCTCCTCTCACAATCTCTCTACTCTAAGTCCGTCCTCTCCCAGCTATTGGCCCACCGATGTAAACCGTCTTCCTGACATCCTAGATTTTTTCATATGTAAAAATCTTATTACCTACCATCACTCTGTAAAAACATTAAATGAACTTTCCTCTGACCACAACCCTGTCCTCCTTACAGTGTCTCTCACAGGTGTGATAGGTATCGCTAGACAATTGCCACCAACTTTAATAAGAGGTCCCATTTACTGGCCACTTTTTAGAACTCTTCTAGAAGAGTCACTTGACTTCGGAATCTCCTTAAAAACCTCTGAAGAGCTGGATGATGCTGTCCAGTTCTTTACTATAAAGATTCAGCAATGTCTTTTGACGGCTAACTTAAAACCCACCAGCACCCGCTACTCAGTAAATTCAGCTGAACCCCTCCCTGATTAACTGTAATCAGTTACAAGTGTTTTTTACTGAAAAACCTCATACAAGCTAAGCGTCAAGCTCAAGCCCTGTTTCAGAGGTACAGATATCCCTCATATCGTAGTGAATTCAACCAGCTATCTTGTCTCGTAAAGCAAAAACTAGGTGCTTTACCAAATAAGGCATTTAATGCCTACCTGTCTAGTCTCTCAAAAGGATCCTCTGGGCTGCTACTCGAAGGATTCTGAAGTATCATGAACCTATTGCCCCCTTACGTCGAGAAGATGGTTCCTGGGCCTCTTCCGACAAAGACTAGGCCAAATGTTTGCCCCGCATCTAAATCAGATCCTGATAACTTGTCCAATAACGCGAAGGTTGAGGAGTCACTAGATATACCATTACCAATGCCCTTACCGATGATGGCAGTGACACCTTCTGAGGTCAAGTACCACCCATTTTCCACTCCTTTAGAAATTTTCTGAAATAATTCTATTTCCTAAACCCGATAAATCTCCTTCTAACACATTATCCTATCGACCAATTATCCTTCTTCTTTTACTTTTCAAGGTATTTGACAAAGTTATTTTAAAACGAATAATACCTATAATAACTTCCTTAAATATTCTTCCTAATCATCAGTTCGGCTTCCGATCCCATCATTGTACTGTCCAGCAGGTGTTTCGCGTTGTAGTCTTTATTTCCTCTTTTCTCGAGCGAAAAGAATTTTGTCCTGGTGCATTCTTAGATGTCACTCAAGCATTTGACCGAGTATGGCATACTGGACTTTTATAAAAGCTTAAGTCCATATTTCCAAGTTACCATCTACCTAATCCTCAAATCTTATCTTTCTAACCGTTTCTTTAGGGTCCGGCAAGGATCAGATTACTCCGAACACTACCCGCTGTGAAAGCGGGTTTTCCACAGGGCAGTGTGCTTGGACCCATCCTTTTTATCCTTTATACTGCAGACATTCCTACTCATCCTAATACTCTTTTAGCCTTCTTTGCAGATGACAAAGCGACCCTCTCCTCCCTCCCTGATTCCAAAAAAGCTTCTAACATTTTACAAAACCACCTTGATGCTATTCAGCAGTGGTGCAATGAATGGATAATTAAAATAAATGAGTCCAAATGCGTACAAGTAAATTTTCAACTAAGAAAAGATTCTCCTGATAATGTTACATAAAATAACACCTCTCTCTGATTCAGTCCGTTACCTTGGGTTCCACCTTGACTCACGACTCAACTGGAATCAACATACTAAAATCAAACGACAAGAACTCAACAGACGCCACGGACTCCTATACAGCCTTATAAATAGGCGCTCACACCACACATTAGAAAGTAAACTGACCATCTACAAGACCATAATACGACCAATCTGGGCCTACGGTGCAGAACTGTGGGTAGCCAATAAGCGTTCCAATATCCAACGAATACAATCCTTTCAGTCCAAAATTCTCAGAATAATTGCTAACGCTCCAAATTATGTGTCCAACTCTATCCTTCATCACGACTTTAATATTCCTATCGTCAGAGACCTTATCTCCACCCGCTTCAAGCTCTTCCATTGTTAACTCCAATTTCATCCCAATCCATATGCCCAATCCCTGTCGTCGGTCTCTAATCCTCACAATCCTCCTCCCCGGCGACTAAAACGGAGATGGCCTCGCGACCTCCTGGGCCTTAATGCCTAAACCTATTGTGAGTGGGGTCGATGGGAGAAGGCTCCCTGCAGAGTAATGACCATTTATTTGTTTTATTGTTGATTTTATTTTTATTATATTATATTTTTTTATTTAAAT
>KZ807617.1:73362-87159 GCA_000696205.2 Oncopeltus fasciatus | reverse complement strand
AATTATATTAATTATATTTCATGATATAATGCATCCAAAACAATGATCACAATGCACCTTGTTTACAGAAATAATAACTAACTAATCACTTTCCTTTAAACATGTTTTATAACTAAATAGATAATAATAATAAAGCAATACCTCAGCAAGAATTTCATATTAAAAACTTGAATAGAAATTTTAAGAGACTTATTAAAATTCAGTAATTTTTTTTATAACCTTTATTTACGTATTACATTCTGTTAAAAATAAATAAAAAACATTTTGTAATTTGATTTCACTGAATAGTAAAAAGAATAAATGACATTAATTAAAATCACAAGAGGAGAGAAGGTGACTAGTGACACTACTCTCAAAATATTTACAGACCCCAGGAGGTCACGGGGCCATCTTCTTTTGAGTCGACGGAGAGGTTTGTAGGGGTTGGAGTTAGAAGACATGGTCTGTGCTAGTGGATTAGGATGGTATGGCAGTTTACTGTGGAAAAGGGTGAAGCAGGAAGAAATGAAGTCTAGTACAAAAGGGATATTAAGATCGTGGTGAAGGGATGAATTGGATACGTAATAGGGAGCATTTGCGATTATTCGGAGGGTTTTGGATTAAAGGACTGGATTCTTTGGATGTTGGAAGGCTTGGCGGCACCCCAGGTTTCTACTCCGTAAGTCCAGAACGGTCGTAATAAGGTTCTGTAGAGCGTCAGTTTGTTTTCTACCGTAAGATTGGATTTCTCATTCATGAGTCTGTATAGAAGTCCATATCGTCGATTGAGTTCTTGTCTTTTAATTTTAGTATGTTATCCACATGTAAGTCGTGAGTCAAGATGGAACCCTAGGTAACGAACGGAATTTGAATGTGGTAAAGGAATATTGTAAACCTCAACATATTTTATTTAGCTACTCTCCAGTATAACATAAAATGGGACCATAAATCATTGATTAATACATCTTTATATTTGAAAGAAATTAAGCTTAGCGAGTGATCTTTTCATGTTTATTTATTGCTTTTTTTTAGAAGATTTTATCATTAGCAATAGATTTATAGTAATATTTGTAGACCATATTAAAATAATAGTCACTATTTTCTTTTTTGCTGATCGATATAACATATATTATTATACAAATGATATTGATTTACCGATTGCCTTTGAAGTCGTTAAAAGGATCATGATCTTACGCGATGATATTGAAGAAATCTAGTAACTATGTTTTCTGTTAGGCTATAGGTATTCACTTCATTTATACAAATTACACTAAATCATAGATTATCTTTCAATTTGCACCTTCAGGCAAGTCTTTTTGAAGCCTTGGCCTATTTTAATACCATTTCCGGGCATTTGGTTCTTATTTAAAAATCCAATTTCAACCATTTATATCAACCGGCTGTTTTCAAGCAAAAAAAGGAGAGAAAACTTCGAGTCAATCTTAATGAATTCCAAAGGGTTAGTTGAAAAATGTGACAGCAATAGAATAAAGGATGAGATATCCAAATTGCCAAGTGTACCATATAGACATATATATAGCCCTGGCGAGGAGTTTGTTTCCCAACTATCTCTCCATATTCTTTTCCCTTACAAAAATTAATTCCTCAGATGAGGACTACTGCTTGTAAAATATCCGAAAATATCATATAGAAATATCAGCCACACCTTCCAAGATGAGAAAACCTGCCAACTGTGTAACACGGATGGGAAGAAGGATCTCGAAGGATCTACTTAACTTCCATGTCTCATTTCCAATTTATTCATCTGGGCGAAGTAATTTATATAGTCTCCATTGCTAATTTCAGTCGTCCTGATTTATGTGATTTTATCCAATATATTCAGGGCAAAGTCATATAGCATACATATTATTTACTTTTATAAATATTATTTTTGTGGTATTTAATCCCACGTAAATTTTAACAATTTTTAGTGCAAAGGAACAGAATAACAAATCTAACTGTCGCAGCCAGGACTCGAACCTGGATTTCCTGCTTTCCTGGCCGGTGCATTTACCATTTACGCTACCGAGACAAGTCTGATAAGTTATTAAATTCCCCGCACTAGGGTCAAGAGTCTAACCTCCGAGGCAGAAGAATATATTGTCTTATGATCGGGGGAGCTGACATTGTCTAGCTGTTTAAATGACTCTCGTAATTTACTTTTAAATTTTATAAATATGAGCGGTAGGTTTTTTAAAGGGAGGATAGTGAGGAATTCGGTCTTGGTAGTTAAAGAATGAAAAACTAATTTGTAACTAAAACAGTTTTGGCCTGAATTTCACGCTTTCATCAGGGCTAAATATGAAACAAAAAAACGTACAAAAATAATATAGAACCAAGTCTATAAGTCATATTTTAACAAAAGAATAAATTATGACATATAGACATGTTTCTATACTATTTTTGTATGTTTTTTTTTTCATATTCAGCCCTGATGAAAGCCTAAAATTAAGGTCAACACATTGGCTAATAAAAACATTTTTGGTTACAAATTAGTTTTTAAGTTTTCAACTATCAAGACCGAATTCCTCTCTGTCCTCTCTTTAAAAAATTAAAAAATTTTAACATTTTGGCCAATTAATTATTAAATTTTTTGTTTTATTTTCATCCAAGTAACAATTTCGATTATTTTAATTATATATCACAGTTGAAAATGATTTAGTGACGTAATTTACAAAAATATGGTATTTTTTTAGTCCAATTCAGAAAGAATCAAGCAACACGGAATGTGTTATTAAAATATAAAATTAAATCAAATTGAATATAAATTTTAAAACATTTATAGATATGTTCATAAATTTTTCACAAAAAAAAATCCATCATATGTCTGTTTATTTGAAAACGTAAATCGAGAATTATTGATCCAGAGGAAATTTATATTTCTCCATTCCGGCTATAAATACTAATTCTCAATAATTCTTGGTCGCATGTCATCTGCAGGGAAAGGGGTCGATTTCCCCCATAAATTTGTAAGAAAGGGTTGAAGGCTGGGCAATAGTCTAATTCCCTCGGTATTTATCTCATTATTATTCCAGTCAACGTCTACTTTGCACAAGTCGGATTGCCTCTCGAAACGTTTACGAGAGCTTGAAAATGGAAAATATCTGCTTCGGATAAGTCGTAAAACTTCCTCTACTCATTCTCCTTAACAAATCCTATTTCAATTACGAAGAAAGTATTTTCTTACTTATAAAGGTATGTCAATAAAATGTTCATCTATAAAAAGTGTAGAAATTTTATGCATCACAGATTATATTAGAGAAAATTATATTTTAATCCAGATGAAGTTCTAATTATTTTTACTCAAAACAAAATTTAAAATATGACTTTTAAAAGCTTAACATTTAAGAGCTACAGTAAAGTATACTACGTATTCAAAATTAAAATGTGATAGATATCTTGTCGGTATCCCAGACAAAAGTGACGAAAGTGACATTTCTAAATGTAACGGGTCGTTTATCGAACTATGTTAAACTGTATGTATTTTATTCAACCCCTTAGATTCCAAGTAAAGATTCCCCGTTGTGCTATGTAAAAACTATTTTATACGGCTCAGTGATTGCCAAATATGAAAATCATAAACAAGATACGATTATCACCCAAAAATGACTCTAAATATTTTGAAATTTTTTTAAAAAGAAGTATAGGAGTTATCCTAGTACATGTGCATGCAGCCTATACAATAAGAATCGTACACAGGGTGCTATTTTTAAGCGAATACTCTGGGCCTCTACCCTGCAGTATCTAATAAAATTCATCTTGAGTCCTTCTGCCTTTTGGTCACATTTTTTTTCTTTTTTTGGACTTCCAATATAACTATTTTAGAAATTGAGGTTATCTACATGTAGCTATTTTATTCTAAACACCCTTACGACCGGTTACATGTAGAAACTCGAATCAGCAGGACCGGGCTTGAGGCTCCGATATCTAGTGCCCCAAGGATCACAATTTTATTTAGGTCACACACCCAGTTCAATCTTTAAAGATATTATTATAATTGCTATACTTTTCTTATCTTTGGTCACAGTTGAAGTAAGGAAAGTAAAAAAAAAAAAGAAAATAAGTTAAAAACTAATATTACTTCTCTTGCACCAAGTTAACTAAATAATTGTTTAGTAAATATTTATTTATTTATAATTAAATAAATTAAAATATATAAGTTCTGTGACATGACCATTTCATTTCGAAATATCGAGCCAAAGTCTTACAATTTTGCAATACAAATCAGTCCTACCCTAATTATTTAATGCTTAGGACGTTCTGAGGTTTTTCTTCCCCCTTAATAATCAATTTTAAATAATTGATCGATAATTAATTTTATCAAAGAAGAGAGTCAAACAACTGTATGGGAGTTCACCTAGCCGGTAACAATTACTTGACTTGTAAAGGCAGTAATTACTGGCTGTGTGTTTGGCTGCTTGACGCTCTTTGATAGGAGCCATTGCTGAGTTTAAAAGCTGAAGAGATGTATAATAATAAAAATTTATGAAAATTTTATTATAATGATATTTTTGCCCCTATTTTACATATCATACCTTCGGATGTGATATAAAAGCAAACTTAATGAAAATAAATATCCTTAATAATATATTTAGCTTGTGGGATTAGAGAGTTTACTCACCCTCCGGCTACGGCCATGATTTCTAGTACATGTTCACATTTATTAAATTTCCTTTATTTCTACTCCAGGAAAAAGCAGAGCATGGCTCAATTCTTCAATTACCTCAGTGCTTCTTTTTTTTTTNATTCTAATTCAAAAGTTTGAGGAGAGAAATCTTTTTTGTTGAATTTGGTAAGGTCCAATATATTAATTGGAGGTCGAAGTAGCCAGGGTGGTGTCTGCGAGAAGGATATGGGCTGAATCTTATCTATTATTATACCATTTGAAGAAATGAATTCGAGTGCCCTGGCAGGAAAGGGTTTTTTGGTATTATTAGAAAAAGCTTGGATCCAATTAATTTGAGAGAATAGATGATTTAAAGGATGATTTAACCTTGACTTTATCTTGAAATAATAGGTAGATGTTAGATGTTTTCGTCTTATGTCCAAGGGCAACTCCCCAGCATCAACAATAATACTTGGAGCTGGGCTTGATCTAAAGGCACCTGTACATATCCTAAGTCCTGAGTGGTGTATGGGGTTTAGCATTTGAGCGATTCGAGGGCTTGCTGAATCATATACTTCGCATCCATAATCAAGTTTGGACCTCACTAAGGATTTATACAGCAACAACATACTCGATCTATCAGCCCCCCAACTGGTGTTACTAAGGACTTTGAGTAAATTTAATGAACGCTGGCAACTGTGTTTGAGATGTTTTATATGATCACGCCATGATAATGTTTTGTCAAATATAAGCCCCAGATATTTTATTGAGTTAGAGGATTTTAATGTATCTCCGTTTAACTTTAAAGACGGAAGATTAAAGGCTTGTCTGGTACTAAATAAAATGCTGTTGGACTTTCGAATAGATATTTTAAAGCCATGGTTATCCATCCAAGTGTGGGTTGAATTTAGAGCTTTTTGCATGCAGTTGTATAATTTAGCAATATTTTTATTTTTAGAATAAATTAAAATATCATCTGCAAAGAGCCTTACAGATATTTCTCTAGATATTGTTTTAGGGAAATTTATTAGCGATAACAAGAACAACTTGGCGCTAGAGACACCTCCCTGAATTACTCCATTATCCTGTGAAAATTCATCTGAAAGAGTAGACCCGACGCGTACTTGAAATTTTCTAGCGGACATTAAATTATATATGTATGAAAGTACATAGCCATTAATACCACTACTCTTTAGGACATCCAGTATGTTTCTACGCCAAGTTATGTCGAATGCGCATTCAATATCGAGAAAAACAGCTAGAACTTTTTCTTTTTTTCTAAATGCGTCTAGAATTGTTGTTTCGAGATCGACTAAGTTGTCTGTCGTTCTTCGTCCTTTTCTAAACCCACTTTGCCAATCGCCTAAAATATTGTTAGATTCCAAGTACCAGTCAATCCTATTATATACTAATTTTTCCATTAATTTACACAGGGAACAGGTAAGAGAAATTGGACGATAGCTCTGAACATCGTCGGACGCTCTATCCTTTTTGCAAACAGGGATGACGATTGAAAGGCGCCAGATATTGGGAAATTTGCCGGAAGTAAAGATTTTATTTATAATACCAAGTAAAATATTTTTGTGTTGGTGTGTTAAGTTTTTGTACATGGAGATGCAAATACTGTCTGGACCGGGTGAGGTATCCTTTCGGGATTCAAGAGCTAAATTGAGTTCCTGGAAAGAAAATGGTGCATTTAATGGATTTAGCGGATGGTTATCTATGGTGAAAGGCGTTGATTCGTGTTGCTGTTTGACTGATATGAAATTAGAAGAGTAATTGGAATCTGAAGATATTTTAGAAAAGTGGGAGCCTAATAAATTTGCTATTTCTTTTTTATCTATAATTAATTTATTTGTTGATTTAATAAGTTGGGGAATTGAGGAACATTTAATTCCACTGATTCTTCTTATAGCGTCCCACATTTCTTTAGGATTTGTGTTATGATTAATCTTGGTAATATACTCCCGCCAGGATTCCCTTTTAGCACTTTTAATAATATACCGAGCATGGAGCCTAGCGAAATTATATTTTTCAAGATTACTCGAAGACGGATGGTTTTTAAATTTACTAAGACATTTCTTCCTTTTCTTAATAGCTTTTTCACATTCGGAAGACCACCAGGGGACTGAGATTTTGTTCGGCATTGGATTTGTGAGTGGGATAGAATTATGAGCTGCTGAGAGAATGATATTGTTAAATTTTTCGATTAATATATCTATGTTCGGTTCATTTAAATCTAATTTACTTGTGTCTATACTGTTTCTATATTTTTCCCAATCGGCATTTTCGAGTTTCCATCGCTTAGGTTTATCTGGCACATGATACCTTGTTAAACTCTCTATAACAATCGGATAGTGATCGCTACCATGTGTATCATCTAGAACACTCCATCTAAAACGATGGGCTAGGCGGGGAGATATGATACTTAAATCAATAGATGAACTATTGCCAGTTCTAGGGCATAGATATGTTGGTGAGATATCATTTAATAACGCCAGATTATTTTGTTCTATAAACTGTTCAGCAACTCTACCTCTTGAATCACTAATATTATTGCCCCAAGTAGGTGATTTACTGTTAAAATCTCCTAATATAATTACAGAGTCGGTTAATTGATGTAATATGTTTTGTAAGTCATGTATCGAGAAGAATTTGTTCGGAGGGATGTATATGTTACAAATCGTTATCGGTAGAGGAGAGAAAATTCTAATTGCTATTACTTGTAAGTTGGAATTAATATGAATCTGCTGACACGGTAAAGCAGCCTCTACCATGATACACACCCCGCCACAGGCTATTAAACCTTCGTCATAATCTTTTCTAAAAATTTTGAAATTTTTAAAATTGAATTGACGTTCAGGTCTTAAATGAGTTTCCTGTAAACATATGATTGATGCGTTTGTCTCTTTTATCATACATTCAAGTTCGCCTCGATGGATAGATAAGCCATTAATGTTCCACTGACAGATATACATTGTTATTATTATAAAATTATTAGCTAATTGAAATTATATTGTAAGCACATTTACACCTATACACAAATGAGAATATTCACACTCACGAATAAGCATATGAACACACAGAGAAGCATGCATGCACGAATACACACACACTAACACACATGGATAAAATTTATTTTCAAGTTGGAGTGTCTTTAAAGGATTTTTTAATTTTTGGATTTACATTTTTTCTAGATGTTCTCGTACTAAAAGTCGAATCGTCATCACAAGTTGAAACAGAGGAAGATTGCGATAGGGGTCTTTTAGGCGTGACTCCTTTAGGACTATAAATTTTTTCTGAGTTATTTTTAATAGTTATTTTTGAAGTAGTTTTATTGGTTTCAGTTTTAGTGGCTGCATCATTTTTTATATTAGAAGCGAAAACGGGTGGATTTGATATTGAAATTTCTTTTGTTTTAGAAGCTTCAGAATTAGATATAGGTTGAGTTACATTATTTTTTTCTATTTTTTCTTCTAATATAACGATTTTATTGGCGAGAATACTAATTGCACTAATTAATTTATCGATTTGATTGTTTAAAGTTTCCCCAGGATTATGGGTAGCTGTTTTTGCGGCAAAAGTCTCAGAATTATTTTTTTCTACTCGGCTATAACGTTGTTTATAAATAATCTCAGCTTGCCTATAAGAAGTGCGCTCTTGTACCCTGATTTTTTCTATTTCTTTCTCTTTCAGATATACTGAACAGGATCTGTACCAAGCGGGGTGATTTAACCCACAATTTATACATTTTTCTTCACCGGAACAAACACCTGCACCGTGATCCTCAGTTCCACATTTCCCACACATTTTAATCGAACAAGTACTAGCTACATGACGGTACTTAAAACAATTAAAACACTGCATGGGGCGTGGTTCGAAAGGACGGACTTTGACTCGTAGAAATTCGAATACTACGTAATCAGGTAATTCGTGCTTCTCAAAAGTTAGGGCCCACGAATTAATTGGGATTTTATTACCTCGAACATTTTTTGAGATTCTATTAACTTTGACTACCCCTTGTTCAGACAATTCAGAGAGTATTTCGTCGTCACTGCAATTTGAGAGTTCGAAACAAGAAATTACACCTCGTGAATAATTAAGAGTCTTGTGAGCTTCGAAAATCACCGGATTATTATCGTAGGATTTTATGTTTTTTAAATTCAACAGCTCATTTGGGTCATCTATACCAATCAATACTGTTCCATTTCTAAGAAACTTAATTTGTGATTTCGGTAAGTAACTTTTAATAAATCGGCACACTTTGAACGCACTATAATTATTAAAGTTGATAGTTGGATTTTTAATTGACATTATAATAAATTTTTTCGACCATTTTAACTTTAAATTGAATAACTTTGTAATGTCTGGTGGTTTTTCTTCATCCACCTCCATCGTTATAGAGAAATTATAAATAAAAGAAAAGAAATTAAAATTTAGATGTGCCTATATTACACAGGAAAGGGCCTGAGTATTATAGATAAGGGTACTTCCCTGTTATCGGAAGGTCTAGCTGCGTTAATCCCCGAGAGCTGCTCAATAGATGTTCACTCCTCGAAGGCTGATACGCGACTGCCTCAGTGCTTCATACTGTATTGCATTATCGGGTAACAACTGCCAGATCATGAAGGATATATATCACGAAAAGGAGTACTCCAGTCCCATTCTGGACTTCTATCGAAAAATATAAACCTGCCCAGTGACAGGAGTGTTTAGGAGGGTTACAATCAGATACGCCCTTCTCTATGGCTTCAAGTAGAATGGAATTTTTAAATTAATTAAATTTAAAAATAATAATACTTAAATTATTTGCGAGTGTCCCCAACTACAAACAACAAAGCAAATGTTTGGCTTAAAAGAGGATCCAAAGGAGATATTACGAGCAAATAAAAATTTCAACAAGATAATTGAATACCTGAAATACATCAAATTGTACTTAAATTGTCTTATTTGACTTACTTATAAATTTAATGATAGTTTTAAACAAAAGTGATATTTTACTATTAAATGAACTTAACTATTTTAATTTGATTGAATTTTATATTTAATACTAGATTATTGTTTATTTATTTATTATGATTAGTTGTTTAGAAGATTATTGTTGTTAGTTGGATAAGAATTATTACAATAATAGTTAAGTGCTAATAACCATTCAGTAGTTGATGCGCGATGTATTAAAAGAAAAAAAAAACTTAAAATTATATAATACTACGATAGTAAGAATCCTTTTTCTAAATGTTATATCCTGTGTCTATTAATCGTTACCTCTTTGTCATCTCATTGCTGGCTTACATAAAATAATTTTTAAATATATTATTTCACGTCGTCAGCTTATAAAAACTATTGAATGTATCGAAGAATTTTTAAACATGCTTTGCATTTTTATTTTTTTTAGTAATAACGACACTACTCATCAACGCAATTAACCATTGAAAAAAATTAAATAAAATTTAAACAAATTTAAATTTAAATATTGGAATGCTTGAACGCTAACAGATATTTATATTTATTTTCATAGCTTCTATAGGTGATATTCACTCCCTAGATGGTGGTAGGAAGTGAATAGCCTGATTTCATTGAAAGATAACTGTTAGAAAACTACTTTGCTAATCAGTGCACGGACAGAGAGGTCTTTGCTGGTGCAGTCATCTGCATTGACGCTTCTCTTCAAGGGCCAATGTCTAGGAAAATCGGAAAGTGCTGACTCCACTCGGTAATTATGAACAACAGCTTCAGACGAGAGCACACTCTCTCGGATTAAAAATTCAAACATCCTTGCGTTGTCAGGAATAAAGAGGCCAGGTCTTTTCAGGGGTGCTTTGAAGGTGAAGCTGTACCTCCAACACCTGAAGCTTTCAGGAGACTCGTGACTACTCTTTTCCAGCTTCGGCCTTTCTATATTAATTTAAAAAAAATAAAATAAAAAAAAGGGGGGGGGCTATATATGGTATATATAATACATAAATCTGAATAGGTCTCAACTTCCCATTCAAATAAGTATAGTGTTAACCTCCCGTTCAACCACTTAGGGTCATGGAAGGTGAGGCTAACTACAGGTTGCTACCCCATTCTAGATCTTATTCATTTTTCTTTCATCTATTTATATAAGCGTAGTTGCTTCCATTTAGACTCTTAAAAGCACATTTCACTTTGGGAATATTTTTTCACAGACGAGATCATAAGATTCTTTTACAAACATTAAATATCTCATACCTTATATTCTCCGTCTTCATTGGTTGTCACGGTCCGTATTTAACGGTGTATACTGAATTGTAGCAAGAAAAGAAATACAAACACTTACTAGGTAATAAATAACTTTTCTGGGCAAAAATACCAATAATATTTTTAATTACTTCCGTATTTTAAACTCTCCTTTCAATTTCAGATAAATAATTATTATCTTAAGGTGTTAAAAAATAATTTTGGTTCAGGAAGAAGCACAAAGGCAGCCCGACCTTGCATTTCTGACGGCGAGGAAACGAAGAAAAGCAATTAGGTTCTACTGGAAATAAATATACTTCAAAGGGAGGCCAAGCTTTAAGCTTCCCTATAGCGCCCAGAAAAACTAAATAATTATATTTGTCCCTGACTTTCTTGTATAACCTCCATCCGACCTCCAAGAGGGATAGAGAAGCAGATATTATTCTGTCCGCATAAACCTGAGAGACAAAGAGGGATCCAATGATCTACCCTATTAACAATGATTCTTTATAAAGAATAATAATAATTTTAATTTTAATTTTATTAAGTTTAATTTTGAAATAATTCCCCATTATTCCTATATTATTGACTTAAAAATGTTTGCATGGCTCAGCACCCCTATACACAATGTTTATTGTTAATATATACATACATACAAGTCAATCTTTTTGACTAAACCTAAAATTTTGTCTCATTGATGTTGTAGTATGAATTATTTAGAAATAAGGCAATTATCCCATTTAGTTGTCCCCGCTAAATATAAGGAAGCCTTTTGATTTTACATTATTCTTATGACCTTACATTGGACAGAATACTTAATAAAAAATCCAGGGAAACAAGAATAAATTACTGCCTTGTAATCTGTGAATTTAACAGTTTTGTTTGTAGAAGTTACTGCTTAAATCACTACTACTACTACTACTACTACATACTATAGATCAGAGTCTGCACAAATGTTGCTCCCCCCCCCCCCAGAATTTCTATTTCTCTGAACGAATCTTCTCTTCACTCTCGACTCCCGGTACCAATACGTTATGTGACGATATCCATTTTATATTATCGATTGCCTGGCTTATTACTTATCGTTTTCTTGCCCCAATCGGCCTTTTTCGGGATCTGTGGCTAAGGGATTCCAGCCCAATACCATCGTATTGACCTCATCAGGCCATCGGGATCCCATGAGGCTGAAGAGAAATATTACTTTATTCGAGAGCAAGTAGATATTAGCAGAGGTGCCAGAGGACTATATATATTGAACATCGGTACATTTGTCAGACAAGCATATTTTGCATATTTTAAAGTGAAACTTGGTGATCAAGAGTGTTGAGGGTTTACGGATGTGGACGAAGGGAACACTTGCTAAGCTTAATTTGGTATACCTATGATTCGGCGGTAGCCCAAAGATCATTTAAGTGATTGTTACTTTTGTATAGTAAAAACATCGGGATATAACAAGAAAAACAAACCTTTCCAGAAGAACGTATTTAACTGATAATGTATATAACTCTTCAAATAAATAATATTCTGGCAGTTGAAACGAATTAAGAAAAAAAACACATATGCAATATCAATATATCTTTTTTAACTTCTAGAACTATAGAATTTAGGAAATACGTTCACCTCAAGCATGGATGCTGTCTGGAGTAATTTATTATTACTACGAGTGAAGGAACGCTCTAGGGAAAGATGCATTAGAGGGATATATACGCTGGAATATATGATGCCTCTCACGAATATATGCCGAGAGGGCGCAAGACCACTTATTGTTCCAAACTCACATCAATCTCAATCTCAGTGAGTCCACTCATAACTCCTCGCTCAACTTCTTTCAAATTTTACTGCAGTTCCAAAGAGCAGCTACTTAGTCCTTGTCCGCTTAATATAAAAGTGCTGTTCAGATTTATTGTCAATGGCTACTCAAATTCAAGATAAACGTATTTTTAAACCATTCCATGATTGGATATGTGAAGTTAGGGAAAGGACGTCCTCTCTCGTCTTCATGATAGACAGCCCTGAAGATGGCTTACAATATAAGCCAAAACGTTGGCAGATAATCTTATTTTAAAAAATACACTTTTTTTAAACTTGTATTTTTTTTGGATCTACCTTGACCGAACCCCAACTAAAATCACCTAATACTAAATATTTATCTTTCAATTTTTATTTTTCACCATCTAGCATAACAGTTAATCCCCCCTCCCATGTTATGAGTAGTATAAGGATTGTATTTAACCTTTGAACCCTAGGATACTTAACTTGAAATTATCTCAATCCCCCATAGAGCTAATACCCCCTGTTTAATGTGTTTTAGACCTATTTGACCTTTGACCCTTCATCCCCTAGAGAATTTCCTATATTCTCTATTTTTTTCCTACACATATGAAGGGATATTGTAGTATGTAACTTAGGGGGGCGTCAAGAAGCAAATTTCATAAAAAAAGTGTTTAGTACTTTCATTTTATTTTTAAGACTTATCTTTTAAGACGCAAGAATGTGATAAGGAGAAATTTCCCCAAATTGAGGACTTCGTACCTTTCTTTATTTAAGTTTTGACCTTTGATCCCTAGGTTGGACATTTTACACGAATAAGAATAGGGGCTTATATGGAGTCCAATAGCATCCTATTGTTCGACTGCAGCCATTATAGAGAGAGGACGTGTTTTGTTAGTACTCTGCAATTGTTTCTTGATGATCATGGCTAGACACAGGAGTGTGAGCTGCATTCAGACGGTAACACATTCCTGGTCAAGGGAGAAAAACCAGTTTTCCGGACTCGAACGATAACCCAACGCACTTTATTCAGACCAGTAAGGACCTCACCGGTTACGTGAGTAAAGACATTAATGTGCTGGGATTTATCCGCGATTGCGAACATTTTTTAATTGAGCGTATCATACGCTAGGTTTTCTTTTCGCCTCCATAACCAACGGTGGTGGAGATCAAAGGGCAAAGTCGCCATCCCTCGACCGCATCAACCCCTCGCGTCTGTGCCTGCTCTCAAGTGTTACTAC
>KZ807617.1:19838-42813 GCA_000696205.2 Oncopeltus fasciatus | reverse complement strand
TAGATGTGCGTCAGGTTTGTATGTCCAATTCTCATTCGCGTCAGTGCTACTTCCTCTCTTCTATTTCCACGAATCGAGCTGTCCCATTGCTTAGTCGTGTCCTTAATTTGGCGCAGTTTGTTTTCAGATGATTCAGACTTCCAAGCGTACTCCCAATCTTGATTCGCTATGTTTTTCAACCAACTTTTAATATCCTCTGGTTCAAGTATTGTAAAGGGAGGTTCAAACACAGCAGCTGCTTCTTTGGCTGCTTTGTCAGCCTTTTCGTTGCCAGCAATGCCAATATGTAAAGGGAGCCAAAGAAAATTAACAGATTTGGACTGCAAAGTTAGTGTCTTAATGAAGTGAAATACTTTAGAGGTTAGAGGACTTTTTTTTATTATAGTTACCAATTCTTCTTAGGCTCGACAGAGAGTCAGTGCATACTAAGAAATTTTTTTCCGGAGAGACAATTGCTTTATATAATGCCGTGGAAATAGCTTGCATTTCTACAGTATATATGTAGGTTAATGGAGCGAGCTTTATGGAGCCTTATGATGTTGTTGCACCAAACCAACTCTATGCCAACATTGTCTTCGCATTTTGAGCCATCGGTGTATATTACCAGCCTATCTGAATATGAATTTACTATTGCTTCGGCTTTACGACAAAGTTCCTTCTTTGGGATGTCTTTCTTTAGAGAGATCAGTCGCATATCTATAAGTGGTGCTTTGTACATCCATGGTGGCTCGTTTGCATCATTGTATTGATGATTAATCTCCGGAATTGAGCCAACTAAGTTTCGGGGCCTTATTCCTAGGAGTGCCGGATGATTTAGTTTTTCACTATAAAGTCGGAGGTTTTTGGGATGAAATATGTATTCATATGCTGGATTTGAATGCTGGAATATGACTCTTGAGAGGTAGGAAGAAAGCAATTGTTTTCTTCTTGTAGAAAGTGGTGGGCAACTTGATTCTGCACAGAGGCTTGTGATCGGGCTTGTTCTGAAAGCCCCAGTTGCTTGGCGGATTCCTGTATGATGAATGGAATCAAGACATGAGAGGACATTGCTTCTAGCTGAAGAGTATACTAAGCTGCCGTAGTCTAGTTTCGATATTATGAGACTTTTGTATATCATAAGCAGTGATTTTCGGTCAGCACCCCATGTTGTTTTGCCAAGAACTTTCAGCAAGTTAAGTTTATAATCAAATACCATTCCAAGAAACCGGACTTCATTTGTAAATGAAATTGGCTGGCTATTTAAAAACAAATCTGGAATCGGACTTGGGCGCCTTTTCCTTGTGAATAACACACATTTGGTTTTGCCGGTTGAGAAATTTAGGTTATTTAATCTAGACCAGGATTCCAATTTGTTAATAGTATTTTGCAGAATTATGGTTGCCCAATGAACGTCTCAGAAAGGTAGGAATATTTTCAAATCGTCTACAAATAAAGATTTGCGGATTGTAAGTGGAATCTGGTCTACAATTGAATTAATTGTAATGGAAAATAAAGCACAGCTTAAAACGCTTCCTTGTGGAATGCCAGTTAGTATATTTTTGCTGTTCGACAATTTGCTCCCTATTCTCACTTTCATTGTTCCGTTTTTTAAGAAGGAATTGATAAATTTTGGTAGCTTTCCACGAAAGTCCCATTTGAACATTTGTTTGAGAACCTGATTTCTTTTCACGGTGTCGTAGGCTTTCTCGAGGTCAAAGAAGACTCCTATTGCCTCCTTTCCCTATACAAAAGTATGAAATATCTCCGCTTCCAATCTAATAAGATGGTCCATCGTTGATCTACCTCTTCGAAATCCGCATTGAACTTCCGAGAGAAGATAAAATTTTTCATGGGTCCATAGAAGGCGCTTGTTAATTATTTTCTCGAGAAGCTTGCATAGGCAGCTAGGCAGCTTGCTAGACAGAGATATTGGCCGGTAGCTGTCAATATTTTGTTTATCTTTACCAGGTTTAGGTATTGGTAATATAATTGTTTCTAGCCATTGTATTGGAAGCTCGCCTTTGTCCCATATTTTATTAAAGATCTTCATAAGTTATAGGTCTATTGTAGTCTATTTCAGAGTATTGACTGTTTGTTTCTTCAGAAGAATCTATTGTTTGAAATGTAGTTTCTTGTTCTACTGAGGGAGAGTTTGATATTTGAGAAAAATGTTCTGTAAATATTTCACAGAGCTGCTGCGTGTCAGATACTATGAAATTTCTAAAATTGAGAATTGGCATTTCCATATATTTAGATCCTGACATACATCGGACTTTTTGCCAGACTTTCCTTATTGGGGTGTTTGTATTAATGGATTCAACATAATCTGTCCAGGATTTTCTTTTCTTTTGCTTCATCACCTGTCTTGCTTTAGCTTTTATTCTTTTATATTTTATAAAATTTTCAGTGGTTGGAAAATTTTGGAATTTCTTGAGAGTCCTATTTTTTTCTTTTATAATTTGTCAGCATTCATTAACGAACCAAGGTGTTTGATTGTTGGTCGGTCCGCCTTTTGTTTTAGGAATCGTTTCATTAGCTGATTCGATAATATGTTTGGTTAACACTTCTATCATGCCAGCGAAATCATGTGGTAGGTCATCCTGTGCTATTGTAAGTAATCTCGAGAATTGGGCCCAATCTGCTTTGCCAATAATCCATTTTGGCACTTTTTCTTGAGGTGGTAAAGATTTTGTTGACTGAAGGATTTTGGGGAAGTGGTCACTGCCGTATTGATCCTCACAAATGTCCCAGAGGAACAGATTACTGATAGTCGGTGATAACATGGTTAGATCGATGGCCGAGGAAGAGCTATAAGCTGGACTAATATATGTATTACTTCCATTATTTAATAGAACAGAGTAAAAGGTGTCAATTATTCTACGAATTGTATTGCCGCGGGAATTAGTAGGAGCAGTTGACCAGGAGTGGTAAGAGGCGTTGAAGTCTCCAGTTATGATGTAAGGTGTTGGTAAACTATTAACAAGTTGGATTAGGGCAGTTTCATTAATTGGCTCAGTTGGGGGTAAGTATATATTACATATGGTAACTGGAAATGAGAGGTAAACTCTAGCAGTAATGGCTTGCAGAGGTGTGTCTATATTTATAAGTTCAGAGAAGAAATCTGATTTAACTGCAGTGAGAACTCCACCGCAGCCCCTGGTTATGGTTTCTTTGTCTTTACGGAAAATTTTAAAATTCTTTAAATTTAAGTTTTTATTTATTCTCAGGTGAGTTTCTTGGAGGCATAAAACAGCTGGATTTTTATTATGGAGAAGGATTTTTAATTCTTCAAATTGAGTATGTATACCATTACAGTTCCAGGATATTATGGTCATGTTGCGGAGAGATATTTACCAGCTGTAGTAGTCTTGTTAGGAAAATTATTTTTAGATACATAAGCATAGAAAGTTTAGTGATATTTACAGAGTTTAAGTATAGGAAATATATATTATTAAGTATTATTTTACAATTAATTGGACTTAAAAATAATTTTGTTAAAAAGAGAACAGTTTTGTGCACTAAAATATGTAAAAGGATATTGTGAGAATGGATATGCATCATGTGGCTAATCATTAAATATGTATAAATATTTCAATATAAGTCCATATCAGATTCTTCTTGTGCCTTTTGTTTTTTTGTTGTTTTCCTGGGCTTAGAGGTTTTTTCCCCAGGCCTAGGTGGCTTTGTCTTCTCAACTAGAGCAGGCAAAGGGGAAGAGATAGGAGGGGCTGGCTGGGAAGGGACTGGAGGGGAAAGAGGGGAAAGGGTAGTGGAGGAGCGGGGAGGGGAAGACAGGCGAGCCGTAGAGGTGGAGGGGCGAGAGGAGGGCTCGGCCGCCTGAGGTGTTATCTGTTTCTGGACAGATAAGATAGGGCTAGTCTCAAGTGAACTAGTGTTAGAGCCTGTTGACGACTGTGAAGTGTTGTCTTTCATTGTTTTAATAAATGATATATCTGTTTGACACCCTGATTCAGAAACTTCCTTATTCCTTTTTAAAACTGTAGCATAAGACTGGGTAAGTCTTGGATTTTGTTCAAAATAAAGACGTCTGGCCGCATTATAAGGTAATTTGTTTTTATATTGGACAGTTTTTATTTCCTTTTCTTCAATAAATCTTGGACATTTCGTATCAAAACTATTATGAGATTTTGAGCAATTGACACAAATAGGGTTTACTGAATTACAAGCGGTACCAGTATGTCTTTGCTTTGAACAATGTGCACATACAGGTTCTGAGTTGCATTTTTCAGCTAAATGCCCGAATTTTAAACAGGTGATACATCTTAATGGATTTGGTATATACAATCTAGTTTTTAATTTGTAGAAACCCACCCTTACTGTTTCCGGTAAGTTAGGTACAGCAAAAGTAAGAATGTACATATGTGTTTTCCGAATTCCTTCCAATTTATTTGAGATTATACGCCTAACAGATGTAACTCTTTGGTCCTTTAGCTCCTCTAAAATCTCTATTTCCTCTAGGCTGTCTAAATCCGGGCAATATAGTATACCTCTTGATTCGTTAAATTTTCATGAGGTGTAACCTTCACTGGAATGTCCAGTCCTATACTTGTTAAACTTAAAATTTTATCAGCCTGATTTTTACTTGTAGTTTCAATTAGTATTGTTCCCTCTCTAAGTTTCTTAATATTTTTAAGTCAAATTCCTTTAGGGGTGAACTAGTTTCTTATCAATATTCTTCTATATTTCAAAGGACGAAAACACTCAAACTAGACCATTATAGAAACATGTTGCTCGTATTTAGCTCAAAATATGTAATTCTTTGAAGTAAATATGCCTCCTACTACTAAACTGTATAATCAGCTTTTTCTTTGCCTTTTTCATAACGAAAACGTGAAGGCTAGACACAACATTTTCAAGTTACTCCCTAGAAAGTTAGTGGAATTCGGGTTTAAATCTGAGTTTATTAGAAACTGGACAATGAGAGATATTGCCTCTCTTGTCTAGATATTAAAGCTGGAGGCTAATATTGTAGTGAGGAAATTCCGCTCTTAGCTTCATTATGTTGAGAATAATGTCGGACAGTAATATTTTCCTCCTGGCTTTGTTCATTATTTCTCACCCTGTGTGTCATTCTATAGGGTTCTGGTCCATGGCTTTCGGGTGAGGGGAGGGAGTCCATACCCCTTTCTAGTTTTTATTACTTCGGCAACTGCTAAATGAAATTTATTTAGTAATTTGGATACTAATTTTTTTTTCTAATCACCTACTTTGGGCTAAATTATTTTTCGTATTCCTCAATGTTTATGTTGTTTGTGTATCCCCCCCCCCCAATGTTTCCTTTTTCTGCTTCTCTGAAACTACTGTTGTTCTTCTTGGAATACTTTATTTTCATATTTTAAAAATTTCTTGAAGGTTAGATTCGAGATTAAATGCACTCCATTATTATTTAATTTTGGTCCTAAAATATTCCTTAAATTTTTCTTTTCTAAGCTGTCTAGTTATTCTTTATTTGTTAAAACTAAAGTTTCTGCTGCATAAAGTAATTTTGGCTTTAGCACGGTTTTATGATGTCTAAATTTTGAGTTCTAAGATAGTTACTTTTTATTATTGCTGTTTTGGGTTAACAAAAAACCGATCTCCATTTTTGTTTTCTCGATACCATGACTGCCTCTCCAGAATTATAACATTCCCTCATATATTCTAATGTTCTACCTTATCAATTTCCTTATTATTAAAAGGTGGTTGAATCTAAATAAAAATAATATAAATATATTTTCGTGCTACTTTTCATTTAATGATCAGACTTTCGCAAGTAATTGTAGTTTTTTTTTTTTTTAAGAATTACCCTTAAAAAATGCAACTTTATAAGGTGCTCATGATTTTAATTTCCCATCTTAACTACATTTTTTTTATGATAATAACGGAGGTACTTTAGTTGATTCTCTCTTTGCTGATGACAAAGCGATCCTTTCCTCCCACTCTGATTCCAAAATCGCTTCTAAAAATTTACAAAACCACCTTGATGCTATTCAGCAGTGGTGCAGTAAATGGAGAATCAAAATAAATGAGTCTAAATGCGTACAAGTAAATTTTAAATTNTATATACTAAATTTATATACTTAAATAATTACATTAATCGGGCAAATGTGTTGAGGACCCATGAAGTTTTACACAAATATTTACAACTCTAATCCTAAGATTCTCCTAAGTCTTTTATCTGTTACATTGGGCTAAGATCATCATGAGACTGCGTGGGTTTATTACTATTTACCTTAGTCGTAATAGATTTAAGGAAGTACTTAATGTGTCAAGTACTTCCTTAAATCTTCTATTTTATGTTATAAACTGTTGTAATAGAGCTGACAAAAAAACTTTAGAAATTCCTACCCCTACTCCTCTCTTCTGAAAAATGGAACTTATAATTTGCGTTCTAAAATACAAATAATTGAGCTCTGCTGAATTCAATGAAATCATAAAAGAGAAATCTGGGAAAGAGGTGTAATACCATTCAGCAGTAGTACAAAGCTCTCAAGCATTACCAAGTGGGCCAGAGATGAACATACTACTTACTTACTATTGTTTTGTTTTTTTTTTTGTTTTTTTTTATATATACATATTACAACATTCTGTTAAATAAAAATATTTTGTAATTTGATTACAATGGAAAGTAAAAATGACATTCAATGTCAACCACATGAAGAGAGAATTATTTACTGATTATATCCACAGGAGGTCACGGGGCCATCTTCGTTTGAGTCGACGGGAAGGGTTGTAGGGATTGTAGTTGGAATACAAGGTTTGTGCTAGTGGATTAGGATAGTATGGCAATTTACTGTGGAAAAGGGTGAAGCAGGAAGAAATGAGGTCTTGAACAGGTGTATTAAGATTGTGGTGAAGGGATGAATTGGATACGTAATAGGAATCATTTGCAATTATTCTCAGGGTTTTGGATTGAAAGGACTGGATTCTTTGGATGTTGGAAGGCTTGGTGGCAACCAAGATCTCTACTCCTTTAGTCCAGATTGGTTCTAATAAGTTTTTGTAGAGCATCAGTTTGTTTTCTATCGTAAGATTGGAGTTTTAATAATGAGTCTGTATAGATGTCCATATCGCTGATTGAGTTCTTGTCTTTTAATTTTTGTATGTTCGCCCCATATAAATCGCGAATCAAGATAGAACCCATGGTAACGAACGGAGTTTGAATGTGGTAAAGGAATATTGTCAAATTTCACAATTTCAGGGAAGTCTTTTTTCCACAGTTGGAAATTAACTTGAACGCATTTTTCTTCATTGATTTTGATTCTCCATTTGCCACAGCATTAATTGATTTTTTCGAGGTGATCGTGTAGGTTTTTAGAAGCAGTTTTAGGATCGGGATGGGAGCATAGGATAGCTTTGTCCTCCGCAAATAGAGCTAAAAGGGTACTAGGATGGGTAGGGAAGCCAGCAGTGTTCATGATAAATAGGATAGGTCCAAGTACACTACCTTGAGGAATTCCCGCTTCAACTTGGTAGAAATCGGAGTAATCTTATCCTCGCCAAATCCTAAAGAGACGGTTGGATAAGTAAAACTTAAGGATAAGGTTAGTGTTACTAGGAATTATGGATTTCAATTTAAACAGGAGACCACTGTTTCAGACTCTATCAAATGCCTATTGTTATAAAGCACATGCTTGAGATCATTGTGTCCAGATGAAGTTTAATAAATGGAGAACATCTTCTATAAGAAGAAGGACTAGTTTTGAAAAGGGGACAAATAAAAAATCAACATATATTTTTAGTTAAAGCTTCTGATGATCTAAATCACCCCAATTCTATTAGTGACCGGATTAAATTGTCAAAATTGGACATTTGACTACATCAGAAACACACGTTACGAGGTAAATGATTTCTAGTCGACAAAGCGATTGAGAAGCTTTATGAACTAAGCCAACTTAGTTGATTTTGTGTAATTCAATAAATATCTAGAGCATAGATTTTTGTTTTTACAAACAAAATAAGATATATTAGTTGTCTCGAAAAAGCTACGGGCAAACCATGAGAGAAAGAGTCGTGAACTATCGCTACAAGATAATTCTTTAACAAAAAGTTCTTTCCATAAAAATTTTAAAGGAAGTTAACTTCAGAAAATTATATTGTACGTATATCATGTTGTACAATTTTATTTGTTGTAAATTAACAACTAATGCTTAAATTGATGATTTTTCACTTTTTCGTATTTTTGATTATCGAACTTATTAAATAATTAGTGAACTAAAACATCAAATTTAGTAAAAGCATTTTAAATAAAGCTAGAGAGGCGCTCAACTGTCCTAGTAAAATTTTATGTATCAATTTCGATATAAATTTTCTGAATATTTTTATAGATTAAAACTTTTACGAAATTACATTACACTCGAACGTGTCCTATATTTTTCATAACACTAATAATAAAGAATGCGTTATTTCGACAAATTTTTGAATTTTGAATCTCACCCCCCCCCCCCTCTATCCTACCTGCATGATTTTCTGCCTGATTTCTTTCTTGTCAGGCAATCTCTGTGTAAAAACTCTATAAGAAGATGCGTATGGATAGCTTAAGGAATGACGTCTCTCTCCAGTATCTACACGAATACTCTAGAGAACTTGAATGAACAAAAGAGAGACATTCTAATTTTAATTCTGATGATTGTGCGTTGACACCGAAACTAGTTTAAATAAAGAAATTCGACAAGTAAGACCCTATAAGAAGGTTATTTTTATTTCTTCGCTGAGACTAAACGAATTTAATTGGAATAAAGGTAACCAGCCTTACTCCATTATATTCAATTAAGTGATTTTCACTCAGTCAAGACATCTACAGATCGAGAAATAATGTTGTAAATGTCCTGCTGAAGGGGTTGATCGATAAATGTGCGGAAGTTCGCGAAAGTTAAACATTTTTTGGGAAAAGTCGAAAATGCGATTCCATATGTTCCCTCATTTTCTTTATGTTTGTTTATAAATAAGAAAAACATCTAGTTTCAGTAATGTAAATATGAACATAAGCTTTCTTACTTCTTTACTGTTTCTTGTACGGTAGTTATAGTTCTTTTCATTTGAATTCGCTCTTTTCGAGTGAATTGTCTCTGTTTACTGGCTGATCCCTACGGAGATTTCGTTTACCAAAATAATTTAACGAAATTATTCAATTTAGTTTCTATCAATTAATTACCGTTTCATTATTTAAGAGCTGTTGTTAGTAAAACTATACCATAGGCGACTTATTTTTACTTTTTAATTAAAGTAAAAATAACATTTAGAAAAAAGTATAATCTTAAAAATTAAAGACGATAAAATAATTTAATTCTAAAGGTGTTGTGTGGGAAGTAATATAGAATTCTGATACCTACGTCCTGAAGCGAGAATGGGGAAAATCGGAGAGCATGCAATATTTGCTGAGCCCACATCCAAAGAATACTTGATACACATCCCTAGACACAATGACAGGGTAAACTTGGAGTTCTTCGTGTAAGTATACAGCAAAATTTAAAGGAAAATCACTATTGCTCCTGGTAGATGTACAAGACACTCATCCATCCAAGACATTTTCAAGATGTCAATCTCCTTATTCGGTATTGGACTTAAGATCTCAAATACAATTAAATGGAGTAAATTCTTAATTCAAAGATCCCAGAACTCCTTGACTGCCGAATTTGGCAAAAGTGAAAAATTTACATTTATTGTTCTCGAAGTTTTTGGCCAACCTAATATATCTAAAAACGGATGATTTTCATATTCTCATCACCAATCATGCAACAGCTAGGCTCATGAATCGAGGACCAATCTGCAAGAAGCTTTTCAATTCTAAACAACTAGGGGAATATGCAGGTTTTCATTTCGAATATAACTCACCAGGGAGGGAAAATGAACCCCTAGCTTTAGGGTTGGAAGACCCAAATTTAAAATTAAAAGAAGGAATTGAACCACCAACTGTTTGTTTGCCGCTTTATAATATTGCTTAAATAAAAATAATCTAATAAAAAATTGTTTGAATGCAATAAAGTGAATTTGATTGAACTCTCAATCTACTGTTATATTTATTTACAAAACGACCTTGAGTTCAATTTAGAAGAAAGGCTTGTTAGTCGTTGTTTTTGTTTTGACTAATAACTGACACTTAAAGATTATAGTAAGAAAAAATATATTTATCATTTAAAAAAAATTACTAGAGTGGACAGATAAATTCAATCCCTACACTTTTATGTTCTCGCATCGACATAGAAATGGAAGTATACTATCTAGACACATAGAAATGCTAAAAAAGTGGGTCCATTTCTATAGACGGTCTGTCGCTTCTTTAGCTCGTGTACAGCTTTTCTAATACCCAAGCGAATTTAAATTTCCTTTTTGAATTTTAAAATGTTCGATTCTTCAAGGATAAGCCCAATCGTGAAAAATAAGTAAACTGCATGGCTCTTTCATATTTCATATATATGTCCAATGATAGCTTCCGTTTACTTCAACTGGATTGCCATTTAACTAAAAATAATAGGTGTAGAAAACGCCTACAGCTTTAAGCAAATGTTTTTCTGGGCGTGTCACCGAGGACAACCCTAAAAATCTGTTTAATATTAGGTTTTAGAAAATACCAAATCTTTGAAATATAATTTCTCATATGTTTTTTGTATAAAATAAAAAAGCACACATTTTTAATTTTTTTACATTTAAAAACTTAAAAGTAGTTTTCGTTTATCTCCTCAAAGAAACTTTATTTATAGTATTATTTACTATAANGCAACCCGGACAGATCCTCTGAGCTTCCCTGGAACCTCGAATCGAAAGCAAAGAATGATATAAAAATCTAAGTCGATATATTTCAACTTGTTGAGTGATACTTAATTTCCCTCCTTCAAGAACCATGTTTGAAACAGTATTTTTTTTTTTTTTTAATGTCTTTAAAGACGATCAACCACTTGAATCATTTGTTGTATCTTAATTACTTTTTTTTTCAGAGAGTGAATATCTTGAACATATCGCCGATAATTCCTCAATAAACGTGTTAACGATGATTCTGACAAGCGCATTCTAAACTATTTAACTTTTGTTTCAAAAGGCAAAATAATGGTACTGTCAAGTAAAATTAAAGTTAACGAAAAAATAATATAAAAAGTATCTCTAATTCGCACCTGCAAGATAATGTTAATAATTTTCCAAACCACTTCCAATAATTACAATAAACACAGATTCTCATTGAATATTATAATTATTTTTTAATATTTCTTTTAGGCTTAAGAGTTTGATATACTTTATGAACATTTTGATATTAAAATTTGATATAACAGTTAGGAGTTAGCTATTAAAAATGTATTTGTAATAATAAATAAAATGCTAGGAAATAAAAAACAATAACAAATAAAATTTTATTTTAAACCTAAAAAAAAAAAAAAACATTATTAGTGTTATGACTATAATGGGAATTAACAGACTTAACAGCTAATCCATACTTATGAAATAGAAAAATTTTAAAATGTAATTTCGCAATCCTACATTTTCCTTTTATGTTAAGTAATTCCATTTTTTAAACAAACTGTAGATAAACAAGTTGTTGCCCGTTGTCTGTATTCTCTATAGTCTATATTATTTAGACTCTTGCTTCAAGTAGTAGTAGTCAAGATTATTATTATTAATTTACTTCTTACCTAGATTCGTTGTTTTCGAAGAGTAAGGTGCCTGTAACTCCTTGGTAGTCCTTTCCAGATTTGGCTGAGTCGTCTTCTGTGAAGTAGTTGATCCTCACTCTACCTCGGGCCCCAGTCCTCCGCTCGACCACTGCATGGTAAGTGCCAACAGACTCCGCGACTTCCGTCCTCAGCTCTGGGAACCCAAATACTCCGCTATGATCATCGTCCAGTATGATGACTTTCAGAATGTTCGGCTCACCCATTTTGATGGACGTCAATCCGTTTTGCTTCGTCCCCTGAATTCGGACATTGCTCAGCTTCACATAAAAGTGCTCGTTTTCTTCAAACACGTCGTCATCTATGATCTTTATCTTGAAGAACTGTTCCGTCTGGCCAGGCTTGAACTGAAGTGTGCCTGAGACAGCCATATAATCTGAGCCAGCATTTGCCGTGCCGTCTTCCGACTGATAATCAACGAGAAGAGAATCATTTAATCCAGGACCCTCAACTACAACTTTTACAACGACAGTACCGACATTTTCCAAAACTACAATTTCCGCATTCTCAAATTTGACATAAGTATTGTCATCAAATATGTCAGGAATACTTTCTCTGTCGTCGTTGATAGAAGTCTCTTTTACAGGTCTTTGCATAACACTTCCACCAGTTAAGCTCCTTGTGGCTTGAATTCTATAGAATGCTCTGCTCTTTGGGCCCGACTGCTCGATTCTTTCCTGAGCCAATGCTTTCAATTCAGCAAGGGTTTTATCCGGGTAAAGTAATCTAAGCTCTTTCAGCATGTTCGCAGACTGTTGTCTAGCCTGTTCCAACATCTCTTCGAATCCACCTTCTTCGGACTGGTTCATTTCTATATCAACTCTTTCAGCGGCCCCTACAGCTCTCCTGGTCCTCATTCTGCATAACATGAGAGGATACTTGTGAATCGGTATCTTCTTATCTGCCACATACGCCGTCCAAACGGTTAGTGGGAAAAACATGAATGTTAAAAGGCCTTCCCAAACCTCTACAACATTTTTAGAAAATACATCTAGTATCAAGAAAAGCCATATATAAGCAAAAACGGACCAGCTAGCAGTAATAATAAATACACTAAGATGTTTAATTCTTCTTGTTTCACCCTTAGGTATGACAGGGACACAAATAGCTATGATTACAAAAAGATTATAGGCTGCTGATCCTACAATAGTACCTGGACCCAATTCACCGGCTTCAAAATTTTTCCCGTATATTTCAATAATGGAGAGCAAGATTTCTGGGGCGGACGAACCTAAGGCCATGAGTGTCAAATTGGCGACAGTCTCATTCCACACTCTAACGAGGACCGTTCTCTTTTCACCTTTACTCCTGATAGTTACTTTCTTTTCCTGTGAAGTAATGACCTCAATGGCCGACATGAAGCGGTCAGAGATTATGGAGACCCCTATGAAGAGATAGAGCATGCCGAAGAAGTAGACGGCTCCACGGAGGAATCGTTCAGAAGTGGAGAATCCTTGAGTGGGCCTCCAAGCCGGCACGATGAGACCATCTTCACAGTCGGCCCCGTTGACGGAGCTCGCAAGCCCCGCGAGTAGTAGCAACGACCACCCCTGCATCCCTACAGAGACATGTTCTCTGCGTGCCGGCCCGCTCCTGACTGCCCGCCCCCCGGCCACCCGCCCACCTCCCTCCCCCTTCCCCCTCCCAGCCTTCTTTTTAAGTCTTCAAGAAATCTTTTCACTTCTTCTTTTGATTCACACATCTTTAAATAGTGAGAAGCTTGAATTATTCAGCTTAATAAAATAAAATAAGATATTGGAGATCTCCAACATTATTTTTTTTTNTTTTCTGTTAACTTTTATTTATTTATTACATTCTGTTAAATTAAAGTATTTTGTAATTTGATCACCAAAATGATTTTAAAAAAAAATGACATTCAATGTCAATAACATGAGGAGACAAGGCGACCAATGACACCACTCTCAAATACCAACATTATTAGATTATAATCTAATAATGTTGGTGATCTCCGATTCTACTTTCCTAGTATAAAACCAATCGAAATAATATATACAAATTTTTAAAAAGTACTCAAATTATTTATATTTTTTTGTCAATTATATAAAATATGATTAGTATAAACATACAAATATAAGTAAATATATTTCTCACTCAACTCGAAATATCCCATTAATCATTGATAGCTGTTATTAATAATTTTAGTGAATATTAATGTTTTATCAATAATTCTTGTCAAAATTTAAATTGTTGTTATTTTTAATTTTAATACTAAAATATTTCCGATTTATTTATTTACAGTTAAATGGTAATAAAATGTCATTTGACAACAAATATTGTCAATAAAAAAAATTAATTAATATTATCAATCGCATTACACGGTATAGTAAATTAATTTTAAATTCTTAAAATATTAACAATTAACGTAATCCTTCATGACTTAACGGCAAGTTTGGCTTTTATTGATGTGCGTTAGAAATGAGTAGAACCATGAATGCTGATTTTACATATTCCGTCAAACTTGCATGCTATGTATATCTTCAGAACACATTAACCAGACACTGGAAAGCTTTTTATCGTGCAATTTACCATAAATCACTATACATTATCTTTCTACCCATAAGAAGTTTAAGTATTTTTCATTTAGAGAGATAGAATTCATTATCATAATTTTCTTCAATGTTCATAATTAAGCGACTAAAGTACTGTTAAAAAGTTTGATCATAAAATGGCATTTAACTTATGCTTTACAATCAGCAGTACACAAAAGGTCTCAATTTGAACAGTTAAATTGAATTAAGACAATTCAAATTTAATTGTTTCATAATCAAAAATTACTTAATAAATAAAATAAATCTACTTTAATTTTATTGAGGTCGTAGAACATCTAATCCAACGAAACTGTAATGTGTACAGAGTTTAATACCAAGCTGAAAAAGAAGAGTTTCAGAGATCAGTTTGCAGGTTGCGTATTAAATGACCTGTACATTAAATACATTTTTAAAATATGATGATCTTTGCAACAAAAAAAATTGCTAATTATTCCAATAAAATTAAACTGAAAATAGGTAATTCTGAATTTCGTATTGCGCTTTAGTCACAGCGAGCAAGCAAGGAGAATTTCTCACGGTTGTTGGTAAAATTAAAAATGGACAAGAATATAAATAAACTATATTAATTTACTCATATAAACAGAATAAGACAATCGGAAGAATATGAATTCCTTCAAACTATTTCAACCAATGAGAAACTTATTTTAAAATTTATGAACGCTAGAGCGCAAAACACACGCGTGAGTAATTATTTTTTCCGCTCACTGAGTGTCCGTGAGAGAGATGACTTTTTTTTTTTTTTTTTACAATTTCTGTGTTTGAAAGGAATATTAGCATTTGATGAATGCAATTAATGTGAATTAAAGGGAAATCAATTAAAGGGAAAAAGTAACAACATTTCAAAATACTCGTAAGTAGTAAAATATCTATAATCACCGAGAGTATCTTGTAAAAACCCATAATACATAACAGAAGAACACTTGAATGATAAATGAACTGGATGCATTTTAAATGTATCTGGTATAATTTGCATTATTATAGCACTATTTATTGTTTGTGGGGGCACGTTAATCCAGTGGTTAAGGAATCCCTAATAGTTTTGTTTTTCTTACTTACTGTTCATCTGTTAGTAATGGCACAGATGATTGATTGGTTGCCAGCACCAGAAAACACCCGACCCTAATTAGGTGCCATTCCTAATTGAAGGGAAATAAGTAGGCTGCCAGAAAGGTGTAATGACTACACACGCTTCTACTGTGATGCGGGTTGCATATATCCATATCCTTAACATGTTTTCTTCCTGGCCCTCTAGATCTCTTATGGTATTTTTTTCTCTATTTTAAAGTTTTTAATAACTGGTTACATTTTAACTAACCAATTCTCTCTTCACCAAATATAAAAAATATGTCTTTGTAAATATGATAAAACCAATAGAAAAATAAACGATTAGACAATAGCACTGAATTTTTTTTTAGAATAAAAAAAAAGAAAGAAAAGAAACGATAATCAAATTATGAATAATCTGCTGAATGAATAATGGCATGTGTAATTTGCTATAACTACTATTAATTTATTTTAAAAAATATTCCCTCTACTAATTCTGTTGATAATACTAATTTTTCAATCCTAAAGAAATCTTTTATTTTTAATTTTCAAACTGAAAGTTAGAAAAAATATATTAAATTTGAAAACAAATTAATTTATTAAAATTTTTTACATTCAGTGTATATACTAGTTATTATTCAGAACGTTCAAGAATACTCATCATTGAGAAGGATTCTTAAATTTTTACTTATATTTAAATTCATAATGAGTGACGTCATCTGCTGCCAGAATTTGAAACACAGTGCTCTGTAAGTTGCTTTTTCATTGATGTTAACTTTGCTAGTTGCGATAACAGCATATAACCTCCCCACATATTTTTATATCTCACTCTTTCGTTCGCATTAGACTCTCGAGCCATATAGACGGTTCTCTTTATTATATATAAGTGTTAGAACCTGTTTCAACCACCTAGGGCCATGGAGGGAGGGGCTATCTACAAGTTACCATCCCATTCTAAACATCCATGGCTCAGGACAAGCTTTTATTTATCGATTTAAGTTTGACTAGAATGGGATTTGAACCCGTAGCATCAGGATTGCGAGACAAAACGGGTCCCATGAGCTACCCTCACTCACTTTTCTGTTTCACTATCATATCGATAGGAAGGTAGAATATGTAGTCCTTTTCACAATAATTTTCTCTATTATATGTGTTCATGTTTCTCGTAAATATCCTTGTGATCACTGCTTGAAGTATACTTAAGATAGATGAAAGAATTTCATTCTATTTGCCTCCTCTCACATTTTTATTCCTTTTCGTCATCTAATTTCAACACTATTCCACAGTGAAGCTCCTGATTGAAAGTATATTATTTCTTTCTTTCTTTTTCTTTTTTTTTTCTTTATTAAAATTTTTTATATAAATTGTTAAGCCAATGATTTTCCATTTATTACTTCTATTAAGGTATAACTTATCTCCTATTGGAGGTTTTTCTCAGCATTATTAAAATGAATTTTTTTTAATCAATGTGCTACTCGTGTCATGTAATAAGCCTAATAAAGAATTATTATTTTGTTTTAGCTGCAAAGATTTTTACTTTGTATATTTATAAGAATTACATAGATATGTAAGAAATTCAGTATAGTTTTAAATTTTATATTCATAAAGAGTTGGATATCTGAATTTATGAAGAACTAAAAGTCTACAAATACGAAAGTAGAATATAATAGCTAAAGAGAATGTTTTCTCTCAACTAAGCAAATATATTTTCTAATATTATAAGGCTTATTTATCCAGACCACTGCTATCCGTTAAGTTTTAAATATTTCCCGTTATTTATTTATCCACCATAAAACCAGCCCTTTCCAGTTTATATCCTTTAAGAACATATAGGATAATTAAATCTTTGAAAATGTCGAAAAATAACATCTTTCAGATGGATTACAAAAATTATGAATTTTATCCAAATCTACAAAAAAATGTTTTGCAACATTCAAGAAATACGCGTGACCATCTGTGAAGGACCAGCTTGTAAATCGGATGTGATCACCATAACAGATACTGAACTTTTGATGAATTAAATAAGGATGAAATAGTATTAGTCAATTGTTTTCTGATGCTTTCAATTTATTTGCAGAGAGAGAATATCCTACAGAGAATATTTTAGGGTGCCATCAATTCAGAAAGTAAGCCCACTAACTCTGATCCTGTATTAAATGTCTCGAGTCGTAGGAAACTCCCTGCTTTCAATATTTTTGTGGAGATGTGTATGATTTTCACAGTACAATTATGTATTACTTCTAATGTAATGTATTTTAATATGCAGATCACTCTGTTATCGTAAAAATTTCTTCCTATCCCATTCCCTCAAAATAGCTATTACCTCTGAAATATGGCAAATTGAAAGACAGATCCTGATGGTGCTGCGGGTTCGAATCTCGCCCTAGACTTTAAAATATGATAAATAAAAGCATGGCTATGGGCTTTAAGAATCGGATGCAAATCTGTTAGGGTAGCTAACACTTTAAAAAAAAAAACAACATATAAATACATTTTTTCACACACCACCATATTTTGATATAGCTCATTAAGTTATAAACATATATATATANATGATAATATGATTATCACGAATAATAATTATACTATTCATAATTTTCAATGACCCTTTATTTATGTATATTTATCTTGTTAAACAAATATCACTAAGACAGCACATGTCAAATTTATTTTCCTATTTCCATTATTTGAGTTCGACAGCAGCCATTGTAGAGAGAGGACGTGTTTTGTTAGCTCTCTGCAATTGTTTATTTAGAAGTGATTAAGTGTTCAGTGATTACTAAACTAGCCACAGTTGAAGATGTAGCCAGCCTGAAGACATTGACAAAGTTTCGAGGAATTTCACAGAGGAACAAGCCCACAGCAAGTGAGTGGAATACTTAATTCTTTTTAGTAGCGAGGAGCATACAGACGTGCTTGGTCAGGCGCGTCCCCTTAAGCTCGAAGCCAGCCGGCTGTTATCGGCCGGCTTACACTATCGGCTAAGCAGATTAAGTAATCTCTGCTCGGTCCCCGGCTTAGCGATAAAGAGCAGTAAATATTTATATTTACTGTTTATTTATTATTTACGTATAATATGATGCTTACCATCATAAAAAAATAGCAATGAAAGGAAAGCGCCCTCATTCAGCGGGAGGCTCACATATGTCACCCCCTAAAAATAAAATAAAGCAAGACAAAAATAGAGCCACAAAGACACCTTCATCTTCCAGCCTAAATGATAATACCTCCACCACAAGTAGAACTGCATCGCCGGTTAATAACCCACATCAACCAACAGTCTCACCCTCCGATACCGGGTCGCACAACCCCGCTTAACCACTAATTCACAGATAACAGAGACTTCACCATTTTTCACAGCGAACCCATTCAATGTGCTCTCTAATAAAGAGACCATGGAGACCTCTGAAACCTCACAACGAGTATCAAAGCCCTCTTCAATATTTGTTAAAAACATATCAAATTTTGGCCTGATGTGCAGACAGCTGGATGAGAAAGTAGGCCGTGGAAAATACATATGTATGAGCCAAAAGACAGACACAAAAATCAATCCCGACTTATCAGACTTTTACAGAGAAATAGTACGCTACCTGCAATCAGTAAACGCCCAGTTCCATACGTACCAGCTAAAAGAAGAGAGGACTCTACGTGTAGTTATTAGGCACCTCCACCACACTACACCAATCGATGACATCAAAGAAGAGCTCACTGACTTAGGGTTCGTGGTGAAAACATTCTCAATGTTTTAAGCCCTGGATGAGGAACAGATAAGTCACCCCTACCACTGTTTTTCGTAGATCTTGAAAAAAAGACCAATGTTCCATAAATATATTCAATATCAGCACCGTGCCGAGCAATCATCAAAGATGAGAGGCCCTACGTTAAAAAAAAAGAGGTACTCCAGTGCCATAATTGCCAACAATTTGGGCATACCAAAGCCGGCTGCAATTATAACCAGCGGTGCGTAAAATGTGGCGGTCCGCATCACACCAGCAACTGTTAAAAAGACAGAAGGAACCTGCTACTGACGCCCACTGCTCCAAAAACTATCCTGCCGGCTACAGGGGCTGCAATGTATACAAGCAGATGAAACAAATGTATACAAACAACAAGTATCATCGCAGCAACCTGCAACCGAAACTTGCGCCCACCATCAAGAATTGTCCAGCAAGGTGTCTCTTATCGCTCTGTCATCCAAGAACAGAAGCCAACAGAGAAACCCACCCAGGCGGACCCACAACCAAGGGCTAGATTTCTATCTCAACTAGACGCCAGCCTCACCAATAACAGCAACCTCAGCCAGAGACCTCGTCTCAGCCTTCACCTCAGACTTAACCACGTATATCATGGCCAACCATCTCACACATCCCTCCTCCCACCGCCTATTCAGAACTCCAATATGTGAGCAATACTTTACCACAACCGCACCCCCCACCCAGGAGGGAGCGACCCACTATCCCGAACGTCCCGACTCCGCCCTTATCAAATGATCTGTACACCTTATTTCTCTCCTTCTTCTCACAACTTAACTCCCTCATTACACCACTCATATCTCTACTGACCAACCTGGTCACCAAAATGACCCTACCAACTCCCACATCATGATTCCCCAATCCAAAAATTCCTTGACTATCCTCCTAACGGCATTCGGACGCACACTGAGGAACTCAAACTATTACTCGGTAACAAAAACGAAGACGTAGTATTACTGACAGAAACACGACTAACTAAACAAAATAACCAAAAAATTACTGGCTACCACACTTATAGGACAGACCATCCTGACGGACGAGCTCATGGTGGAACTGCACTTCTTATCAAGGCACCCTATACCCAACATATCTTACCCTCCAATTCCTCAGAGTCCCTCAATCAACATCAGTGTATATTTCCACACCTTCTTATACTATCGCACTTTCAGCAGTGTATTGTCCTCCAAATAAGACAATTACTACACCAGAATTTCCTAAACATTTTTTTTTTTGTGGTATTTAATCCCACGTAAATTTTAATAATTTTTAATGCAAGAAACAGAATAAAAAAATCAATAAATAAATACTTATTGGCCCTCTGACGTTAACCGCCTTTTTGACATCCTAGACTTCTTCAATTTGCAAAAACCTTACTTCATTATTCCGCTTCGAATTTAAATTAGCTCTCCTCTGACCAAAGCTCAGTTCTCCTTACGTTATCCCTGATTCCTATTCCAAAACAATTACTTCCCCCCCCCCTCATTAATGGCCCAGAGATCTAGATGACGCTGTACATTCCTTTAGCACAAACGTACAGCAATGCATGTATATGGCTAATCCCAAACCACAATTTACCAAATACTCTTCTGAGTCCCAAAAACCACTCCCAGATTCCCTTATAAAGCTAATCATAACGAAACGTCGCTCAAGAGCATTGTTCCAAAAATATAGACACCCCTCAGACCGCAGACTTCAACCATCTTTCTAGATTCGTAAAACAAAAAATTAGGTGTTTTACAAAATGAGGCCTTTAATGCCTATCTGTTCAAACTGTATGCATATGATTTAATCACCGGCCAAATTATCCGTAATCTTCCCAAGAAGGCAATTGTAGTCTTGACCTACATTTATAATTGCATATTCAGAACTACCCACTTCCCTCTCCTCAGGAAATATTCTGATATAATACTATTTCCCAAACCTGTAAAATCACCACATAACCCCTCATTCTATCGCCCTATAAGTCTCCTTCCTACACTTTCAAAGGTTTTCGAAAAAATACTGTTAAAACGATTAATGCTTTCCATTGAACCATTCTATATTCTCCCAAATCATCAGTTCGGCTTCAGAAGTAAGTATTTTACTGTCCAGCAAGTGTTTCGCGTCGTAGACTACATTTCCTCTTCCCTTGAGCGCAATGAGTACTGCCCAGGAGCTTTTTTGGTTGTTTCCCAAGCATTTGATAGAGTCTGCCACAGTGGTCTTCTGTTTAAACTGAAATCCATACTTCCTAGTAACACTTACCTTATCCTTAAGTCTTACTTATCCAACCGTTTCTTTAGGGTTCGGCGAGGATTAGATTACTCCGATTTCTACCAAGTGGTAGCGGAAGTTCCTCAAGGTAGTGTGCTTGGACCTATCCTATTTATCCTGTACACTGCTTACATCCCTACCCATCCAAGTAACCTCTTAGCTCTATTCGCGGACGACAAAGCTAATCTATCCTTCCATCCCGATCCTGAAACTGCTTCTAAAAACCTACATGATCATCTCGAAAAAATCAATTAATGCTGCGGCAAATGGAGAATAAAAATTAATGAAGAAAAATGCGTTCAAGTTAATTTCCTACTGCGGAATAAAGACTTCCCTTGTGAAATTTAACAATATTCCTTTACCACATTCAAATTCCGTTCGTTACCTTGGGTTCCATCTTGACCCACGACTTACATGGAGGGAACATACTAAAATTAAAAGACAAGAACTCAATCGGCGATATGGACTTTTATAATAGACTCATGAATAAGAAATCCATTCTTACGATAGAAAACAAACTGACGCTCTACAACACCTTATTACGACCAATCTGGACTTACGGAGTAGTAATCTGGGGGACTGCCAAACCTTCCAACATCCAAAGAATCTAGTCCTTTCAATCCAAAACCCTGAGAACAATTGTAAATGCTCCCTATTATGTATCCAATTCATCTCTTCACCACGATCTTAATATTCCTTTTGTTCAAGACCTCATTTATTTCCGCTTCACCCTTTTCCACAGTAAACTGCCATACATACCATCCTAATCCACTAGCTCAGACCATGTCTTCCAACTCCAACCCCTACAACCCTCAAACGAAGATGGCCCCGTGACTTCCTGGGGACATAAACTGTAAATAATTGGAGAGTGGTGTCATTGGTCACCTTCTCTCCTCATGTGATTGACATTGAATGTCTTTTTTTTTTAAATTCATTGTGGTGATCAAATTACAAAATGTTTTAATTTAACAGAATGTAATAAACAAATTTAAAAAAATTGTATCATGTATTTGATGTAATGTTTGATAAAATTGATTAATACGAAAATGTATAATATATACATGTCATTTCGGCTTTTAACTTTTTTTAAAAATATTGCAATGAATTTATGTAAATTTCTTTCTTTAACATTTTTATTTTCATACTTTTTATTTCACTATATATTTAACAAACCCTTGGAAAAGTATCGTGTTGATCCTTGCTGTGTGAAATTCTATTACTGCTGTCTAGACTTTACCCCCTTTTCTTGCCTAGAGAGTAATCAGTTGTAAATTTATTTTATTAATTTTTTTTTTTAATGAATTATACTTGATAAATAAAAATAATTTTTTTTTAATTATTTATTTTCCAGTGTTCTGTTCTTTTTTTTTCTTTCTTCCTTTTTTTTTTCCTCTTAAAACCTTAAATGATAGGTATAAAGTTGGAACTAAAATCAAGTTCTTTGAAATTCTTTAGGTTTAAAAAAGGTATTTATAAACCTAAAGAATTGCAAAGGACTTGATTTTAGTTCCAACATTATACCTATCATTTAAGGTTTTGAGAGGGGAAAAAAGGAAGAAAGAAAAAAACCATGTTCCTTATGCAAAAATTAAATTTTTGAGAAATAGTACTATTTATAAATGAAGCAGAACGTTTTACTGGAGATGAATGAACTAAACAAACTAAAAAAGCAGAAGTAATATATTAATTAATTAAGTTAATTATTATATTTTTATAT
>KZ807616.1:325704-339181 GCA_000696205.2 Oncopeltus fasciatus | reverse complement strand
ATCAATAATAATAAAAATACTACTGTCATTTTTAATTGTTAAGTAGGATCGGAAAAAAAAACTGTGATGAGAAGAACCTCAATAGCTAACTTCAGAATTATTTAAAATTGTACTTCAAAAACGAATACTAAAATGTTTACAGTAGAACAATGTAGAAAATAATGATTAATGATGGAGAGTAATAAAACATTGAGCCTCTCATTCACTATCGAGTTTTCTCATACATTTTAACCTCCCTCTGAACACATATTTTCTTATTGCATACATTTTTTTTATTTACATTTTTAATAGACGGTCTATTCAATTAAACTTTAAGAATTATGTTTATGTAGAGCTAAATATTTTTTAGATTCATTAAAATAATATGTATATGAATAATATTTAGAGAATTTCGTTCACAGTGCGTGCAGGAAGTGTGAGGAAGGAGTGAAAGAAGACTGTTTAAGACCGCAGTGTATCACGGCTGATGGGGTGAAGAGAGCAGTGATCGTGGTTAACAGACAGTTCCCTTCACCGCCAATAGAGGTGAGCAAATCTCTATACTTTGTGGGCTATATAGTTATATTGGGCATATATTGGATTTATGTTAGAAACAGCCAAAGTCTGTTTTTAATGTGATGGCTGAGAAGAAAATGTAAATTAAAGAGGATAAATAGACCACTGAGACACAATGGGCTTTGCTGGCTGATAAACCTACCCGAAATGAGAAAAACCTCGTCTGCGAAAAAATATTTTAGAATCAATTAGTGTGTGTTCGGAAGAATTTGTTTGAGTTTAACGAGAAGAGTACCAGAGCTTCTCGTGCAAGCAACAAACTAGGGTGAAGGCTTTACTAACATCCAATAATGCTGGGGTTACGTACTGCTCGCGTTGTAGTCAACAACTCTATGTAGCTGAGGAATTGTGTGCTGTTTAAGAAATGATGGGAATAGGAAATGTTGTAAGAATCTACAATGATTTCCAGTATTCATTTGTACAGGAGTTTTTCCAGAATTTTAGGGCAAATGGGAAATTTAAGAAAGAAGCCAATGGGAAGAGGAGGAGTAAACAAATGTATACTGTTTTGGAATCTGAGTTATTTGGAAATCCTTCCTCTCTATTGAAAAATTGGTGAAGTTATGTTCTGTTTTTTATAGTGTGATGGGAAGAGCTACCATGGAAGATCCTGTAGTATCCCAAGTCCACAGACCCAAGTATCCCTGTAGTAGACCCAAGGTCCCAAGTATTGTAAGGTCTTGATCCGTGGCTTTCTCCATATTTAGTATTTTATCCCAAGAATGGAAGGTATGAATGCTGGTGGCTGTAGTGCAAGCTCAAAAGGAATATTTAATGATAGCAATATCTGTATTCAATATTGAGAGTCCCAACAAAGTTTCAGGTTTGTAAGAGGTGTTTGTAAAAAAAATTGGCGTTCTAGAGCACAGATATGGCCCAAGTGCCATCTTTCTGTCAGACTGGCTCAGAGGCTGATCTATGTTGCTGGATCCTTCAATTGAATTGACTACCATGAGTCTGAGATTTGATGTCTGCGGTTTAGCGAGTGGGTTGTAAGTAACTATTGTTAAGCTTGTAACGGAATGTATCCTAGACAATTTTTCCATGGGTTAGACTTTGACTAATTGTGCTCTGGAGTACCCAGATAGACCCCTATCCATAGCGTTAAATGAATTGGAGAATGATCTGAGGAAAGGTCGGAGAAGATCATTTGCCCTAAGGCAATCTACGTATACCTTTTTAAAAAAAAATTATTGAAGGTTGAGCCAAGGAAGTTTCTGCCTTGATTTCGGCCTGTAAAACTGTTGTGAGTAAAGTAGTGTACTGGCAGCTGCCTAATAGAAGTCAGTATGTTCCATCTGTGTACAGTAGTACATGTTAGATGTGCTTTGCAATCCAGTCTCCACCCACAGGAATTCATCGAGGGTTTCGCAGAAAGCGTCCTTTATTTTTATATAAGCTTCCACTGTCAGGAGATGTAACTGTAACTGTGGAGGTGTTGAACCACTTGCCACAAACTCGTATTACTGATATTCTTTCATCTATAGGTAGGATGGAAGACCTTACCCGGGGATTTGCTATGATGAAGCCCGTTCCGCCACCATGCTAAGCCCCTCCACTGTAGAAAAGAATCTACCCTCCAATCTGCATCGTACCAGAACCTATCTGTCTCACATCCTGAAAAGCTAAAGCTGTCCATTGAGAACAACCTCAGTAACTACTACATTCCATCAAATTCAGTCAACTTTTTTAACAGTTTTTCAAGTATCTTTATAAATGATCAGTTCTGTGTCAATTCCGAAATTATTTAATGTACTTCTATATATGAAACTATTAAATACAACTATTGTTGGCTGAAATCAGATTAGTAGGAGGTGGGTTCAGAGAAATCAGAAGATAAATTCAATAATAGTCCATATGTAAAGGTATATATAAAAAAAGACTACTATTGAACCAAATATTTGTATATTATATCTCGGACATAAATTACAATTAATACTCACAGCTTAGTCCATTGTTATTTGCCTAGACATCTGCCAGCCAATTCCACTATTCCTTGGGATTAAAATTTCAAATACCAAAAATTGTCAAATTTTTCCCCTTGAATAAAATGGACCATGGATCGAAACTAGTAGTAATTGGACTAGGTGCGGGTCTGAACTAAGTGGTGGATGAGGCAGGAGTTCGAGTTCCTTTTTCTTTGGCTTTTCTTTGTCTCGACGGGAAGTGTGGGGAAGAGCATTATTTTGTGTTGGAACAAAACTCATTTTCGGTTGATCTTAGCAGGATAATGCTCAGACAACTTCGTGTATATTTTCAGTTGATCGTAGTTGAGTTCAGCATTCATAGAGCATCGATCGGGAACAAATGATGAATAACATATCACATCAACTTCAAAATTTCATGAACGTAAAGCATGGATTTTTTTTTTTTTTTTTTTTTAATTGCCCCTCAGCAAAAACTGGAAAAGCAGTTATTCTTATTTTGCCAGTAAACCCTCTTTTCATTACTGGTGACAGTCATATTAAAAGTGTTTTTTTAATAAATTTTCATAAACCTTTAACTTCATTGCTGGTTGTTCAGGAGTGAGTTCTTAAAGGACCAATCTATTTTTTATTTTTTAACCTTCTCCATGGAGATTAAATGACGACTAATAATATCATTCGATTCACTAGAGTCCTTGACAAGTTCACCAGTACTTGTGGACGGATTTGACTCAACAGCTTTTTGCAGAACCTCATCAATACCCATTAATGGACGCCCGAAGCCCTTCTTCCTATCCAAATCGTATCTTCACAGCAAATTTTTCAAACTAGCACTGAGCAATGCGCCAGTCAAGGTCACCTTCCTCTTCCCATTTAATAATTTCACGAGTTGCTTTAGTTGCTTTAGCGGGTTTGAGCTTTCTTTTTCTTATTTTTTTTTTTATCCGGTAATGCCCTAAAATTATAAGAATATTGTTCGACACTAACATGTTTCTTCTTTGAAACAAATAAGTAAACTGAGACTTTTTTTTTAATGAAATTTATTGGGATTTAACAAGCTTAGAGAATGCCCTAAAGAGGTTATTAAGTATTTGTAAGTATTAAATACGATTAAAACATTTACAGTCCTTTGAAACCTTGAATTTGATACAAAAGTCATTTTTTGATTGTTTTTTTATCATTTTTTTATTTTTTATTAGTATTGTTATCATTTAATGTTGTAAAACAAAATAGATGGAAAAATTAATTATTTAAATAATGTGTATTTTGTAAAACATTTTTATTTTTAAATCAACAAGTATTAAGAAAAATATGTAACAATTCAACAATGCACTCTCCCTCACTTTTCTCACCAGGATAGTACTAACCATCTTAACTTTTACTCTCATAGCCTTTTCCAGCTTGTAAAAAAATATTATTCATTTACTCTTATCTACAATTATCTTTAATGAAATATGGGAAATATTATTTTTCTTTTATTTCCCTTAAGTTTAATTTATTTTGTTAAAATGGTAAAAAACTTATTTTAAAGTAAATAATTGACTATAATAAAGATCTTGCTATAGGTATGTGTTGGAGACACTTTGACTGTGGACGTAGTGAACCAGATGCCAGAAGAGACCACTTCCGTTCATTGGCACGGAATTCGGCAGATCGGGACACCCTATGCAGATGGGACTCCATATGTCACTCAGTGTCCCATTCTTCCAGGGAGTACATTCAGGCATCAGTTCATAGCAGACCATGCAGGAACATACTTTTACCACTCACATACAGGTAGAAATAAATTACTTTTTTTTCAAATATATATTTTTGCCATCATTAACTCTTCTTAATTGTGACCAAAAAGTTTTCTAAGCAAAAAAAACTAAAAGAATCATCTCACTTATTGGGTTTTTATTATTTATATAATATAATTACTTATATATATTTGTCATATTTTTCACAGCTACTCAGAAATTGGACGGTCTCTCGGGAGGATTAATTGTACGGGATGTTAAGGAGAAAGAAATTTTTTCTAGCCTGTATGATGAAGATTTACCTGAACATGTTATCTTCTTGGTTGATTGGACCCACCTTCCTGCAGAACACATGATTCCTGGACTACATTCCAGTAAAGTAAAACAGGCACCTGTCACATTCCTCATTAACGGGAAAGGAAAGAATGTGGTAATTATCCATCAACTTTGAGCACTATGAATGTGTTAGAAATGCCACTATATATAAACTTGGAAAGCAATGGTTGACCATACAAAGAAAGTTAAGTCCTTGAGCAAAAATGCTTTTGTTTACCAGACTCCACACTTGCTAATATTCATTACAGCTAAGCAACTTTTAGGTTCCCTATTGGTTATGCACTGTACCCAGTGGGACCATTGGTCAAGAGATCTGTGTAATTATTAATTCTTATAATTAATATTAAAAATGCAAAGTTTGGTGTTCATATTTAGAGCTAGGTCAGGGAAGTTAATAAACTCTCTGTCTCTCTCTCTCTCTCTCTCTCTCTCTCTCTCTCTCTCTCTCTCTCTCTCTCTCTCTCTCTCTCTCTCTCTTGTGTGAGAGAGGGGGAGAGAGAGAGAAAGAAAAATACATTTACATTCATTTGAAGCATTAAAGTTTTGTTTTATGATTGGCTTTAAATAAATAATTTTTAATATCATTTTTCTTATATTTCAAAGTTATAAATAAAATTGTGAGTAAGGCATTTACTATAAATTAAGCCTTGTTTAAATTCACAGTATTATGCGTGGATAAATACATTCCATTGCATGGGAATGAAGAAAAGGCACAGAAAAATTACCTTAAATATCAATTAAGAAAACAACCTCTTGCACATTTAAAATATTTCATAGAATTGGTATCGAGATCATTTTAATCAGAAACTACTTCCAAAAAAAGACTCTTATAACTATGAAATATTAACATATATATTGAATGGTTGATTATTGGTATCATTCATTAAAAGTAACCCATTTAAGAAGGTATATGAGTTGAACTATTAGTCATGAATTTAAAGAGCAAATCTGAAAATAAATAAAAATTAGCCTTAAGCCTGAAATCTGTCAAAACTGAATGGTTAAGTGGTGAAAATATGTTAATAAATTTGTATTAAACCAAATACTACTACTTTTTTTTTTTTTTTTGGCGCTCAACAGCTAGGTTATCAGCGCCTGGGAAGTGTTTCATTATTATTTATTGCTGTTAGTCATGTGATAAGTTATAAGCTTTATTTTATTATAATATCCGATTTCTTTCAAATACTTTATTAAATTATCTATGTTTGTAGTATTATCTCCTAGTAGTGCTTCTATTGTTGAGGGTAGGATAAATTTTTGGATCAGGTGGCGATATGCAGGACAATCTATGAGTATGTGGGCAACTGAAAGTGGGTCATGACAGAGGTGGCATTTTGGTGCTTCTTCTTTTGATATAAGATGTCCGTGAGTGGCTTATACTACTTTTTGAACCAGTAAATTTTTATACTTTCTTATAATATATATTATTGAGGAATATGTATAATAATATATCTTCCATATTAATAAGCTCTTAGAGTTAAATGAAACCATTTCAAATGTATCAATTCATTTTGATAATTTGCAGAATCCAAACAGTAAGGCAGACCTACCAATTGCAGAGTTTGTTGTGGAGCAAGGGAAGAGGTACAGATTCAGGTTGATTGGAGGCGTATGCATGACCTGTGTAGCAGCTGTGAGGATTGAGAATCATAAACTTCTTGCAGTCACTACAGATGGAGGACTGCCAATTGTTCCTGTAGAAGTGGACACAATTTATCTTAACTCAGGTGAAAAGATAATTATTAGACATAAATGGGTTTTTTTAATCTGCTGGGAGCGATATCTGCTGGTAATGTTTACTCTTACTACTCTATTCAGATCATGAACTATAGAAGGAAATTCTGATAATACAATATTTTGCTACTATTTCAATTTTTTACCTGTAGTGATTTGATTTTAACAAGTATTCTTCAGTGTGCTTAAAAGTATATTTTTTTTATTATTTCAAATAAAATAAAACTGAATTTATTTTATCTAATTACTGAATCATGAAATTTTCTAAGAAATTAAATTATTGGGATTATAGTAAGAAGAAATTACCTTAAATATGGATATTTTAAGGATACAAAAAGTAACAAAAAAAAAGAAAAGAAAACAACTAAGAATAATTAAAGAAGAAGTAAAAATGTAAATAGAAAGTCAATCATTCTGTTTTAGAAAAATTTTTAAAATATTTTATCACTTGTTAAAAAATGATCAATTTTATGGTTTTCTATTCTTCATATCATTAAGTATAATATACATACACACACACACACACACACAGACAGACATATATATATATATGTAAATGGTCTATTTGAAACACTCCTCAACTATATTATTTTTATTTTAGCGGATCGTTTTGACTTCATTTTAAATGCAACTCAAGCTGAAGGAACTTATGGATTCTTTTTGGAAGGAGTTGGCCCTGACTGTAATAATGTCAATCAAACTGGAATTCTTCGCTATAAAAACTCTGTTGCTTCTGAACCACATTTCCTACCAGCAAAATCAAAAGGCATTGTAAGTACATAAGTTAACCCATGTTATCAGTCTAACAAAAAGAGTGATTTTGATTGAGTTATTTTTCAGATTATTTCGTGAAAAAATATATTATTATTTTTCTAATTTTTTCCTACTTTCAGCACGCTTGGTTTGTAGAAAATGGAGCCACTAACAATATTACTCATAGATTGGATTGGTTTAAATCTTATGATAAATTTAATGATAATGATCATGTAATAATAACTGCTGATGGTACAAATATAAACATTGCTATGCCATATACTCCAGAACAAAATGGCTGTGCAGAAAGGGAGAATAGAACTTTAGTTGAAGCTTCTAGAGCCCTTATTCATTCTGAAAAATAATCATTGCCTAATGAAGTATGAGCTGAAATGATAAATTTAGCTGCTTACATCTTAAATCGAACTGGTGTGTCCTCTATTAAAGGAAAATCACCCTTTGAACTATGAACTGGACAAATACCTTTTATTAAACATCTACGTGTTAGAATCAAATAATTGGACCTAAATGTTGAGTGCATGTTTCCAAGATTAAAAGGAAAAAAATTTGATGAAAAGTCACAGGAAGGAATCCTATTGGGATATGATGGAGATAATGGATATAGAGTTCTGTCCCATAATCAGCTCATAAGATCCCATCATGTAATATTTCAAGAATTAACTACTACACATATTACTGAAGATGTTCTTATTGATAAAGGGATTAATCAACCCACGATAAATCTTAAAATTTTAGAAAACGATTTGGATAATAATCAAAATAAAGTACCGGTAACTAATCAATATGAAGAAAAACTAAATATTCATAAGGATGATGTTTAAGCATCTAACGAGGAAGATTTTTTGGGATTTTCAGAAGATGATTATGACTCAAAAATGGAACTAGATGATATCGTGTCTTGGAAAAGAGGCAAAATCTTAGAGATTCATCCAAACTTAATGAACCCAAACATTTAAAAGATTATGTCAACATTGCTGAGACTGATGTCATTCCTCAAACATATACTGATGCTATGAAGTGTGAAGAAGCAGAACACTGGTCAGAAGCTATGGAACTCTAAATGAAATCTCTTGAAGATAATCATACCAGGACAATATGTAACTTACCTTCAACTAGGAAAGTTATCCCTTCAAAATGGGTATATACTAAGAAGTATTATGTTGACGGATCATTGAATTGCTATAAGGCCAGATTGGTTGTGAAGGGCTTTACGCAAAAGAAGGGTCAGGATTATCCAGAAACCTTCAGTCTTGTTGCTAGAGGAACTACTATCAGAACGGTTCTTATTGTTGCTGCAGATGAGAGTATGCATCTGTACCAATTCGATGTTCCAACCGCCTTTTTAAATGGTGAGTTAAATGAGGAAATTTATATTAGACTGCCAGAGGGTTTTCAGGACAAATCTAACCAAGTCTGCAGATTGAATAAGAGCCTCTACGGTTTAAAACAGGCTCCCATAAGTTGGAACCAAAAGATAAATAGTTTCCTTGAAAGCTTAGGTTTTAAAATAAGCTCGGCAGATCTATGGTTTTATGTTTAAAATAATAATAAAGTTAAAATTTTGTTGGTCTTGTATATTGATGATGGATTAATAGCCTCATCAAGTAAAGAGGAAGCTGAAATGATTATTACTAAACTTAAAACTCAATTTAGGGTCGCAGCAAAACCAGCTGAATATTACCTTGGTTTTGAGATCATTCAAAGCAAGGAAAGTATTAAAATAAGTCAAAAGGCATATGTTAATAGGCTTCTTCAAGAATTTCAAATGGATGAGTGCAAGGCACTAAGTACTCCCATCTTAAAGGATGACAATGAGGAATCAGGGAAGGAAATAAATAAATCCAAAAGGGACTTTCCTTATAGTGAAGCAGTGTGTTCTTTAATGTACCTAATGACAGGAGCCAGGCCTGACATTTCATTTGCTGTGAGTGTTGTATCCCGGAAGCTGGACAATCCTTCTGAAAATGATGTGAAAAAAATGTTTCACTATCTAAAGGGTGCTCCTGATCTTGGACTGCTCTACAAAAGATACTATGGAAAGGGAAATCTTTATTGCTACTCGGATGCTGATCTTGGAAGTTATACATTGACTGGTCAGTCAACATCAGGAATAGTATGTATGTATTCTGGTGGTACTGTCTCATGGTTCAGCAGAAGGCAAGTTTCTGTAGCCATATCTACTACCCATGCTGAGGTGATTGCTAAAAGCGAGGGCACCAGAGAAGTGGTTTGGCTGAAAAGACTTTTAGAGGAAATCACTAACTATAACAAAATCATTTTGTTTGTAGACAATAATGCTGCCATAAAATTGGCTAAAATCCGGTTTGGCAAAAATGCACAAAACACATATCTATACAGAGTTTTTTTGTGAGAGAAAAGTGCAAGATGGTACACTCAAGATAAGAAGAGTTGCGACTCAAGAGTAAACAGCTGATAGTTTTACTTAGGCCCTTCACAGTCCTCGACTAAAGAAGATCAATGAACCTGGGACTATATGTGTGTTAGATAGACAGTGAAAGTTATAATGTTTATAATTAAACAATGAAGTAAGTTGTTGAAGTACATAACATGCTATGTATATTACACATTATTTTAATACAAAACTTTTTGTGCTATAAAAGGAGGCAATGTAACTTCCTGTATGGTTATCTATGTATGTGAGTTATTAAAGTGTTAGTCACGGCGTTCCGAGTTCATATCTTTGAATTATCCCTTCATGAGGCTTTATGTATCATTTAAAATATGGATCATGGTTCATCATACGTGAACAATAATGTCATCTTATATTCTCAAAAATATGTTTAAATAAAAATCACAATAGAATGCAATGAGAACAAAAATGTTCCATAGTAATTTATTTGATCCCAAATGCTGGGAATGACAATGCTGAGAAGGAAAATCTCTGCTAACTTATGAGTCCAAACAGATTTGGGTAAAGATTCATATTATTATTCTAAATTTCATATTATTATTCATCTTGCAATAAAATTTTAAATAACATAAATTACAGAAAATAACATAATATAGAATGCTTTAGCATAAATATTTTGTATTTGTATGTAATGTATGTATAATGGAAATGTATTATTACAATCTAACGTAAGTTTATATACTAAAATGATGGATAAGAGAGCAGATCTAGGAGTAGAGAGATCCATTTGGTACTCAAATTTTGATTAATGAATTCAGTTAGCTTAGGGGAACATTGTAGCATCCAAGATAAGAAGGTTTAGTCATTGTCAATCGGCTATGATTCATAACTAAATGTTATAAAATTAAAGGTAATATTACAAAATAAAAGTTTAGTTGTAAAATGTAATTTATTACAAAAATTTACTCGAAATGTTATCTTCAATCATTCAAAAAGATATTTTTGGCTGTTTCATGAAGCAAATTATTATGGGAAAATAGCTTCAGATACTTTTTAGATAAATGCTTTTGACAGGTGAATGTGCAGATAAATGTAGTTAACATTGTTCACTAATTTTATAGCTTATTCAAACTAAAGGTTTCTATCTATTAAATTAGTATGTATTAATGTTTGCTCATGTTGCACTACAAATCATTGATAATTTAAAACAAAATTACCTTTTCCTGCAGATTTTGAATGACATAGAATCTAATTGTAGTCAAAACTCTATATCTGAATTGTGTATAAATGATTTGCAAGGAACCACAGATGCTCCAAAAATTACTAATCCAGAAGTTTACCATCAGCTTGAAATTCAATTTGATTATTATTCCCCCTTACTGGATGAAATATTTAAGGAAGGCAGCTACTTTTCATATGATGGTATGAGTTTATTCAAGTAATTTTCTCTTAAATTAGAAATAAAAAGTATGCTCATTAATTGTTTCTCATTAATGTTATTTTAATTTTTTTTCAGAGCCATCAAAAAATTTGATTACAAAATTGTTAATAAATAATATGACGTTCTCAGCCCCTCCATCACCTTTAATATCACAATTCAACGACATTCCCAAGGAGATGCTTTGTAGTGATGATTGTATGAAGGGAACTGCAGCCTCTCACTGCAATTGTCCTTTATTGTATGCATTCCCAAAGAATTCATTGATAGATCTAATTATTTCTGATCAAGGTATAATAAAATNGAAAATTGAGGTTTTCCTACAAAAAACACGGTTTTCACAAAATTACCTTTGGAACGGCATATCTGTGCAACGGAATAAGATAGAATCATGCGGTTGGCGGCGTTTAACTACATTTTTGATCTAGTTATTCCATCTTGCATATTGTCATCTACTTGCGAAACACCCTGTATAATAAATGGAAATAACTTTCCAAGTAATCTTTATTAGGTAATTTACTTTAAATTTGCATTGATCAGGGTATTGATGAAGAGGTGGCTTTGGATGATTAATATGTCATATATAATTAACAGAATGGCATTTATTGCATAATTCATTGTAATATACTTTAATTATAATTGATTTTTTATTTCTTATAGTATAAGTAGTAAGTATATCATAGTATATTAATGCTGTTTATCACTTTTATCACCCATGTTCTTATTGTGTTAGCGTAGGAAAGAATTTTTATGTCACATAAAATTGGTGTATGAGAACAATGGTTAACACTGCACAAATTTGCTTTAAAAATGCTTCTCATTTTTAAGTATTCATAGTCATTTTTTAAAACTATTCATAACTCTTTAATATTCAATTTATTTTTTTTTTTTTTTTCAAAATGTTGTTGATCATAAAATCTAAATATTAAAACCTTTGGGTTTCTTCAATATAAAAAATAATTGATCTATCCAGTTATAAAAATAAGTATTTTCTTTCCATTTCTCAAGAAAAATGCTGTAAATTTAATACTAAGTGAAATTGAGCTTGAAATATCTATTTATCTGTATGGATCAAACCTATTGCTGGTTTCGTAAACAAAAAAATGTCGGTAAGAATGGGTTTTCTTCATTCACGTTTAAGACAAGTGCTTTATACTTGTTTCTAAATAAAACTAGGTCTTCATAGTTTAAGCAAATTAGAGCATAAAGAAGATAGTTATTTAAATCTTGAAATTTGTAGAAAATAAAGTTAGCATTGGCATGATACATTTTTTTTACAACTAATAATTTCTAATATTTTAATTAAAATGAATTTTATGAGTGGTAAGCTGCACACCAGAAATTTACTAAACACAAATCAACTTTTGCTCCATCACTCTCTCTCTTTTCTCTATTGTTTTGTCTCTTTCATTCTCCATGCATAAATAAAAACTTCACAAAATGTATCCTACAGATGGAAACCTTGCTCATCCTTTCCACCTTCATGGCTTTAACTTCTACATAATGGAGATGGGAGGCGGCTTTAAGAACTTGACTGAAAGTATAGCTGACGTTAAGGAGAGATTAAGGAAAGATGAAATTACCACAAAAAATCGCCCAATGAAGGATACAATTACGATTCCTGTTGGAGGCTATGCTGCTGTTCGATTTCTTGCAGACAATCCTGGTAAGTAGTTGGTTTTTGATTTTTACTATTATGTAATTGCTAAGACCATTAGTTTTGTGATTATATACAGTTTTATGAAATTAAATGTGAACATTTAAGAATGAAGTTTCTCTCTTTTACAAATATTCAATGCTTACCATTCTCTTAAATTCCTCCTGGCATAAACATAATGAAACAGCACTAAGATTCAAAGTTAAACAATTACATCATAAAATCAAATAAAACCTGCTAGCAATTTAAGCAGAGCTCAAATTCTCAGAGTGAATATATTCTTTCACGAACACAATTTTATTTTAATGTGATTGTCTATTTAATGTCAGTCATCAGTAAAAGTTTAATTCAATCTATCAGCTAGAAATGACAAAGGGGAGAAGAGGAAGCTAATTGAGGCTCTCTAGATGAAGAAGGAGTAACTTCTCAAGAAACCTCTTAAGTTCATTTTTAAATAGCTCCCTTCACTAAAATTTTTGTTTGAATATACAACAAAAATTTAAAACTGAAATTTTTAACCTTTCATTTTGTTTCTAATCTAATCTTATTGCTAGCTTACAGTTAACTAGTACTTAATGACGTAGCACATGTCTGTGCACTGTAGGAGACTTCGGCCCTCCTATTTTGTTTCATCAGTAAAATGAGCAATGGAATTAATGATTTATCAGTTAGGTCTTTCTCCTTCACTTTTGATAACTAGCAAATATTTTAATCTGTGTTAGTTTTAAGTTGGGTTCATGCGGACAGTTTGCATTAGAAAGCTGGAAAGAATCTGTGAAGGAATAAAGAAATTTTCTGAGGGAGTCTGCAAATAAAGTATTATGTAAAGTATTAAATAATTTATTACAATTAGATCAATAGTTGAGGTTCATTCAGATAGGAGCTTTGAAAAAAGTCTCAGGTATTATTAATGGAGTCTTGGAAGGGAATCAATATATATATATATAT
>KZ807616.1:301965-313011 GCA_000696205.2 Oncopeltus fasciatus | reverse complement strand
GAAAATCATGACATGCCGCAAATGCTCTTTATTTGGCTTAAAATTAGACATTTTTAACACCAAAGAAAGGTATGATACGTCCACGTAAACGACTTAAAAACAACTGACTTTTGTAAACAAATGACTAACAAACAAAATAACGTTTAGAGATAAGCAAATCCTTCAATAGGCTAAGAGCGCATTCTATTGGAATTAAAACGACATTTTAAACTTGCATACCTGGTATGTATATATATATATATATATACATAGACACACACACACATGAGGTGTGACTATTAAATAATGAGATTACTGCTGTAAAATATTTCATTTTATATTTATACATATTTAGTTTTTATGACCTTGAATATACACCCCTCCTCTATCCTTACAACACTCCATGCGAATTTTCCATTGTTCAAACCAGAACATGAAGTCTTGTTCTGTGAGCTCCTTTTTCTTTCACAGTTTCAACAGAATGAAATGTTGTTCTTTTAATGCAGATTTTACCTTGGGAAACAGATAAAAGTCACATGGTGCCACATTAGGCGAATAAAACGGATGGTCAAAAAAATGTTGTACTTGGCTAGGAACATTTTGACAGACAATGCATTGTGAGCGGGCGGGTTGTCTTGATGGAGAACTCATGACTTGTTAGTCCACAATTCAGGTTGTTTTTTCCTTACTCTTTTGCTGATTTGAGCAAGCAACTCACACTACTAATGTTGAAAAGGTCAAACTATTACCTTCAGGAACTCAGTGAAGGTGCACAATCCCATGAAAGTTGAAAAAAAAACTATCATCATCGGTTTAAATTTTGATTTATTTGCTCACTCGAGCTTTTTTAGTTTTCGGTAAAGGTTGGACCCTTCTAATGCAAGGGTTGACATTTTGTTTTGGGATCGTAAGTGTTAAACTAAGATTCATCACATGTAATAACTCTTTCCAAGAAGTTGGAGTCATTCGTAATGGCATCTGGAGTGTCAGTTAACACTTTTTACGAGCTGTATTTTGTTCAATTGTGAGAATTTTTGGCACCACTTTCATACACACTTTTTGTGTGTTCTAATTGTTATGTAAAATTTGCCTTACTTATTCTTTGTCAAATCAAAGAGTTTCAGCAATCTCACGAATTGTTATCCTACGGTCCAAATTAACCAGATGGCCGACCTTTTCGATATTTTCATTCATTTTGGACTTGGAAAGGTGACCCAGACGATCATCATCTCCAACGTCTTCTCGGCCATCTTGGAAAAGCTTGAACCAATCAAAAATGTGTGTGTGTGTGTGTGTGTGCGTGCGTGCGTGCTTGCGTGCATGCGCGCGCGTTCGCGTTCGCGTGCGCTTGCGCGTGCGGGTGCTGGGTTCATTGTGGAGGCCCAATTAGGTCTAAAACCTATGAAAAGGTACCCATTACTGAGCCTTAACTGGCAAACTACAAAAGGTGTACCATTTTAAGAAAGTAAATGGCAGCCAGAAATCCACCCCCAAAACCACGATTCATATTATGTCTCAAACAGTTCCCTCATTTTGCGAAGAAACCTAGGGTTGGAAACCAGCAACCTGAACCACAGATGAATTTTGCACCAGATAGAAATAGCATATTGCAAGAGAAATTGCAACTTACACCTCAACCAAGACACAAATCAAAACCATACATTTGGAAGCATAAAACAAAACCTCTCACAGTCCATTAGGCAGACCATCCAAGGGCCCAGAGCTCTTCAGAAGGACAAGCTACAGCAGTACCTAACCAGACTTTCCAAGGATGTGACTTTACCAGGATACATCCGTGAAACACCAGTCTGGGTAACCTCCATAGCATTTTTCAATCATTTCAGGTATACTTTTTGTTTATTTATAAATTTAACTTCAATATCAATAACTTAGAGTCATAGAGGGAGGGGCAATCTAAGGTAGCAATCCTATTCTAAACGTCCATGGCTCTGGGCAAGCTTTCATTTTATGATAAAACCTTGTTCAGGCAACATTTGAACCCCAACCTCCGGGATTGATATACCATAAAAGATCCCCTCGGCTTCTTCGTTACCCCAATTGTAGCTCTAATTTAGGTATCATCAATCTTCTAACCGAACTAAAACATCCTCGACTTACACACACACACGCACGCACGCACGCACGCACGCACGCACGCACGCACGCACACACACACGCACTTATTAGCACAAAATCAATTATTGTAGGACCCTTTTACTAATTAATATTGCGAACTCGCCCAAAAAAAGTTTTTTTAAATTAATTGCGGAGAACATACGACCTCAAGCAAACAAGCATTTTCATACCTTACATAATTGTAAGAATTCCATTGTCTTTTATAAAATATAAATTTCAGAAAATGATATTTTGCACCTTTTATGTTCAAAAACTTATCCATAACTAAAATAAAACAAATATAAAAATATTATAAATTTTACATTCTCAAATATTATCAACAATAAGGAAATCGTTAATATATATAAATGTTGTAGAATATAATGCTATAAAATCAANTTTTTTTTTAACGGACCCTATTTCTAGTATCTTAAAGGTAGAGTTGGTAAAGATCCTTCAAAATTTCTCAAAAATTACTTCATGGTACCAATGTGAATAGCTTGACTTCCCTGTGAAAAATGTGTTAAAAAAATACACTTATAGCACAGAATCTCTATTGTGGTTAAACAATTATCAATAATCGTAATTTAACATGCTTTAAACGACATAGAATTAAAATTTTTGAATATAAAATTTATAGTTTTGATGAAAAAACATTGTGTTTATCATTATCAGATTGTTTCTAGGATTTTTGTTAGAAATATTTTAAATCGGGGTCTATAAAGAATAAAAAATAAAGAAAATATGAATGATATATATATATACAGGTCAGCATACTTACACATAACTATAAATATTGTAATAACGTCACTTACAACAGTGCGAACCCCTGCTAATCTGACTAAATCCCATCACTCATAGCTACATATATTCACACATACACTCCCTTATCTATTCATTCATAAAGAAAGATCTTTTCCTGAGGCTTTGCTTAGTGCACTTGTACAAGGTTAAATTGTTTTTTTGTTTTTTTTCATTGTCTTATTTGGCTAAATATTCACAAATAGTCTATTGATAGAACTAGAACTAAAAAGAGTTTTTCCCCACAGAGTGTTGGTATGTGTCGGTAATTATTATTGAAGGTTGAATTTAGTGCACTTTTAAGATCTACATACAGCCAGTAAAGCCGTCATTTATCTTCAATGGAATTTATTTTTCTCAGGGTTAGCAGAATTTCAAAAACATTACTTTCTCCATCTCTGGTAGCATATTCCCTGCTTGAACATTCCTCATTCATATTCAAACTTTAAGGAATTTAATTCTCATTAGTAATTAAGGTAAGCAAATATTTTGTACATTGTGACCTAATCACCATGTCATTATATTTTTAATTTCCACTCTTTAAATAACATTTAAAAAAAAAGAACATTTTAGATCACATAAAACTTTTCTTATTTGGCCCATAATATTATTAAATTATTATTAACTAGTAATTGGTGACTGGTAACTGGTCGCTAACTTATAACTGGAAACTGGTAACTGGTAGATTCAATTTCTTACCTGTGATAAGTAAGACATATGCAAACATGGTTGAATTCACATATTTGTCTTTTGCTATTTTAATTCCTTTCTACTCTGACCTTTTGTAACAATTTGCAAGACATCAGTGTTGAGAATAAAAAGTTTTGGAGGAATCCCCTTTTTCCATAAAACTTCATGATTGACTGAGTCAACGAAGACTCTATATAAAATTCATTTTCCCTTAAATTTACACATGTAAAATGAAATATATCACAAAAATATTCAAATGTCTCCTTTGGGCTCAGAAACTAGACAGTTATTCATAAAATATAGTATTTATTTCACCCCATTCAATTAGTCTATTTGTTATAATCTTAGTTTATATTTTTATGAAAGTATCTCATTGAAATATTATTACTCTGCATCTTTGCCTGTTACTTTTCTGATACTTAATTTGAGTTGTTCAAGTTCTATTTTTTTTAAATCCAAAATTTGATCCATTCTCAATAAAGAATATCTCTGTAGAACACTCTTCTTGCAATATATTATATTTTCGTGAGTGCATTGCAAGAGGAGTGCCCTATTTTCATAGAGAAATCTGTTTTTATATTTTTGATTTCCAGGATATTTTTTTCTAATTTTTTTTATCACTAAAAATTTTAATTTTCTCAATATTGTTAAAAAAATATTCTTCCTCTTTTTTCTACAGCTCTTTGGTAATCATAACTAACTAAGTATGATATTTAATACAGAAGGGGAAATATTCATGAAAAATATACTTGGACGAATTAGGACAAAGATTTCCAATTTTCCAAGAGTGTTCCAGTAGAGTTCCAGTAGAATTTGACGGAATGTATTCCCTGAGCGGCGTGGAACGTGGTAATGGTTTTATAACGCTTGGTTAATTTGATGGAACATATTCCTTATTCGGCGTGGAGTATGATAAGCCAAAGCTTCTTGTAGTTGCTCACAGTTAGCGACGCGTCCTCCACTTAACACCACATGGGAAGGTAGGAGTTGGTCTGTTCACATTTTCTGCTTGATTTTCTGTCGAAATTTTATTGCATATCACCAAGTTTCTCCCGAAGGAGGTCATTCACGGCTACGTATATTAAAAAACGCCTTTAATTATTTACATATCACACATAGAAACAACGACAATTACGGCTAGTGTGTATAGTGTATTTGCCAGTTCACTAATCAGCGTCCACGATTTAAAGAATTACATGAGATTTATATTGTTTCATTGAAGATGGATATAAATAATAGTTAATGAAGAAATTTAATTTAGAAGCCGCAGAGAACAGTGTGCGAAAAAGGTATGACCTTTGTTCTAGGCTAGCAGGGAAAGAAGACTGGGTGAAGCGTTCACCTGTCGTACGTAGTTACATTCGTAAGTTATTCCTTATCAAGCGTTTTTCCTAAGAACTTTATTAACCACTTATTCAGTACTCAATCTTTTTATGATAGCTTTTTTATGTCAAAGAAGATATTAAGATTTTAAACTTTGATTTCTCCCTAAACTCTCCTCCTACCAGACCGATTTCAGCCATTGACAAACTCATCTAATAGCGCGCTCGTATGAGTGTATATATGTATATATTTATTATAGATATTTTTTTTTTAACGGACNTTTTTTATTAAGTCGCGTAAGAAGGAAGGATATTTAAGATGAACCTGGATAGTTAAAATCCTTTTATCTCCGCTCCGATACCCTAGAGGTGGCCCAAAGCCAGCCTGAGTTGACATTGAGATTTGTCGCCAAAGCTCTTTTCGTCTGTTAAGATTATTTTGTCCTTTTATCTTATCTATGGCCATATATATATATATATATTTAAAATCACTATAGAGAAGTAAGATAATAAATAAAAGAGCATTATATAACTTGATTTAAATGTCTCGAACAGACCCAAAAGGATTGATAATATAAGGCTCCATATTTTTTATACTTTAAAATATATTTCATAATTTTTTTTCGATTTTCATTTGTGTTGAGAAGATTTCTTTCTGTCGTCTCCGTTAAGTAGCATTTCTGCAAATTTAATTTTTTAGATTTGTTTTAAATTTTCTTCCTAAATAGTTTTGCCTGAATGAGATTTGTTCAAATGCACCAGACTAATCCCCTTGTATATATTTCCTCAATAATGCATCATTTGGAAATACTTTTTATTTATTTTACTTTTCCTCACCACCCAATCAACCACTTAGTTGATGGATAAATGGATAGGCGCACGTAGTGTTTTATCCCAAACGTAATAGACGTTATAGGATACTTGTTGGGGGTTTATTTAACCAGAATGGATTAACGAGTTCACGCCGCAAATAACCTTTTTAAAGAGAGTTTAAAACCATCCCCTAAACAACAACATATATCTCCCCCAAAGTATTCATTATGTATTTACTTCAAAAACGAGATCATAAAGAATACTTTTATGATTTAGCTGAATTTCAACTGCACAAACGTTTCTAGAACTCAGCGCAAAGTCTTCTACCAAGTTCCAAATCAAGCTTCTATAAATAGAAAAGGTGTTTGTCTTCTTGCAGAGAGAATCTTTGCGGTATTGGTTCATGGACACCAAAGTTACTTCAAAGGTTTGCGAATTCGCGATGGTTTCTATCCGTGCTTGGAGTCCTGGCTGTAACGCAGACCGTCAGCTTCTTGTACTCTGCCGGAGTCTTGACCACGCTTGAACACCGCTTTGGTTTCCACAGTATGGCAGTAGGTGAGCTTACACTTTTTAATTAACATTATTTTTAAAAAATTCATGTTTCATGAAAAATAAAAAAAATCTGCAAATGAATTATTCTCACTTGAAGCAAAATATGTCTGTATATTTGACTTTCAAGGCTAGCATGTACGATGGTTAAATTTTACTTCATCAAATCAGGTTCTAAGAGAGAAGGTTTGTTTGTGTCGTGGTATGTAAGGCTTTTTATGGTCTAATGGTCAACGCTGATCGCTCAGCGGAAACTACATGGGGAAGGCACTATCCAAATTCTATTTCACATTTTTATTCTATTTCTTATTTCTATTTCTCACATGGAAAGAGTATTACGTTAAGAAGTTGTTTTTTTTAACGATAATTATGCTCTTAAATGTGATACCGAATTCTCTGTCTTGGTTTTTGAGACCAATTGTTTGATGAACACTAAAACCTAAACTGGAGAAATTAGTCCAGTTTTCGGCCAGGATCAGTCAAATGAAATACTCCAAATTTGTTGGGTAATTATTTTAATATTGCCGACGTAACTTGTAAGTCGTCATCGGGGCGAAAGTGATGTCTGGAGAGATCTTCGAGGGAGGGTTTATGGTCACATCTCAGAGTCCAGTTTTTTTCTGTACTCTTAGATGTGACCATGAACCAGCCTCGGAGATCTCTCCAGACATCACTATCGCCCTGATGGTGACTTACAAGTTAAGTCGAAACGTCGGTAATAATAAAATAATTACCCAACAATTTTGGAGTATTTTATTTGACTGATCCTGGCCGAAACCCTGACTAATTTCACCAGCATAATACTCGCCAGCCAACAAACCTCCAACCGTGTCAACTAAAACCTAAAATATTGAAATACTCTGGTAGTACTCGATATTTTGCAAACCCTAGAGTGAATTTTAATATTTCAGATTGATAATAATGATAGGCTTTTTTTAAATTCTCAAAAAAAATTGGAAAATCAAACAACCAATAAATTATATTTATTATTTCAAATGGAGAATTAATAAATGTTCTCTCCCTTCATACCTACCGCCTCACATTTTCCATCTTTCAACTGTCCATCTTATGTTTTCCTAATTTCCAAACCTTACCTCTCAGTCGTGAACATTTGATCCGAGTGTCACGACGTTTCCTCTCGCCTTCTTAATACATAGGTGTGGTGAACTTTCTTCACATATTGATTTTATTTTCTTAAACATTTCATATAAAATTACTTTTAGTTACGTCGAATTTTATATAATAATAATGTAAATCATATAATTTTTTTAAAACAATTAATGAGAGGGAATAGAATATAAAAAACTATCTGTCCCAGCCAGGAATCGAACCTGGATCTCCTGCTATCCGGGCCGGCGTGCTGACAAGCACTCCGGCCCGGATAGCAGGAGATCCAGGTTAGATTCCTGGCTGGGACAGAGAATCTACCCTACGAGAAAGGCGAGAACTTCGTCTTGTACTCAAGGAAGCTGACATTGTCATACATTTTGTCGACTCTCGTCATTTAATTTATTTAATTTTTTCTTTATAAATATTTAATTTNGAGTACAAGACGAAGTTCTCGCCTTTCTCGTGGGTTAGACTCTTGCTAGTGTAGAGGGAATTGAATGAGACAACTGACGCGTCCTGGTGGTGTAATGGCCAAGCACGCCGGCCCGGATAGCAGGAGATCCAGATTCGATTCCTGGCTGGGACAGATAGTTTTTTATATTCTATTCCCTCTCATTAATTGTTTGAAATTTACATGGGATAAAATACAACAACCAAATTAAAATATTTATAATTTTTTTTATTTCTCATGTTTTCTTACAACATTATATTTCAACAGCCCTGAAGATGGCTCACATTGTTAGCCAAAACGTGAGCAGACAATAAAAAGTAAATTTTTTTAAATTATTTTTTTTTGATAAACCTTGACGAAACCCGAACTAATTTTCTACTAATTTACATTTAATTAGTAAGTAGTATCTGTAGTAAATTATTCCAACGCGAAAATTCCATCTAACCATCTTCCATAACTACTTAGTATAGACAATTTTAAGATAATTAACAGACGGATAGACTTTGAAAATAATAAATTACAAAACCCAACAAAGTTCATTTATTTTTAGGTCCACGATATTTTGCAGCCGTAAAATAATACAAGAAAAACTGAGAAATCTAAAACTGTGAAGTATAAAACTGCACTAATAAATGAAAAGTAAAATCTCAAGTTATTATTTACCTAAACAAACAACTCACTTTAAACAATAATTTACTTTTTACCCCATTCTAAGTGCAAGTTAAGTCAATTTAAGTACAAGTTTCATTTTTCCATTTTCAACGCATTAAGCCAAAAAAATCAACTTTGAAAAACGCCCTGTTGTGATACTGAGAGACGAAAATACTACTACTCTGACTTTATATGATTTTAAAAACTTCACAATAATGTGACTGAAATGACTTTTCGATTCAAAAATGCTAAATTCAATATAAAATTGCTGGCAATTAAAGTTAAACGAGTACCGCTTTGATGTAATTCAGAAAAAAATGTAGACTAATCAGAAAGCTGATAACTTCTCTTATCACACGACACAGAATAAAGAAAACCATTCGACAAACTCTGATACTCGCAAACTGATATAGGACATTAAGATTCCAAATGAAAGAGATCAGTGTCCAGTCAAAGAAATTCCAAAGTGGCTGAAGTCAGCCTCTGGAAGTCTCGACCTTGTCTGATAATGAGTCTCTCGCGACCAAAAGCGGACCGGTAGGGGGACTGGATTTACAGGTCCTTTTTTATCAATTACATTAATATTTGAAGGTATTACAATAGAAAAAGGTAAGCAACATGTTAAACAATATGTACAGCTATAGAAATTCACCTATTATTTACAGCAAGGTGTCTGCGAGAAACCCCATTAGAGCGACCCCTTACTGTAAAACATGAGAGGTACCTGCCTGGGACCAAATCTTAATAAGGCTGTCTTTTTTTTTTAAATCCTCATTGGAGACAACCTGTGGCCACTATATCCTCAGGATATTCTTTAAGAATCTATTTATACATGTTCGAAGCTTCCGGATTCTTTCTTGAAGCTAGGTCCTTCTCCGATCCTCCATCCGAGATCAATATGCTTCCTAAGTAGCAAAACTCTTCAACTCTCTCCACCTACTAGTCGTCATTCGTGAGGTTTTCCTGGCTTTTGCTATTGACTCGAATTTCCATTGTTTTTCTCACATTAATCTGAAGTACCGACTTTTAAGCTTCTGCTTGAAGGTCATTCAGTTTGTCCCTGATGCTTTCAGTAAGGAAACATATGATATCTGCAAAGTCCAAATCCTCGAGTCTATCCAATAGTCTCCAATGAATCACTTTTAGTTGGCGTATAGTTTTTTCTAATATTATGTCAATCACTATGAGGAGAATTTTCCACTAGCACATGCAGAAATGGTAGCTTACCTTCTTCTTCAATTTCCATAGTAAATAAAAATAATCGCAATTTACCCATTCGAAAATGCTACTTGCAGACAAATTTTATTGAATATTAAAAAAAAAAAATATGTGATAAATGTTTTGACATAACTACATCAGTGCTCTTCAATTCCAGCATGGGCATTTTGTTGAGACACACATAAACACAGAGAGTGTTTGTTAAAAAGAGTTATGAAATATACATATGAATTATTTTTTTATTTTTGTTAGCTATTTTAATGTTTGTTTTTCTGTTGCTTTTTTATGTTAATATTTTTAATTATCAAACCTCTTCATTATTTAATTTAAGCTTCAAAATATTTTATCTCATAAAATAAACAGTAATTATATATTTATGCTCTAGGTTGGATGATGACAGGAAATGAAGTGTCACAAATACTGTTGTCACCTCTACTTTCCTACTTCGGTGGAGAACGAAACAGGCCGATCTGGCTCGCCTGTGGAGTCTTCCTTTCAGCTTTGTCGTGTTTCGTTCTCGCGGCTCCACATTTCATCTTCGGACCCGGACCTGACGCTTTGGCCTACACCCTTGAGTATGGAGGGAGTAATCAGTCGTACCTATCTGCAGGTCAGTAAAAGGTATCCGATGTCAGATAGATATTTGAAGGATTGCAGAGAGTTTGTAGGCCAGGTGTTCGTAAAATTAACAGCTTAAAGCCCTTTACTTAATAGTAAATAAGTAAGTAAATCATTAATTCATTCTTCATTCCCAACCCTGCCATTCCCTCCCTTTCCTTCCCTTCCCTTCCCCAACCCTTTCCTCCTCTCTCATCCCCTCCACTGCCTGCCTTGTTCTACTGATCCTTTTTTTTTTTCATAGGTTCGAAAGGGAGTTTCCGTATGACGGTGCTGTGTACCGGAGAACATCAACGACCGAATTGTACCAAAAGCGAGGAAAATAATATCCTCGTCCTGCTTTATGTCTTAGGGACACGGGAGTCTTGCTCTACTGATCCTTTTCTTTCATAGGTTCGAATGGGAGTTTCCATACGACGGTGCTGTGTACCGGAGAACATCAACCTTCGGAATGTACCAAAAGCGAGGAAGAGAACGTCCTCGTCCCACTTCTTATCTTTGTTGCACAGTTCATGTTTGGGGTCGGAGTCTCTCTCCACTACTCCTTGGGACAATCCTATGTCGATGATAACACCAAGAAAAAGAACTCCCCTAAGCTTTTAGGTAATGTAAGCATTAGACTGTGTAACAAGAATATATTTAATGTTACTAAAATACTCCAAGGATTTACTTAATTAAGAGGAAACTGAATGATTTTTCAAGAGAAAACTGATATATATATATCTT
>KZ807616.1:286123-301857 GCA_000696205.2 Oncopeltus fasciatus | reverse complement strand
AACCAATGGGAAGGCAGACTTCGCCCAAGGACAAGACCGCGCCGGGATTATACACCACCTGGTGTATAAAACATGGTAATTATATACCACCTGGATTTTAAAAATCTCTCTTTTACAACTCTCATTCTCTTTTCAGCCCTGAAGAAGCCATCACATGATGTGCGAAAGCTCGGCAAATAACACCAATTTGACACGGTCTAACCCGGAAGAAGAAACGGCAAATATCTTTAGCCTAAATGCTTTTAAATTTTAATCGTAATAATTAGAATTTGTCCAAAGTAGTTATTTTTCATTATTATTATATTGTTTTTTTTTTGTCTTATTTCATCAATTGTTGCAATGAAATATTTAATTTTAACGATACATGCCAGTGCATAAATTTTAAATAAAGGCCCTATTGGGAAATACACATAGTATCCTCTTGTAAAAAGAAACAGTTAAATTAACAATTGGTGGGTATTTCAAAAAATATTTTTAATTATAACTTTTAAAGAAATTTTAATGGCACGACATAATTCGAAACCGCATTTTGGAATTAAATCTAGCCGTGTAGAAACTTCCTCCTAGAGTAACTTGCCTGGCTAGGCGTGCAAAGTAATTCACCGGGTACTTATAACAGGTTATAACGGGTACTTATAAGGAGTACCGCTATAAAGAGAAGACTAAGTGGACTCTACACCATCTGATCTGGGGGTTGAAGTCTATGATATGTCTTGAATAAGCGCCATCATGTCTCCATATGATGGTCAAAAAGAAAAACTTTTATAAAGCATTTTGAAGGTTCGCGAAAAAAGTGCTCCACGGTGTTGTTGGTTAAGTAAGAAACTTTCTAATTTCATGAAGAATTTCGCTATTTAAATAGCTATAAAATTTACTATATTCAAAATGTGTAAACGATGACTCCTGAAGCCCACGTAGTCTTCATTAATTATAGCGTGGTTAAATAACTTATTTTAATTTATTAACATTACTTATTTCTTTAAATAATTAAATATATTAATTGACTTATTTCATTTTGACTTAGCCTTTTTTTTCGTAAAACTCGTGTTGTTTAGTTCTGAATTCTCGAGCTAAAAAACTTATTCATAAAAGTGATAAAAGTATTTTCCTTAGAATTGAAATTTTATTTTTTAAATATTTGCATGCATGTTTAAAGAGCAATGCAATATGCAATGTGGCTAAAAGTGTTGAGGTCCTATATGGTTTTCATATTTACATTTTTTTTTTAGCTTGTAGTTCTTTTTTCCTGAACTGACTCACTTGTTTTTTTGTTGTTTTTTCGGTGGGAATTATTGAATATTATTATCGCCTACAAATGACAAAAATATATTTTCAAGAAATTCAAGTTATGAAAAATTCTATTTCAAGTTATAAAAAATACACAGAGTTTAAATTATTAGAATATTGAAATTTCTGATGAGTTGTGTATGACATTAGGTACCGCCATGGCATGCAAGACGATTGGTGCAGCAGTATGCCGTGTACTAACGTACTTCTGTCTTAAGTTGTACATCGATCCGACACTGACGCCAACCATTCATCACAAGGACCCTCGTTGGATGGGTGCCTGGTGGCTAGGTGAGTATTACCAACTACGAAAATAACCAAAACAATTAAGTAAGAATATTACGACCAAGCTATAAAGGAATATCTTTCCCGAATTGCCTTTCTCAAAATTAATATTCTCAAATTCACAAATTCAATAAAAACATTTAATTTTTTATATGCTATCAGGTACTTGGTCGATTTCGGATGAGATTTACATATTTTAACTATCTCACTGTGTATTAATAATAACAATATTCGATAAACTAGTTTATTTTTATTTTTTAATTCATTAAAAAAAATTCCTCATGCTCGTGCTGCGTAAAATATATAGGTTTTATTAAAAATAAACCTACTAAAAATAATAACTAATTTCATCCTACAAGCTATAGAGGATGAGGAATGTAAAAGTGACTGCCGCTGATCTAGGTTCTTCCCTGACAAGGAGGGATGAAATTCCTTTTTAACTCTTAAATATCTTCCTTAATGTTCGCTCTTTTCAATAAATATAAATCTAAAAAATTAAATATCATTCCTAATATATGTGATGCATTATTTCATAACATTAATTATCACGAAAAGTTGGACAATAATTCAAGGTGATCAATCTCTATAAATTTTAACACTGTGTAAAAATTTAAATGATAAATAAACATATTTTGAAAGAGGAAGGGCTGACCAATTTTCGAATTTACATTCTTAAGATGTAAGATAAGAGAAGGGCCCCAGTATGCTCTTAGTATTATCTTAGTATCTAAGGTCCTTAATGCGCTATTTTTCTGAAAATGTTATAGAATATAAATGCTTCTTAGTAATCAAATTACAAAAATGTTTTTTTTTTACTAATAGAAATGTAATAAATAATCAAATTAAAAAAAGAAAATGTATATGCTTATTTTTGCAGGGGGTTATCCCCGGAACTCCCTTTGATGGACTAGGTCCCCAGGAGGTCACGGGGCCATCTCCGTTTGAGTCCACGGGGAGGGTTGGAGTTGGAAGACAAGGTCTGCGCTAGTGGATTAGGTTGGAATGACAGTTTACTTTGGAAAAGGCTGAAGCGGGAAGAAATGAGATCCTGCACAAAAGGGATATTAAAATCGTGTTGAAGGGAAGAATTGGATACATAATAGGGAGCATTTACAATTATTCTCAGGATTTTGGATTGAAAGAACTTAATTCATTGGATTTTGGAAGGCTTGGCGGCTTAAAGCACCTAATTTTTGTTTTAAAGTCTGGAGGAGTTCGACAGCAGCCATTGTAGAGAGAGGCCGTGTTTTGTTACCTCTCTGCAATTGTTTCTTTTGAAGTGATTAAAAGTGTTCAGTTGTTACCAAACTGGTCACAGTTAAAGATGTAGCCAGCTTGAAGACGTTGACAAAGTTTCGAGGAATTTCACCGAGGAACAAGCCCACAGCAAATGAGTTAAATACTCATTTCTTTTTATTAGCGAGGGGCATACAGGCAGACGTGCTGGTCAGGCGCGTCCCCTCCAGCTCCCAGCCAGCCGGCTGTTATCGGCCGGCTTACACTATCGGCTAAGCAGATTAAGTAATCTCTGCTTGGTCCCCCGGCTTAGCGATAAAGAGCAGTAAATATTTACATTTACTGTTGTTTTTGTTTTTGTTTTTCTTATATTATATTTACGTAATGAGTGATGCTTACCATCACAAAAAAATAGCGAAGAAAGGAAAGCGCCCTCATTCAGCGGGAGGCTCTCAAATGTCGCCCCCCAAAAACAAGCCCAAACACGAGAATAATAACAGAGTCACGAAGTCAACTTCAGCCACCAATATGAGTGAAAATACCGATGAGAATAGCCAACCCTCTAACATAAATAGACCTCCATCACCACCAACAATACCGCCCTCAGAAATTGCCCAGAATACAACACAACTAACAGAAACATCGCCATTTTTTACTGCGAACCCATTTAACGTTCTCTCTAATGAAGAGAACATGGAGACCACAGATACCCCACGAATATTTCCAATATTTGTGAATATCCAATATTTGTAAAAAAAACATAGCGAACTTCGGCCTGATGTGTAGACAGTTGGATGAGAAAGTAGGCCGAGGTAAATACACATGTATCAGTCGAAAGACAAATACAAAAATTATCCCAGACTCATCAGATACGTATAGGGAGGTAGTACGCTATCTGAAATCGGTAAGCGCCTAATTCCATACTTACCAACTACATGAAGAACGGACTTTAAGAGTCGTCATTAGAAATCTCCACCACACAACACCGATCGAAGACATTAGGGAAGAACTAACTGACTTAGGGTTCGTAGTAAAAAATATTCTCAATGTATTAAGCCCTAGAAGAGAAAATGGCAAGGCACCACTACCGCTCTTCTTTGTAGATGTCGAAAAAACGCCCAACATACAAGACATTTACAAAATTCCGGCACTATGCTACACAATAATAAGGGTTCAAAAGCCCTACGTAAAAAGGGAAGTGGTTCAGTGCCATAACTGCCAGCAATTTAGGCATACAAAGTTTGGCTGTAACTACAGCCCTAGGTGCGTAAAATGTGGTGGCACACACCACAGTACTGACTGCCAAAAGAGGAGAGAGGAACCAGCAACCTGTGCCCTCTGCGGGAAAAGCCACCCTGCTACCTACAGGGGCTGTGACATATACAAGAAGGTCAAGCAGAGGGTAATGAACCCTCAGGTGCCACCACAACAACCTCCAACCAGGAACCCACGCCCCACTTCAAGGACCATCCAGTCTGGAATCTCCTACAGAGCCGCACTCAGTGGACAGGGAGCGACCCCACAATCAACCAACCAGAAGCCACAACCCAGGCTGAGATCGTTGTCACGGGGCAGACACCAACCTCATATTCAACAGCCACAGGCGGACCAACCCAGACAAGAAGCGCCTCTTCCTCAACGACAGCCACCCAGGAGGGAGCGACCTGCCATCTCCCATGTTCCTCCATCACCAGCTTCCTTTGATCTCCAAGCCATGCTCCATTCCTTCTTCTCCGATTTTCGCGCCCTCCTCACCCCTCTTATAACCCTACTGACAACAGTACTGGATAAATTTACTTCCTCATCTATCTTAAAATGAGTCCTTCGAATTCTAATTCCTTCTCCGTCCTCCTTTGGAATGCTAACGGCATCCAAACACACACAAACGAACTCAAACTGACACTAGAAGATAAAGGTATAGATGTACTATTACTTACTGAAACACGACTAACTAAAAATAAGAAACTCTACATACCAGGCTACACAACTTACCGAACTGATCACCCAGACGGACGGGCTCATGGTGGAACTGCGCTCCTCATTCGCACTTTCCATACTCATCATTTGATACCTTCCACTCCTACAGACTCCCTCCAATCCACTTCAGTGTCTATCCATACTACCACTTCTCCAATTATCCTTTCCGCAGTGTATTGTCCACCTAACAAACCTGTTACCTCAAGCCAATTCCAAGAGCACTTTAAATCCTTAGGTCCCCGTTTCCTCTCTGGCAGAGACTATAATGCGAAACACCTTCAGTGGGGCACGAGAACGACCAACTCCCGTGGCCGTGCTCTGTATAATGTCATTTCCTCTCACATTTTCTCTACTTTATGTCCCTCCTCCCCTACCTACTGGCCCACTGATACTAACCGTCTTCCTGATATCCTTGATATTTTCATTTGTAAAAATCTTATTCCTTTTCACCACTCCGTAACTACGTTAAATGATCTTTCCTCTGACCATAGCCCTGTACTCCTGGCACTATCACTCACACCCATCCCTAGACAATTGCCACCATCACTAATAAATGGTCCCATTGACTGGCCATTTTTCAGAACTCTACTTGAAGAGTCGCTTGACCTCGGAGTCTCCTTGAAAACTCCTAAAGAGCTGGATGATAGTGTCCAGTTCTTTACTGTCACGATTCAGCAGTGTCTCTGGGAGGCAAACTCAAAATCTAACTGCACCCAGTCCACTATATATTCACCAGAGCCCATCCCCGACTCAATTAAAAACCTTATACGGGCAAAGCGTAAAGCTCGAGCCCTGTTTCACAGGTTCAGGCATCCCTCAGACCGAAGGAAGTTTAACCAGCTATCCCGTCTCGTAAAACAAAAACTAGGTGATTTACGAAATAAGGCATTTAATGCCTACCTGTCAAGCCTCTCAGAAGCAGACAAATCCCTCTGGACTGCAACTCGCAGAATTCTGAAACACCATGAACCTTCCACCCCCTTGCGTCGAGAAGATGGCTCCTGGGCCTCTTCCGACAAAGACAAGGCCCAAATGTTTGCTCGACATCTAAGAGAAACATTTACTCCTCATCCAGATCCTAACAGTTTGTCCAATAATGCAGAGGTTGAGGAGTCACTGGACACACCATTACCAATGTCCTTGCCGATTAGGGCAGTAACACCATCTGAGGTTAAGTATATTATTAACCATCTGCCTAAACGCAAAGCACCCGGCTATGATTTAATCACCGGATTAATACTTCGAAACCTACCCCAAAAAGCAATCATTTTCCTGACATACCTCCATAATAGTGTCCTTCGAACCACTCACTTTCCACTTCTCTGGAAATTCTCTGAAAAAATCCTGTTTCCCAAACCCGGTAAACCTGCTCACAATACATCATCCTATCTTCTTCCTTTAATGTCCAAGGTATTTGAGAAAGTTCTTCTAAAACGAATGATGCCTATCATAAATTCCTCAAATATCCTTCCCAATCATCAGTTTGGTTTCCGTTCCCAGCATTCTACCGTCCAGCTTGTGTTTCGCGTTGTAGACTACATTTCCATCTTCCCTTGAGCGAAAAGAATTCTGTCCTGGTGCATTCTGGGACGTCACTCAAGCATTTGACCGAGTATGGCATTCTGGACTATTATATAAGCTCAAGTCCATATTCCCAAGTACCATCTATCTAATCCTTAAATCTTATCTCTCTAACCGATTCTTTAGAGTCCGGCAAGGATCAGATTACTCCGAACACTTCCCTGTGAAAGCGGGCGTTCCACAGGGCAGTGTGCTTGGACCTATCCTTTTTACCCTTTACACTGCGGACATCCCCACCCATCCTAATACCCTACTGGCCCTATTTGCAGATGACAAAGCGATCCTCACTTCCCATCCTTGTCCTAAAACCGCTTCCAATAATCTACAAAACCACCTAGATGCCATTCAGCACTGGTGTAGCAAATGGAGAATTAAGATAAATGAGTCCAAATGCGTACAGGTAAATTTTCAACTAAGAAAAGATTCCCCCTCTAATGTCACATTTAATAGTATACCTATACCCCTCCTTGATTCAGTACGTTACCTTGGGTTCCAACTTGACTCACGACTTAATTGGAGCCAACATATAAAAATCAAACGACAAGAACTCAACAGGCGCTACGGACTCTTATACAGACTAATAAACAGGCGTTCATAGCTCACAACAGAGAATAAACTGACTCTATATAAAACACTAATACGACCGATCTGGACATACGGTGCAGAACTCTGGGGTGCCGCTAAGCCTTCCAACATCCAACGTATTCAATCCTTCCAATCCAAAATCCTAAGAGTTATTGCAAATGCTCCATACTACGTCTCGAACTCTACCCTACATCAAGATTATAATATCCCATTCGTCCAAGACTTCATGTCCACTCGCTTCACGCTCCTCCACTGTAAACTCCAATTTCACCCTAATCCATATGCCCAGTCCCTGTCATCGGACTCCAACCCCTATGATCCACCCCGACGACTAAAAAGAAGATGGCCCCGTGACCTCCTGGGGACATAATCTGTAAATAAATTGAGAGTGGTGCCATTGGTCACCTTCTCTCCTCATGTGATTGATATTGTATGTCATTTTTTTTTCTCTAATTCATTGTGGTGATCAAATTACAAAATGTTTTAATTTAACAGAATGTAATAAATAAACAAAAGTTAAAAAATAAAAAATAAAAAAAATAAAAAGTCTGGAAAGACGGTTGAAGTCTTTGCGATCTGTGGGGTGTCTATATTTTTGGAGCAACGCCCTTGAGCGGCGTTTCGCTATTATGAGCTTTTTAAGCGAATCAGGGATTGGCTTTTGAGACTCAGAAGAGTATTTCGTAAATTTTGGTTTAAAATTAGCCATACATATGCACTGCTGAAAGTTTAGGTAGGTAGGTTCGGGTTTAGGGGCGATCAACCCTTAGATTATTACGCTGAAAGTTTATGGTAAAGGAGTGTACAGCATCTTCTAGATCGTCAGAGGTCTTAAGAGAAATTCCGAGGTCAAAGGACTATGAGAGTTCTAAACAAGATCCAGTTGACTGGACCATTATTGAGGGAGGGGGGCAATTGTTTTGCCCCCTGTGGGGTCCAATTGAGGACTGTGGTCAGGAGAAAGTTTGTTTAAGGTAGAAGCAGAATAAATAAGAAGAGTAAGATTTTTACAGATGAAAAAATCCAGAATATCAAGAAGGCGGATGATGTCAGAAGGCCAATAAGTGGGAGAGGAAGGACTACTTGTGGTGAGGTGTTGGGATGATGCTGCATTTTATAGAGATCGGCCACAAGAGTTGTTCGTTCTCGATCCCCATTACAAGTGTTTCGCTTCATAGTATCCACTGGCAAGGAAACGGGGACCAAGGTCTTTGAGGAAAGTGGAAAACTGTAGTGTAGAGATTGGCTTTTTTGGAGGATAATACACTGCTGAAAGTGTGGATTTGAGGGTGTAGGACTAGACACTGTTGTTGATTGAAGGGACTCTGTGGGAGTGGAGGGTAAAATATGATGGATATAGGATTTATTGATAAGAAGTGCAGTTCCACCATGAGCTCGTCCGTCAGGATGGTCTGTCCTATAAGTGTGGTAGCCAGTAATTTTTAGATTATTTCGTTTAGTTAGTCGTGTTTCTGTCAGTAATACTACGCTTTTATTGTCGAGTACTAGTTTGAGTTTATCAGTGAGCGTCCGAATGCCGTTAGCATTCCATAGGAGAATAGAAAAGGAATTCTTGGATTGGGGACTCATTCACACCATGATCTTCCCACACGGAATTGGTAGGGTCATTTTGGTGACCAGGTTGGTCAGAAGGGATAACATTGGTGTAATGAGGGAGTTAAGTTGTGAGAAGAAGGAATGAAATAAGTTGTGCAGATCAGATGATGAGGGCGGAGTCGGGACGTTGGAGATAGCGGGTCGCTCCCTCCTGGGTGGGGGATGCGGTTGTGGTTGTGGCTCGTCTTGTCTTGGATGATTCTGAGTTGATTGTGGCATTCGAGCGTAGGATTGTCCAGGCTCGACAACTCTGGAGGGTGGAGACACCGCTTTCCGGACCTGAGCTGCAGTCTGTGGTTGACGAGTAGGCAGGGTCCGCTGTTTCAGCTCCTTGAACTGACCATGTAGTTGGCGAGGTGATTTTTTTGGCACAGCTCACATGTAGCTGGGATGTTTCGGGATTTCGGGTAGCTCGTACTGATGTGAGCGCCTCCACATTTGACGCACCGTGGAGAGTATTCACAGTAGCCTTTGGGTGACCATACTGCTGGCATTTGTGGCATTGATCTATTTCTTGACGAGGATCTGGCTTCTCGACTTTTACTCTACAGTGGCAGAGCGAGGTTAAGCTGTAGATCTCTTGCACGTTGAGCGTAGGCTCCAGGTCCACAAAGAACATTGGCAGGGGTGTTTTAAAGGCAGAGGTCTCTCCTCTCTGGGGTCGGCTTATGATCAGGTTTATGGTGTTTCTGACACTGAATCCCAAGTCAGTTAACTCCTCCTTGATGAAGTCTGGAGCCCTCTCTTCTTTGAGCTGGTAAGTGTGGTGCTGCGCATTCGTTTCCTTAAGGTATTGGATGATTTCTCTTTGATAGTCGTAAAATTATAAATGTGGGTTGTGCCTGCTCTTTCGATATGCCGAATTAAATATTATCATGATCAGAGCAGCTAAAAAGAATAAATTAAGAATTGAATTTTTAATTAATTATAATATCCAGACATTTATATCAATCAAAATCGGGCTTACATCACTTAGATAACCATATACTACATTTTTGTTCACGAAACATCGTCGTATCACCATCATTTAAAACGTTTTCATGAGCTTAAGAAAGATTATATTAATGCAATTTCGAGTATTCATGCTTAGTATTGCAAACAGTTGAATAAATTATTTTATGGTAAAAATCAGACAAGAAATAGCGGAGTTTAATGCATGACCAGATTTATATTAATATCTGAGTTTTATTGCAGTTGAAAAAAACTTTATAGAACATAAGAAGTGCTTAATCTAATTTTCTAAAACTTAACTTCTGTAATTTAAGAAAAGCGCTTTTTAAGAAAGATATTTAAGAATATATCTATGATGGATGAGTAGTTTCCTCACCCTTCCTTCTCTGCCAGATGAGAGTCAGATTTAATGGTCGTCCCCCTCTCCGGCTAGTCAGACATAATTCGTCATTTACTCCTTTTAATGAATCATGGGAAGTCTTCTTAGATTTAGTAGCTCCCGCTTCACGGACATTTTGAGTTTCAAGTGACCAGGTCAGCAGGTGGCAGTGTTTTCCAGGCTGGGTTATCCTTGGCTCCGTGATGACGGTCATCGCATTCCTCATCGCCTTCTTCCCGAAAGAGATGAAGAGGCCAATTACTACCACAGAACGGGCCAAAAGGCAACCACCAAGTATCAAAGGTAATGAAAACTTCCCTAATTACCAGTAATTTGTAAATATTGTATTTTCGTAGAACCTCGTATCTATAACATAAATTCCTTTTTTTTATAAAAAAAAATCAAAGTTGGTCTATAAATTTTAATAAAACAAGGAAGTCTTCAACCCTTGGTTTTAAGTGTTAAGCAAGAATAAATAACCATAATATAATGTGCTATAATAATTATTTTTAATATCAAGAAATATATGATAATGCTGTATAAGGTCTGAAAAAGAAATGAGCCAGTGAGGAGCCGCGTATACTAAGCAGATTTCATTCAAATAAACTCATGTATCTAAAGTAATTAACTAAATACATGTAATAAAGTAACTAACTTTATTCTGATCTTGCATGTCGAAGGTTCTTTCATTGTTCTAATGAAGGGAAAATTTAATGTGTTTGGGACAGTGAGAGTGGAGGTGCTCAAACCTTTTAGTTCATTTTTAAATATCTTCTTTATTATGTTAGTAAAATAATATCATAAATATTAGAAAATAAAACTGTTAATTTATTTAAATTAATATTGAAGAGGTCATTCATGAAACTAATAATAACGGAGATATTGTAATTTATTTTAGGTGATCAAACCAAAAACGATTTCATTTATCAGTTTGTAAAATTAAGCATAAATAATGGTATTCTTGTCGATATTTTAAAAAGCTAGGGCCTTTTAAAATCTTTGAAATTACATTCTTATATAAGTTTGTTAATATAAATATTTCATAAAAATGTTATAAAAAAAAAAATCTCACGAATTAAATTTTAACATATATCTTGTTTTATGGGGTTCCAGGGTAGCTCAGAGCATCCGTATTGGTCATGTAATAATGTCGCTGCGGGTTCAAATCCTGCCCAGGATAATATTTTATTTATAAATAAAAACTTGTCCTGAGCCATGGGTGTTTAGAATGAGGGGGTAACTTATAGATGGCCCCCTTCATGTCCCTAAGTGGTTGAAGGGGAGGCTGACACTATAAATAAATAAAAATATCTTGTTTTATGAAAATACATTAATAATTTTTTTATGTGGTCTCTCCCGAACACCTTTTCCAATCCCGACTGATATCAGCAATTATCGATCGATTCATTCAATAGTCCAGAAAATTATCAACTTTCTTTATTTCAAAAATTATTGACTATGTTTATATGTTGACTACTATTCATTTTGACACTGTGGTATAAGGTAAACTCTCTCGAACTCTTTTAGGCTCATCAATGTAGGATCGGTGAGGCAGATATTTTTAAAAGCCATTGGAAAAAAATCTGCTAAAATGCCGCAATAAAGTTGTATTCTTATGATAAACCCTACATCTAGTTAATTATTTTAAATGGTTTATAGTATTCTGATCATTATAATAATTTTATTAACTGTCAGTATTCCAGCATAGTCCCTCTGCCGTTCTCATGCTGCCATGCAATCACATCTACACATTATCATGCTTCCCCATGATAATGTGTACATGTGATTGATGGGCCACTGTTTATCTGCGGTGGTTATGGCGCCAACCAAATACTACACTGTGTTGACGAGAGGACAATATCTGTTAAATTTTATGTTTCAGATTTCTTCCCTCGCCTGCAGAAGTTGCTCAAGAACAAGCTCCTGATCGCCAACATATTCTCTGCCATGTTCATTTTGACTGCTGAAGTTGCATATGCGACCTTCACAATGAAAATCATAGAGGTGACCTTGTACAGGGATGGTGCCACCATCAACGCAACAGTAGGTATGGAATTTCCCGCCATAATCAGTTCTATGCTGCACACAGTTATTTGACAGCTACATCACAAAAGTGATTAGATGAAGGAGCGATAAGATTAAATGCACTTTCTTTCATTTCCAGGCACGGCATCTATGATCGGAGTTTCGGTTGGTTTCATTCTCTACGGGTGGGTTATGACGATATTCAAACCTCGCACTAAAATCGTCCTAGGCTGGAATGTATTCGTCTGCCTGGTTACTATTTTTTTCCAGGCGATGCTCATCTTTTCAACCTGTCCTAACACTGAAATTGCCGGTATTAATTATGTAACAAAAGAGTGAGTACGTAGCAAAGCTCTATCAATTTTCTCAGCATCTTTTTTTTTTTTTTTTTAAAGTACCTTCTCTTCAGATATCTACAAAACATGAAAATTATGTGTGTATTTTTAATGAAGAACTCTTATTATCAAAAATTATTTTTATTAATAATTTCATGCTGTAAAAATTAGCCAGTATTTCGGCCAGGGACAGAAGAATAAAATACTACAAAATTTTTGGGTAATTGTTTTATAATTGCCGACGTTTCGACTTAACTTTTAAGTAATCATCAGGGCGATAGTGATGTCTGGAGAGCTCTACAAAGGAAAATTTATGGTCAAATCTCAGAATGCAGAGCTGAACAGAGTGCTGAAATGTCGGCAATAATAAAATAATTACCCAACAATTTTGGAGTATTCTACACAATTCTCAATACAGAGTACAATTTTTATTTTTCTACTTTCTCCAGCATAAGACTCGACGGCCAACGAACCTCCAACCATATTAATAATTTCAATTTATTTTTTCCGGGAAATATATATTTATTGAATTGGTAATTAATATGGGTAATTTATGATAATAAATTAACTTTAATTTATCTCATTGTTCTTAATTATTAGTGACCCGTAGCCCGTAATATTTAATTGTTTATACAAATTATTTTTTGTGTTCCTTTAAATTTTTTATGTGTTGGTCGTTCTTTTTTCAGCTGCTTTAATCACTGATTTTTCATGCCTTATTTTGCTTTTCTTAATATCACCCTTGAACGTTTTATTAATAATATTCCCCCCTTCTTTCCATTTAATGGTTTTGTGACTTAGGTATTGGTGGGTGATCCGGAATATATATACAATACATATATAATACAATTTCAGTTCGTTATATGTAATCCATATTTACTTTATCGATTACTAAAACAATGATTTTATGACTAAAAATTGTCTATTACTTCTAGTAACTATAATTAGCATTTAACAGTTTTACATCTAACGCATTGTTTCTGTTGGCGATTCATTGCAGGTCTCGTTTGGTGAATAACTGCAACCAAGTTTGCGGCTGTGAATCTGTATTCTTTTCTCCTGTCTGTGCTGAAGACAGTGGTCAAACCTTCTTCTCACCTTGTCATGCCGGCTGCTCAAATTCTATCAGGGACGGTTTGCATAATGTGAGTACTCATAAGTAACTTGACGGGAATGATAATACTAATTTTTAATAAAAAAATAATTTTAATAATAAAATGAACAATAAATTAACCTTCTGTTACTAGAATGTCATTGACCCTGATTTTCAGAAATATACTACATGTTGCTGAAAAATTAATTTTCAAACGATAAAAGCACTCCAACATAACTTAGTTTTGTACAATCTGTGTGAGGCTTTTTATGTAATCCGTAAAATAATCAGGCACTGGATCCTATGAGAGTGCGATGCGATCCTCAAAGGATATGTCTTGAAAACGAAACTGTAATCCTTAGTACTTCTGGTCGTCAGTTCTCTGTCCTTAGACTGTTTTAAACAAGGTACTGAGGGGAAATGAACGAATCCATATGATCTTCTTGACAGTCCTAACAGAAGCAAACGCAAAGTTGGTTTCGTTAGATCGGCGCTTCGTGTAGAGTGTGAATGAAGAGTCTTGCGAAGGTCAACAGAAAGGAAAGCTCTAACTGGTAATCTCATTTGTCTTTTTCTTTATTCTTTAAGTGGAAAATGACTATCTACTGAAATTTATATCTACCAAAAATAAATTTCTCCAAACGTACGTCATAGATATAATATTTCTGCTTAGATGGCGTATGATAGATCTTTGTTATATTATTATACCGTCTTTTAGCACTGTGATGATCGGTTATAAGATCACCTATAGTGCCATTACGAATTTAATGGCCAATGGTGTGGATGGAGATGCAGCGAAGACAGAAGTTTTATCCTTAAACATCATCCATAAACATTCTCTCCCTTTGAGATTCCTAAATTTCCACCCCTTGCTTTTCGAGAACAGTAGCCAATAGAATAATTTTAAATGAATTGTTTTGGTAAAATAAAATCCAAGTGTCCTACTACCGCTTTTGACAACAGACCGGATTTGGCATGCTGGCCGCTAGATTTTCTGGTTATTAAGAGAAGAAAAAGCCTTTCCGGTTTTCCATACAAGTCTGAGTTTTCTTTTGGGCTCTATTAGAGTTTTCTACTCTATCTAGTATGACTGCTTGCTATAACAAATTGGTGAGAAAAAAAAATTGGTGTATTTAGGATTTAAAATTTAACGAGTGGTCGAGATAAAGGCTTACCATATAAGATACCAGTTTTTTGAGGGAATGACAACAAATGGGGCTGTAGGTTGAACCTGACTTAATATGGAATGATAAGTCGAATAATAATTAATTGGCTTATAGCGGCCGAGGACTTTTGCACGAACTAAAACCTCCCTAAAGTTGTAAAAATTTCTCTCCTTATACTCATTTTCGTTATAAATGTTTTTTTCTCCATTTCTTGTTGGAAATCATAGTTAAAATAGTGCAACACTTATAGGTAATGTGAGCGTGCTTATTGATGAAGTGAGAACTATGAACTTTACATATCATCAGAATTAAATTTTATTTTTAAAAAATCATTTTTTTTTTTTTTTTTTTGTCAAAAGAACATTTTAATTATTGTGCTGTATCTGTTACAAGCCTTAATCCTACAACTAAGTGTAGGGTATTAGATGTAAATATAGGATATTTGAATGAGAAATAACAGTGTCCTGTCATCACAATATGAGACTTAAAAATAATAAAAGTCTCTGACATTTGTAAAAACATATAGTATTAGTAGTATTATTAATTGTCTTCCAACGAAATTAGGTAAATAGCCATTAAATTTAGTATTTTTCGCCGGCTATTCTTCATTTTTCTTTTATAGAAAATATTATGAACTATGTAATTCTTTATAAGAATAAAAGAAAAACAATTTACTTTATAAATTAATCTTTACGTTAATTTCTTTTTAAAAAATAGTAACGAAGTAAAAATTTCATGTATTTTCAAATTGTTATTGATGTTATTATTATTTAGTAGTGATATTTCAGGTTTACACCAACTGTAGCTGTGTGCCAGAGCTACGAAGTCATAGCCTAGAAAGTCAGGATTCAAATTTAGACTACCAAAGCTACACTGGGACAGTATTGGACGGCTTCTGCACACTTGACTGTCCCTATGGTCTGATCATGTATACCATAGCCACCTTCTTGAAGACATTCTTGGGTGCTACGGGGAGACTTGGTAACATTCTCATCAACTTCAGGTATTTTTTATTTCCTTTTTCTCCCGTCCCCCCTTTTTCTTTCTCTCTCTCTCTCTCTCTCTCTCTCTCTCTCTCTCTCTCTCTCTCTCTCTCTGTCTGTCTGTCTCTCTCTGTCTCTCTCTCTGTCTCTCTCTCTCTCTGTCTCTCTCTCTCTCTCTCTCTGTCTCTCTGTCTCTCTCTCTCTCTCTCTCTCTCTCTCTCTCTCTCTCTCTCT
>KZ807616.1:255087-268029 GCA_000696205.2 Oncopeltus fasciatus | reverse complement strand
AGGGTCCTCGCTGCCGTTGAGCCGAAGGGTCCCGCTGGCGTTGGGCCGAGGGAACTCGTTGGCGTTGAGCCGAGGGAACTAGCTGGCGTTGGGCTGAAGGCTCACGCAGCGTTCGTTTTCTCAGCTGCTGGTATGCATCGCAGCCTTTATAGCTAGCTGGGTGACTCTTGGAGCAGAGAGCACAGGTGGCTGGAGTGTCCCTGGTCTTCTGGCAGTCTCAGTTCTCATGATGTTCCCCGCATTTGACACAGCGAGGGAGGTGGTTGCAGTTGCTCTTTGAGTGACCATACTGTTGGCATCTGTGGCATTGAATTATGTCACGGCGAGGGTGAGGCTTCTCTACCACTACTTTTGTGTGGTATAAGTCTGTGAGGTCATAGATGGAGGACATTTGTTGTTCTCTCCAGATCAACAAAAAATAGCCCTGGTATATTGATGTATTTTCGTGACGTGAGTCGTGTTTCCTTATCTTTCCGTACCTTACTGGAGCACTTGGGCTGGGCTGGTGCTGGACCGGCGGTCCTCGCTGGAGCTGGTTCGGACGTCCTTGCTGACATTGATTTGAGGGCTCCCTCTGAGACTGTCCTCGCTGTCATTGAGCCGAGGGTCTTCGCTGGCCTTGGGCCCTGGGAACTCGCTGGTGTTGGGCTGAAGACTCGCGCAGCGTGCGTCTACTCAGCTGCTGATATGCATCGCAGCCTTTATAGTTAGCAGGATGACTCTTGGAGCAGAGAGCGCAGGTGGCTGGAGCGTCCCTGGTCTTCTGGGACTCTCGGCTGTCATGATTTTCCCCGCATTTGAAATAGCGAGGGAGGTGGATACAGTTGCTCTTTGAGTGACCATACTGTTGGCATCTGTGGCATTGAATTATGTAACTGCGACGGTGAGGCTTTTCTACTTTTGTATGGTATAGGTCTGTGAGGTCATAAATGGAGTTAACATTTGTTGTTCTATCCAGATCTATAAAAAATAGCGGGAGCGGCACTTAATAAATTCCCTCAGTTCCTCGCCGGACGCCAAGGACATTCAGGACACTTTTCGGTTTGAACCCGTGCTCTATGAGACTTCTGCTATTGTCTCAATGGGAGTTGTGTGGTGAAGATATCGAATAACTACTCGAAGTAATCGGTTTTCTTGGAGTTGGTACGAGTGGTACTCGGCTTTTGTGTCTTTAAGATATTTTACTATAGCGCGGTAGGAGTCAGGAGTGTTAGAATTTATTTTAGTATTGGACTGTCTGCTAATGCACTTATAATTTTGCCTGCCAACTGAATATATCTAATAAAATAATCAGTTGATACAACGAAATTAAATCATGAGTGTACATTTGTTTAGAATATGTATTTGTACACCTATTTATAAGTTGAATTTTAAGTAGGATAAATCTTTTAAAAAACAGTAATTAAACAACAAGATCAACAAAAATAAATATCCTTTGACTCAACATTGATTAATTTAAAGTTTAAATACATAATAAAACTAAGCCAGTGTGAGTGGTTTATTTTGAAAAGTAATTTATAATTACCTGGTAATATTCCTCATCAGAAATCACAGATAGATATTTTATTTTATAAGACTATAACAAGAAAACAATAAGTAATACGTTAATATATATTTATTTGGATTAGACATTTTCATAATTCCACAAGGTGAAAGATTCCCAAACGTTGGGAAATGCTACTTTTTTAACTCATGAAGATTTCACCTCTTTTATTTTACCATAACCCATCAACGTTTCATATGGGTAACATATATTAATAGGAGGAAGATAAAAATTGCTAAACTTAATAAAACATTACATGAAGAAATAAATAAATAATTTATTAATAATTAAATTTTTCGCATAAAATAAATGCAAAAATAAAGTCATCTTTCATTCACTTAAGTGCATAATTCGGATATGTTTTTTCAGATTACTAGAAGAAACTGATCTATAACTACAGTTTGGGCACGAATGAGGTCGTTCACCAGTATGTCTATACATTATGTGTTTCTTCAAAGTACCAGAACTAGCAGCACAGTATTCGCAATGAGGGCAAGAATAAGGCCGTTCACCAGTGTGCCTGGACATTATGTGCTTCTTCAAATCAGCTGATTGTACTGTACTGTACTCGCAGTCCTTGCACGTATAAGGTCGCTCCCCAATATGTTTGGACATTATATGGTTCTTCAAATTGGAAGATAGAGCTGAGCTGTACTCGCAGTAAGTGCAAGAATGAGGACGCTCGCGAGTGTGTTTAAACATAGCGTGTATCTTCAAATACGAAGATACAGAAGTTCTATAGTCACATTGGGAGCAAGAAAACGGCTTCTCCCCAGTATGCTTCAACATAACGTGTGTTTTTATTTTGTATGACCTGGCAGTACTGTAGTCACAGTGGGGACAGGAATAAGGCCGTTCATCAGTGTGCTTGGACATTATGTGAATCTTGAGAGAACCGGACCGTGCCGTGCTGAACACACAGTGGGGACAGGTAAAGGGGCGTTCATTGGAGTGTTTGGACATGACGTGTTTCTTCAGGGAGCTGCAACTGGCAGTGCTGAACTCACACCGCTCACACGAAAAAGGACGTTGGCCAGTGTGTTTGGCCATAACATGCACCTTCAAATTGCTAGATATTGCTGTCTTGTACTCGCAGAATGGGCAGGAATCGGGCCTTTGTTTCGTGTGTTTCGCCAATACGTTGGTCTTCAAGTGACTAGAAACTTCGCCCGTAGTCGTTCTTTTACAGAGTTTCTTTAAATCTACACCATTTTTAGATCGGCTGCATTTACGGGCAAGAGCCCGATTAACACGATGCACAGTCGTGTCTTCAGGAGGGCAGGAAGAAGTCTGCACCAAAAAAAACTCTTCCGCATGCTCTTCATGTATATGTGTCCTTACAGCCCACTTACAATCCGTGCTCCAGCCACAATGGTGGCAAACGCAGACTAGGAACTGAGAGCGTACAGTACTTTTCTTCATGTCGGACACGACATCTGCGAGATCTGAAATCACAAATCATTTTTCAATATTTAGATACAAATAGAAGAACAAAAAAGTCATATTAAATTTATATTCAAAAATAAATCTAATTTAAGCAAATTCCTCGGCATTTTAGAAAGGGAATATTTTTATTTTAACTTTCAAAAGCATGTAAATGTTTTAATTTCCTCATAAAACAAATAAAATTTCAAAAACAATGCATGAGTTCCCATCTTTCATTAAGAAATAAATAAACATGAATAAACTACAAAAGCGGTCTTACAATGGCAATAAAAGAAATAATGTTCCTGATAACGATATCAAGCCAATCTGGAAAAGGAGCCGAAGGAGGCGCCAACCATCCTAGTTCATTATTAAATTCATCCTTTTAGTGGAGTTTTGAAAAACTTCTGGAGAACATAATTAATAGAAAATATAATTTTTATATTATCAACTCCGTATATATATTTTCCTTTATGACACTAATAATTATAAAGACATTGAGGATAATTTTATTTGGTCTCCCTGCAACTACCCATCTCAATCCATGAACAAATGCATAACACAATTTTCAAATCGTCACTTTTTCCACGTTTGCTCATTTCTAGCCGATTTCCACAATAAAAGACTCATGCATAAAATAAAAATCATTATATGTTTTATAAATCCTAGAGGTGCAAGGGAGAGTGAGAAGCCCTTACATCGATCTGCTGTGGACATACTTGAAGGATACTCTTCTTTGACTGCGCCTGAAACAAGAAAAATACGTATCTTCATGTACTAATAATGGCGACACACGCGAAGAAAATATAACGAAAACTCACCAATTTCGTTAGATGTAGATGGTAACGTTTCTCCATCTATTTCAGAAGGATTTCCTTAAAAATATACATTTTCATTACAGTGTTTTTAAAATAATTTCATAGGCAACAAGTCTAAGAGAATATGTTATTGTAGAGGAAACAAAACATAACTAAATAAAGCAATATATATGTAATCACAAATCAAACCTAGTTCGCAGAATAGATCAATATTGTCTACAGCAGGTTCCATTTTAATTGGCATAATACCTGAAAAAAAAAAAAGTTTGTCTTATTAAATAATAGCAAATAAATTTCACAAAAATGAATGTAATGACCTTTGACTTTACAACCTGACATTTTCTGGACGAGAATGTCCTAAACGTGAAGCTTTGTGCCACGAGACTAAATTGTATCACAAAAAATAAATAATAACAAACGGAATTATATTATAAATAATTTACGAAAAACAAAAAAAAAATGGAGTGATATATATATTCTACATCAATATTAGCTCATATAAGAGACCATTAACGGCTTAGAAGCAGTTGGTGACCGTAATTAAAAGAAAGAAAAAAGGATATCTTTAATATTCCTCCTCAGAACACGATTCCATAGGGATTTGATACTGTGACTTTTATAACAACATGTTTAGCAAAATTAGTAACCATAACTGTAAATAAAAAATTATATTTATCAAACTTTGCGTTAAAATCAAAGTTCTTTCATTAAATATTTCGATAGAAAATTCCTTCAACTTTAGAGCGGTTAAATTTTCTATGAACTTTATATGAGAATATTCGATTAAGCAAATATATCAAGTACTAACAAAATTATTCAAATAAAATAAAATAATCACAGAATTATTTCTTTTTCAATATTTCTTTCTTAAAACAAAAATTTAGTTGTGGTATTCAATCCCACGTTAAATTTTATAAAAGATCATAATTAATAGAAAATATAATTTTTATATTATCAACTCCGTATATATATTTTCCTTTATGACACTAATAATTATAAAGACATTGAGGATAATTTTATTTGGTCTCCCTGCAACTACCCATCTCAATCCATGAACAAATGCATAACACAATTTTCAAATCGTCACTTTTTCCACGTTTGCTCATTTCTAGCCGATTTCCACAATAAAAGACTCATGCATAAAATAAAAATCATTATATGTTTTATAAATCCTAGAGGTGCAAGGGAGAGTGAGAAGCCCTTACATCGATCTGCTGTGGACATACTTGAAGGATACTCTTCTTTGACTGCGCCTGAAACAAGAAAAATACGTATCTTCATGTACTAATAATGGCGACACACGCGAAGAAAATATAACGAAAACTCACCAATTTCGTTAGATGTAGATGGTAACGTTTCTCCATCTATTTCAGAAGGATTTCCTTTAAAATATACATTTTCTTTTCAGTGTTTTTAAAATAATTTCATAGGCAACAAGTCTAAGAGAATATGTAATTTTAGAGGAAACAAAACATAACTAAATAAAGCAATATATATGTAATCACAAATCAAACCTAGTTCGCAGAATAGATCAATATTGTCTTCAGCAGGTTCCATTTTGATTGGCATAATACCTGAAAAAAAATAAGTTTGTCTTATTCAATAATAGCAAATATATTTCACATTGCAACACACAACTGATTATACCGATTATGACTAAAATGAATGTAAAATAAGATCGAATATAAGATTTACTTACGAGTATATATTATATAACCCTTTAGTAAAAAAAAATATTCTCTACATTATTCTATACATTATAATTTTTGATGGGGTACATTGTTGTCCTTGCTTGTCTATCCCGGGACGTAACCCGTCCTCAGAGAGGAGCCCAGGTTAACCAGCGATAGACTATCTGGCACCCATCTTCTCCTTATCCTAGGATGAGAAGGAGACTAGGCAGGGATTCAAGGAGGGAGAAAAATGCCAGTGCATTCACTCCCCTGATATTTTAACTAAACTGGCTAGAAAAGAGGTCCCTTGGCCACCTCCTCTTGAGGCGTCGGGGAGGATGGTCGGGATAAACGTGGGATGCTAGGGAGAGGACTAAGGATTTGGATGTCCTGGGAGGTTTGTGTGGAACTTATCAAACCTGGAGGGGATGAGCTCGGAAGCAAAAGGTACTTGCAGGTCAGAATGGATGGTTTTATTGGATACGTAGGGAGGAGTGTTGAGGGTTGTGCGAAGGACTTTGGACTGGAACCCCTGGAAACATCTAATGTTTGAAGGCTTCGCTGTGCCCCACAATTCAATACCGTATGTCCTGATAGGTCTAATTAATGTTTTATAAATAGTTATTTTGTTTTCTATAGTTAATCTGGACCTGTTGTTCAGCAATCTGTAGAGCTGTCCAAAGCGTCTGTTAAGTTATTGTCTCTTTGTCTGTAAGTGAGTCTTACAGGTCAGTTTACTGTCTAGGTAGAACCCAAGGTAGCGGACTGTCATAAAAGAGGGAAGAGTAACGTTATTAAGGAGGACTGGCGGACATTGACCACTGCGAAGTGTGAAGGTGACATTGACTGATTTATTCTCATTTAGGAGTATTCGCCAGTGTTTTGATCACTGGAAAATGGACTTGAGGGAGAATTGAAGGTTATTTGAGGCAGTGTAAGGATCCGGGTTGCTGGAGAATATGGCTTTGTCATCTGCATAGGACGCGAGGAGTGTGTCAGGATGTGTTGGGATGTCGTTAGTGAAAAGGTTATAAAGAACAGGACCAAGGACACTACCCTGTGGAACTCCCGCTTCAACGGGATAGAGGTCAGAATACTCCAGTTCAATGTGGACTTGAAAGTATCTATCGGAAAGATAGGACATGATGATTAGGTAGTAAGGTTGTGGGAGGATAGATTTGAGTTTAAAGAGCAAGCCCCTATGCCAAACCCTATCGAAGGCTTGAGTCACGTCAAGGAATGCAGAGGAGCAGTATACCTTACACTCAAGTGCATGGGAGATGCTATCGGAGACCTTGTTGAATTGTGGAGTGCTTATTTCTAAAGCCAAATTGGAGATTAGGATCAAGGTTTATGGAGTCGAGAATGGGTATAATTCTCAGCAAGAGGATCTTTTTGAACATTTTGGACTTTTTAGGGTGGAGGCTGATGGGAAGGTAAGCGAAAGGAAGGTTACCCAACCTGTTTACTGGATTTAGTAAACACCATCAGAGGATGATGTTGGAGAGTTTCCAGAGAAGAGGGAAGTATGAGGTGCGGAGAATGCTATAGTAAAGGTAGGATATAAGTAAGGATTGCTTTTTTAGGGAGTTGTCGTAAGATACGAGTGGTAATAAGATCATGGCCTGGGGATTTGCGCCTGGGTAATTTGGAAATGAGGTATTTGACTTCGGAGGGATTAACCGCTTTAGGAGGGAAGGACATGGGAAGAGGATCATTAAGAAATATTTCTGTTTCAGTAGGTTTGGAATGATCATTTGGATCAGGATGAGGGATAAATGTTTATCTCAGATGTTTGGCCAGTACTTCTGCTTTTTCGTATTCGGCACGAGCCCAAGTTCCATTACCACGACGAAGAGGTGTGGAAACAGGCTGGAACTTAAGCATTTTTTTGGTAGCCTTCCAAAAAGAATTATCTTCTATCAAAAATACAATAATATCCTGAGCGATAGGACAAATTCATGCTTCCATTGCAGCATCTAACAAAAGGCCTCAGAGCTCAGTTATTCATTAACAATGAGATGTTATAGTGCGTACCAAGGCAATAAGGCATTAAGGTATTAAATGATGTGGAAATAATTAAGGGAAAATTAAATATATACAGATTTATCCTATATTGTAAAACTATTGTAATGACCTTTGAATTTACAACCTGACATTTTCTGTACGAAAATGTCCTAAACGTGAAGTTTTGTGTCACGAGACTAAATTGTATCACAAAAAAAAATAAATAATAACAAACGGAATTATATTATAAATAATTTACGAAAAACAAAAAAAAAATGGAGTGATATATATATTCTACATCAATATTAGCTCATATAAGAGACCATTAACGGCTTAGAAGCAGTTGGTGAGCGTAATTAAAAGAAGAAAAAGAAAGGATATCTTTAATATTCCTCCTCAAAACACGATTCCATAGGGATTTGATACTGCGACTTTTTGATATAACAACATGTTTAGCTAAATTAGTAACCATAACTGTAAATAAAAAATTATATTTATCAAAAGGAGAGTTTTTTTGACCGTATATTTAATTCTTAGATGATTTTAGTTGGGGTTCGGTCAAGGTAGATCCAAAAAACACAAATTTAAAAAATGTATTTTGTAATAAATGATTATCTGCCAACGTTCACATTAACTTACAACACTATCCAGTTAACGACAGAACGGACATAGAACAAAGTTCCTCAACCTATTCTAACATTTTCAACATTCTAAAACCATCAGCCCTCCTTCTCAATAAACCTGTCAAACATTTTTCCCAGTTCCAAAGTTACCTATTCCCAATAATACCCTTCCTTTCTTCCTTTGTCCTGTTTATTGCCCTCTCTTGCAACAGGCCGCTTTCCCTTTGTACCTTCCGCCTCTTACCTTCTTCCCCCACCTTTCTACCTCCCACGGGTGTAAAAGGAAAATTTATACTTTAGTCATGAAAATGTGAATTAAGGGACAGGACGTCCTCTCTCATCTTCATGATGGGTAGGTGTGGCAAATTACTGCCTTAATGTTATTCAATATTTTCTTTGTCAATGAGTTGTTGTTTGCATGTTTTTCAAATTGTTTTTTTTTCAAATTGGTTTTCAAAATCTTTTTAAATTCTCTTACATAGCTTTCTACATTCATACTCTTGATATCACATTATATTATTGCAATTCTCTATTATATTAATTTCAATTATGATTGTATTCTCATAACATTGTATTTTTACAGCCCTGAAGATGGCTTGCAATGTAAGCCGAAACGTTGGCAGATAATCCTTTATTATAAAATACATTTTTTAATTTGTATTTTTTGGATCTACCTTGACCGAACCCCAACTAAAATCATCTAAGAGTATATTTATCAAACTTTGCATGAAAATCAAAGGTCTTTCATTAAATATTTCCATATAAAATTCCTTCAACTTTAGAGCGTTTAAATTTGCTAAGAACTTATTATGAGAATATTTGATTAAGCAAATATACCAATTACTAACAAAATTATTTAAAATAATCACAGAATTATAACTATATTTTTCTCATTATTTCAAATATTATTTTTATTTATAATTGGTAACACATTTGAATAGACACTCAAATAAAACAGTTATTTTTAATAAAAGTAATTTCAAATCAAGAATCAAATACAGTAGCAAACCCAAAGCTATAGATTTTTAGTTACACTCTAATGCTTAATATATTTAGCGCTTTTATTATTTTATTATATATATGTTTAGTTACACCAAAGCTTTACAGGACATCAGAAAAAGATTTGAGGGACACGAAAATAAAAGATGACGGATACATCCGAATGTATCCTCGCTCAGCCTTTAAGTATAATTATAGCTTATATAAGTATAGCCTTTTAACTGTTAGTACAAATTAAACTTTTAATCTTAAATTTAGAAACCCTTATATTAGTGGATTTGACGTACTAGGTTCTTAGTACTGATAATACTTGAACCCATAAAGGTTTGTCAAGCAATTTTCGATAATTCGTAACTCTTATAAATTCAATTTTGTAAATTAATGTGTAGCAATAGTGACTTACCTTAATAATTGTAGTCATCCATTGCGAAGGATGTGAATTCAAGCAGAGCTAAGAACTGTCAAAGGGAAGTTAAGCTTTAAAGACGAGGTAGCGTAACCTTCTTTAGAGATAGCCTGAGCTATCTGCAGACTGGCTCAAAGAAGCTGTAGATTACATCCTTCTGCATACCACACTTCTTCTTGCTTTTTCTTAATGAAATTCGGCTTATAGCTTTTAAATGAAGAACAAAAAGATAAGTTCGTTTTCTTGAGAAAAAAAATCGTATCATCAGGTGTGGAGGTATTAACTGAAACGTCAGATACGAGTGGAAAATAAATAATAGTTGGCTGCAGCACACGTGTTCTTTAGGTTTCTTTAGTAAAATGAAACTGTAGAATAAATAATGATTATAGTAGTGGTATTTAATCCCACGTTAAATTTTATACAAGAAATTCAAGGGTGCCATTAAAAAAAAAATCTTACACCCTCAGCCTGGACTCGAACCCGGGTGCTGTAGTCAGAATACTTGCCCGGAAAGCAGGAGACCTGGGATCGAGTCCCGGCTGAGGTAGTAAGATTTTTTTTCTGGCTCCCTTGCATTCCTAATATGAAAGTGTAAAAGTGTTTACATATTTTCAATTAGATGAAACTTTTTAAAATTAATTATCTTGCCAGAATCCACATATTTAGCAACTGTGCGAATGGTGTGCAGTATGAACAACACTGAAACCTTCAATTATTCTCTCCTTCTGATTCCCTGCATACCTCCTTGCTGTGCAATACATCAAAAAATGTTTTCGCATAGGTTTTTTTTTTTTTTTTTTTTTTTGCAGGATCGAAACTTACTAGAATTGAAAAAAAAAAATGGGAAGCAGCGAAATGAACTCAATCACTAACTCTTGAAGGAGGAAGATTCTCCAACATGAAATGTAAAATATCAGAATTCTAGGCGGGGGAATTTAATTTATTATATAGTTCAACGTCCCTTCATTCAAACTTTTATTTATATTTAAAAATTCCCTAACTAAAAAAAAGTTTACAAATGGAGTATGTTCACAAAAATATCTATTTCATAACTAAAATGTACTTGAATTATTAAAAAGAAGAAAATAATTCAGTTGAGATGTATTTGGAGGAAAATTTTCAAGAATTTATTGGATAAGGAGACAGAATTTAGATTCATTAAATTAGATTTTTAGAAAAGATCGACTAAGGATTTCAATTTTAACCATTGTTTATTAACAATATATATTTTATTTTGTTGTGGTTTTTAATCCCACGTAAATTATTATTTTTTAAACAATTAATGAGAGGGAACAGAAAATAAAAAACTATCTGTCCTCGTCAGGAATCGAACCTGGACCTCCTGCTATCCGGGCTGGAATGCAAATTAATCCATTACACCACAAGGACCAGCCAGCTATCTCATTCAGTTCCCTCTACATTAGCGAGAGCCTAACTTACGAGAAAGACGAGAAATTCGTCTTAAACTCGAAGTAGCTGACATTGTCATGCATTTTGTCGGCTCTCGTCATTTACTTTATTAAATTTTAATTTTATAAATATTTTATTTTGTTGTGGTTTTTAATCCCACGTAAATTATTATTTTTTAAACAATTAATGAGAGGGAACAGAAAATAAAAAACTATCTGTCCTCGCCAGGAATCGAACCTGGACCTCCTGCTATCCGGGCTGGAATGCAAATTAATCCATTACACCACAAGGACCAGCCAGCTATCTCATTCAGTTCCCTCTACATTAGCGAGAGCCTAACTTACGAGAAAGACGAGAAATTCGTCTTAAACTCGAAGTAGCTGACATTGTCATGCATTTTGTCNATTTAATAAAGTAAATGACGAGAGCCGACAAAATGCATGACAATGTCAGCTACTTCGAGTTTAAGACGAATTTCTCGTCTTTCTCGTAAGTTAGGCTCTCGCTAATGTAGAGGGAACTGAATGAGATAGCTGGCTGGTCCTTGTGGTGTAATGGATTAATTTGCATTCCAGCCCGGATAGCAGGAGGTCCAGGTTCGATTCCTGGCGAGGACAGATAGTTTTTTATTTTCTGTTCCCTCTCATTAATTGTTTAAAAAATTGTTTATTAACCATTTATACATTTACCTTACTATCTTCTAGAAGGGGCACAACTAATGGCAAAGGGGACAAAAATATTCCATTAATGTATCTCTTTTCATTAATAAATATAATGAACTAATTCACTAAAATGAATAATTATTAAATAAGAAACAATTATTATGGAGAATGGTGGCATATCAATGTTCTTACAAATAACTAAAAGACCACAAATATTTATCTTTTGGACTAAATGCTAGTCGGCTTTACAACTTCACCAGGTGCTGGGAGAATTATGGTGCTATTGTCTCGGTGTTAGAGGAGTGGTTTAGTGAATCTAAATCTAGCGTCACCTTACCTTACTTGATATTCATTTCTTCTCGATAATCAGTTCTAAATTTAAAAAAAATGAGCTCTGACGAACACTATAGGAATTTCAGTCGCTCGCTGTCATTATTTAGTCAAACTAGCATTAAAAATTTTAATAAAAAGTTTTAAATTAACTTCCAATATTTTATTGGATTAAAAACATAGAAGTAATAGAATCTCAACCAATCTCCTTCTTTCGGACTCAGAAAACCATTTAAATTTTCATTTGAACTCTAGGCTGGCCAATTCTTCCAAACATTTGTAACGAAAACCAAAATTTATAAATAGAATATGTCAGCACTCTGAAATTCACTATATAAAAAATGAAACCAACTTAAGATTTAATACAGGTAGGATTAGAGAAAAACTAAATTGAAAACAGTAACTTCATTACTATTAGCGATATGAAAACATTTAAAGAATAAGACATATGTAAAATATCATTTTTATTATAATTTTATTTTTATTGTTCATNATTTAAAAACGCTACACAGACAAATTCAGTAAAATAAATAATAGAAAATAAATTTTTAAAATAAACTATGTAAAACAAAAATAGATAGTTAATAAACTAAGTAATTTAACTAACTATGCCTAGCAGAATTTGAAATGAAAGTTCAACATTTAGAAAAAAAAAATTATAATGAATATAAAACAATAATCATTCATTTATATAGTATATGTATTGCAACTAGGTCTCACATGATCTGTTCTTTAAGTTTTCTCATCTAGTCCCTCTCCACTTTAAGTCACACTTAGTCTCTCCACTAAATTTAAAAACAGTAAGGCCTCTATAATTTAGCATTCTCGAGGCTTTGGTAGTGTCAAATTAATTAATATGTCTGTTTATCGAGATCTTTTTTTTTTTTTTAACATTACAATTATGAATTACATAAATAATTTGAAAATGTAATTCATAGGTATGTGAATAAATATATAGACAGAACAAATTTGGGAATAGCCAATGCAAATTTGTACTTGACATGTTTTTTTTTTTTGATAATTTTTGTTTGACTTAGATAATATAT
>KZ807616.1:230127-245023 GCA_000696205.2 Oncopeltus fasciatus | reverse complement strand
TTTACAGGTCTACAGCTATAGTTGAAATCCCAGTCTTATATCAATAATATAATAATAATATTATTTTTAATAATTAATTATAATATTTTTACGTAATGCTATTAATAACAAAGAATTTAAATTTTGGTTCACCCTAAATCCCCCCCTCTCCCGAACGATACATTATTAATGAACTCATCCAATGGAAATTTTATACGTCAAATTTGGTAATATTACTTCAAAATTTCGGACGCTACAGACAAATATACATATCAACAGAGAATTCTGTTGACTTTGGATTTCTTGAGTATTTTAAATTGATTGTAAAAGAAGGTGAAGTTTAGACTAGGAAAATATGTTAAATATCGAATAAGAAGCTTTAACAGCTCAACCTTCCTAATTACATTCCAAAATCTATTTCATTATCACAGATATTGAAAGTGACAGCTTAAAAAATAACAATACTCACAGTAAAGTACAGAAATTGATTGGGGGAGGGGGGATTTAGGTGGCCAAAATTTAAATTCTTTTTTATTAATAATATTACAAAAAAAAGTATTAATTATTTTTTAAAAAGTAAGAAAGGTATATAAGAATAGGATTTTGGGCGAGACTTCTAATTTTGAAATTATAGAAACCAAATTTGGTATATAGGCTTTCAATTGCGAGCCTTTAAATGATTAATTTTTGGTTGAATCGAATGAGGGGAGTGGAGGTTTTGAAATTATGAGGAAAACAAAAATTTAAAATCGTAATATCTACCTTATTATTTGAGTTAAGAAAAGTAACACTTACATTACATTTTTATAAAAACGCTTGTTAAAGAATGTAAATAGTAACAACGATGGCTGATTCCTTCCTATACTTAACTTCCCGGCACGTTCAGACCAAACTTAAGTAGTCCATTTTTTACATTTATGTTCTCTCCAGCTTATAATTTAAATTTCCTCATTAATTGTTATTTACATCCATTATTCGATAATTATTTCTTTGCTAGTTTTATCACAAAATCTTATGAACTCTTTTTGAATTTTGTTGAAGAGTGGACTCCATTAACTCATCTAATGGTTTGCAAGAAAAAAAAACTATTATATCAAATTTAGAAATCTCGGGTGCCGCTAAGTTTTTTCCAAATCCAAAAAATTCAGTTCTTTCAATCTAAAACCCTCAGAATAATCGCAAATAAATAAATTGGGAATATCCAATTCATCATAAATAATCGCAAATATCCAATTCCTCCCTTCACCACAATTTTAATATCGCTTTTGTTCAAGAACGCATTTCCTCTTGCTTTACGCTTTTCCACAGTAAACTGCCATACCATCCTAGTCCACTAGCACAGACCATGTCTTCTAACTCCAAACCCTACAACCCTCCTCGGCGACTCAAACGAAGACGGCCCCTTGACCTCCTGGGAACATAGTCTGTAAATAATTTGAGAGTGGTGTCATTGGTTACCATCTCTCCTTAGTGTTATTTTGATTTTGTTCTTTGTTTTTCATCTTAATCAAATTACAAAATGTTGTTATTTTAACAAAAAGTAATAAATAAATAACAGTAAATAAAAAATAGCAAATTTAGTTTCATTATTTTAAAAATTATTCCAAAGAATTATTCAATAGTCGCGTCATGGTAGAAACTTGAATAGCTTGTTTCCTTAAAAAGTACGCCCATTAGCCAAAAGAGGACGATTGATTTCTACTTTTAGCTAGTAGAAGAACAATTGAATGTTCAATGGTCGAGAAATGTTCATAGTGTGCGTGGCTCGCCACTACTAATACATTTGCTTAAGAGCTAAGAGGTGATTAAATAAATAAATTTTTTTAATACAATTTATTGTTACATAAGTTAATAATAAATACTAGCTCCTTTAACTTTATCACAGTATTCTTTGCTTATTAGATATAATGAAAACGACAAAGGTTTTAAGTACTTCATTGTTTCTGGAACACTAAACATGCTCAGCACACAATTTCAAGCTAGTAGATTTTGTCCTCATATTTTCAGAATTGGAATTTACATTGCTAATTTTTTAAATTCTTAATTTATGGGGCATCTTTTTCCGTGTCTTAGGGGAGGATTATCAGAAAATGGAGATAGGATCATTCTCTGCCTAGGGACCTGAGATTTAGTTATAGAATAGACGGGAAAATATGGGACAAATCGAACTATGTAAAGAAGAATTGGATATGTTGTCTGTGAAATGTTATGGTAATGTCTCTACAACAGATTGATTTTAACTTTTGTTGAGCGTTAATTTACTGTTAATGTTCAGATGGGTAAACATTTAGAATAGTCTGCTGAGAAATTTGGTTTCTGTTTGATGTATTATTCAAAGTTAGTCTTGTATCGAAAAATAAATCTAGGTTTATTACAGGGCTGCACTGAAAAATAGGCTATTTGGTGTACAATTCGGACATACTCATGTTCGACACAACCGACACTAATCTTCGGTGAGGTTTAGGTGTTTATAAGGCAACTGCGGGATCCGGATTAGTCGCGATTAATGCCTTACCATAAGCGATCGATAAAAATATGGTAATAGGAGTATAAATTATTGATCCAGGCCCTCTTCTTCCTCCAGTTTTACAGGTCTACAGCTATAGTAATCAAATCCATGGAAATCTAATAGGACGTGTAAGTGAGCTGCTCCCACAGATTTTCTGAATGAGAAAACATACAGTTGAAGACTGGGGGAGCAGGTTACGAGAGAACCAGACCTGTACGGGGAGGGACCAATTGAAGGAGGCCACCTGCTTCCTTAATTCAGAAGAGGAAATTATGCTTACCCAGAAATAGCGATTAGATTCACCTAGGCCTACCTCAGGCTTTCCATACGGCTTATAGGGTTGTAAAAGTAGCTCGCCAGTGTCGAGTCAGTGTCAGTTTCCGTGTCTGATCGTGCGTCTTAGAGTATCGGGCCGTGCCCTAGCAATGTCGGTGAAACTGGAATGTTAAGTGACAGAAACTAGTAAGTGCAGACAATATAACAAGTTTTTGTTATTATGTTAATTTCACAATTTATTTATTTATACTGTAAATTGGTTGTAATTTATCTTTTCCATTTATTAATGTATAAGTCAGTATGGACAGTGTATTCAATAGTTATATGTAACTAGTAGGTGAACTTTTTTTAAAATAGATTAATTTTAATTTATCTCTACTCTTAATAGGTATTGAGCCGTAACCCGTAAAAATACATTTTACGTGAAGAATTACATACCATGAAGAGATCAAATACAAATATTTATCAACAAGGAAATCGCTAAACTTACTCAGCTTCGGCGTGACGCACTTTTTCTTAATGAAATTTGAAAAATCACTTAAAAATGAAAAGAGAATTATAGGGTTCATTTTACCATATTGAAATATAGTGTCAAGTGAGTCAGAGAAATTATCATTTCCATTTTGCTCGTAAACCGGCAAAAGGCTCTATTTTTCGTAGATATCCCAAAAAGGAAATACAAGCTATCCACTTTAAAAGAATGGCATGACTTTTAAATATATATATATATATATATATATATATGTATATTTTTTTCTTNTATTTTTTCTTCCTGGCCGAAACCCCGACCATTCTCACATGATATTCGAGACGGCCAACTAACCATCAACCATGTCTACTCAACATAATCAACGGGGTGCTTCAAACACCAATACACACTCTTCACTACACCGCAGACCCTTCACTCGCTCCCAGATTCACAGGACCCTGCTCACCCCCTCTATCAGAAGCCCAAATGTTACACCTCAAGAAAGATCGTCCAGTACAACAAACACCTGCCAGTCCACATCTCCACTCATCTCTCACACTCACCATGGCGTAATTTCACAAGACTCACCACACTCAACAGCCCTGATGATGGCTTACTAGCTAAGCCGAAACGTTGGCATAAATAAAAATATTACTCCAAATTGTGGTGTATATTTTTTTCTTCCTGGCCGAAACCCCGACCATTCTCACACTCATCGAAGTAATAAGGGTCCACCTGAGACTAAATTTCAATATTATTTGAAAATTATTTTAGCGCAATATTATTCTAAATAAAATAGTATAAGATATATAGAAAAAAATTGAAATAAAAGTGGGGGTTTACCTGAAACCACATAATTGAATATAATGGATCACGAGTTGGAGTTGGATTAACCTGCTACTTCAAGTTATACTTAAAAAAGTTTTTGCACTGAAAATGAAAATACTTCATAAATAAATCAATAAATAAACAAAGAAATTTTATATATATACATTTTTATAGGCTACGGGTCAATAATAATTAAAAACAAAAATAAATCAAAATTAATTCATTGTAACAAATAATTATATCAACTAAACAAATATAACAATTGAATCTAATTTCCTTACAAACTAATAAATAGAAAATGNAATAAATTAATAAATAAAAGTAAATAAATAAACGGGGGCTTATCTAAAATCCTAAATTAGAGTGAAATTTTCTAAAGGATTTAATTTGGATTTTATCTAAGAAGAATTCAGTATATATATCACTGAAATAATAATTCCCTCATATTAAGGAGATAGAGACCTTGTAACACTAAGATTGAACGTAACGATATATATTAAAATGTCTTGAATTTTCGCCTTTAATTAAATAAGCAATAAAATAATCATTGAACAATATGGTTCATTAACTAGTAAGATTTGTAGAGACATATTATGAATACGGAAATTATTACTTTCTAAATCGGGCGTAATTTTAATTATGCGGAAAGAAACTGCATAAAAAAAAAATAATAATAATTCAAAAATATTTTCTTTTAAACAGAAAATTAATTCCATAAAAGAAGGGTTTCAACGGAAACCCGACCATCAACTGAAAGGTTTATTACACCCATACATCACTAACTAAACTAAAATTTATGGAATACATTGAAGTGTGCGTAAGTATCTATATTAAGAGGGCCAGTCAACACCCTAAATTATATTTTTTAAATATTTTCCACAATATGAATTTTCTGTGAAAAGTGAAAAAGTTCGAAAATTAGGTTTACAAAAAGTACCTTCTACAACTTTTTTCCTATCTCTAACAGTAACGGAGATATATACGATTTCTCAATTTGGTTTGTCTCTTACCCCCCCCCCCAATCATCTGATTTTAATCATTAACGAACATTTCAAGTTTAAAAAAAAAAAAAAGCTTTAAAAACCTTATTTGCTATATTTATTTTAAAAACCACTGACGCAAGAGCGGGTAAAGAAAATATATTTGCATAAAACGGACCACATTTTTCGCTTCACCAATGCAGTATTGGATAGATTTCTAAAAATTGACTTCCTTATCGGAAATCTTCAAAATAAACGTAAAAAGGCATTTAAGCATATTATGAAACTCTTAGGTAAATGGTTGGAATAGGGAAAGGAGAGGGTCAGTAAGAACATAATGAATCGAAATTACATTTTCGTTGAGTGGTATAGTAGAAAATCTTAAATACATATTTTTTTATAAAACGTTTTACAAAAAACGATTATTAAAAAATATATTTAAGAATTTATATATGAAGGGATAGACGCCTTCAATATTTTTCGTCGCAGATATTCTACAGCCAGCCTTTACGCTTTTACATTCATTGCCCCCAACGGCTTACCTGATTAAATAAGACATTCACTTTATTTATGTTGAAGTTAAATAAAAACTTTTAAATTTGCTCCAATGATAAACTTCTACGTTTCTCCTGTGAATGAACTTTGAAATATTCAAGAATTTCTTAAAAAGTGGCACAGAGTTTGCCTGATTTCCTAAATTTGAATTTAACTCGGTCAAACGAAATTGGTTTGATAAATTAGTAAAACCCAAAAAATGGCAGTAGTTATTTCTCAGACTATCAGAATAAGAGGTTACCCGAAACCCGAATTTGATTAGTCTCAATCCATGTTTTAACAGTTGGAGTTATAATGGATACCAAAAAATATCTTATAAATATATTATATTAAGCAAAATATTGTTGGTCAAAAGTGTATTATACCTTCATCCAATTAAATTCGAATTTAAAAAAAAATAGTATATTTGAACAAATAATGTCGAATTTTTTTTTTAATTCCGAAGAAGCCGAAATGCTAAGAGTAAGCAAAACATGACAATGAAAATAGAAATACAAATTAATTATATTATTTAAGATAAAATTATATTAATTAATATAATAATCCTCCGGGGCAAAGAAATTATCTTAATTTACCCAGTGCCATGGCGGGCATATTTAAATTAAACTTCTCTATAAGTTGTAAAACTAATCTTATTCAAAATTCTTTCATAATAAATAAGGAGGTGATCACCTGTTTTAATGACATAGATGTTTGGCCCGTATGTGTTTCTTCAAATCACTAGCTGTAAAGGATCGGTACTCGCAATGAGAGCAGGAATGAGGCCGTTCGCCAGTGTGTTTGGACTTTATGTGTGTCTTTAAATGGCTTGATGTACTTGATGTGTAGTGGCAGTGAGGGCATGAGTAAGGACGTTCCCCAGTGTGCTTGGATATAATGTGTGTCTTTAAGTTACCTGATCTAGCTGTGTTGTACTTGCAATGCGGGCAAGAATATGGCCGCTCTTTAGTATGAATGGAAATAATGTGTTTCTTTAAATCGGATGATATAGTTGTATTGTACTCGCATTGTTCACATGAAAAAGGCCGTTCAGCGGTATGCTTAGTTTGAATATGCTTCTTTAGATTCCCCGAATCAACAGTATTGAACTCGCAATATGGACATGAGTGAGGTTTTTCGCCAGAGTGTTTAAACATTATGTGTTTCTCCAAGTGGTCAGGCCTGACAGCACTGTAATTGCACTGAGAACAAGGATAGGGCCTCTCGCCTTTATGTTTGACCTTTACGTGTATTTTCAAAGCGTTAGCTGTCACTGAACTGTACTTGCACTGGGAGCAGGTATAGGGACGTTCGCCAGTGTGCTTGGACCGCACATGCGACCTGAGAGTACCCGAGCTGGCTGAAGCGTATTCGCAGTGGGGGCAAGAAAAAGGTTTTTCACCCGTGTGTTTGTACATGATGTGCCTCTTCAAGGAGCTATGCGCAGCAGACTTGTAATCACAGGAGGGGCAAGAAAAACGCCGCTCTTTAGTATGCTTGGCTATTATGTGTGTCTTCAAATTGCTAGACACAGCTGTTTTGTATTCACAGAAGAGACAGAAATAAAATACTTTGTTGACTAGTCGTCCTTTAGACTGTACCGTCCCCTCCTCGCCACAGGAAGAAGAAATCCGGACAGAAGGGAGTAACATTTCCGTATGTTCCTCAATAATGTGTGCTCTGATGTCCTTTTTACGAAGAGCAGTATGGTCACAGTGGTAGCAGACAAATCTTGGGTTCAAAAAACTGGAAGGATCCTCTTGATTTTCAAACTCTTCTTTAGACAGATCTGGAATCAGAATTTATTATAATATAATATATTCTTTAATTGTAATGTAGTAATATTTATTTTACCAGAATTATTCTATGTAAAACTAAATTACTATATATTTAGCAAAAATTATAAGCAGTATGAAAGCAAATGGAGAATCTGTAGGAGAGAGCAGAGGTAGATATATTTTAGTCCAATGGTTGCCAATCTTTATCAGTTTAAGGATCCCTAAAAATCGGATTTTTACGCTGCTCCCTTAATACATCGAATTTTTTTTCTAAATTTTTGATTTTCTTGAAAAACATTCCTTTTTAAAAGCAATAACCCAATTAACAGCAAAAAATTAAAAACAAATACTTACTATGTTCCTTGGTGATGATTAATGCTATTAAAATTATTATTGGGATTGGTATTTACTAAAGCTCTCAAATTTTGGACAAATATTGATTATTGGGAACCTCATTTATTGTTCAAAGTTAATTATCGAACGATATTTAGTTTTTATCAACGCAGCCACAAAAAAAAAAAAACCAGCTTCGCACAAATAGGATGTTATAAATTGAATTATTATTCGAAAACCTTTTCCATTAAGCAATGATAAAAAATCAGAAAGATCTATGCTATCAAATTTTAACTTTAAACCATTATCGCAAGACAAGTCGATATTCTTATTAAGAAATAAATCGTGATGAAACTATGGTTCTAAATGGGTCTTGAATCCAAGTGAATTTATCATTATTATTTTAAAAAATTTATAAGCTCTCACTGATGAACTGTCAAAATAGATTTTATGTTGCAAGAAAAATATATTTTAATGGAAGCTACAAACTGGTGCAACATGGAAAACAAATTTTTATTTTCCACAGCTGTGATTATTTCTGAAAGCTGAAATATTTTTCTGTTTGCTATAAAATGTGCACGTTTCGCCCTCGTTATGAGAGATTCAACGCATTTAACTTTTCAAAAATATCACTTAGGTATACGAGTTAAATTAAAATGTCTGTTTGAACAAAGTGTTTGGTACACTCATGCCATTCTCCTTCGAGGAAAGCGTATCCCAATAAGAATGTAAGAGGCAATACACTCCCGCGAGGAAGTTGATTGTGAGTGGCAGTAGTAAAACACATATATGTATTCAGCACCCATATCTCCAGAACTTTTTTTTTTTTTAATCTTACTTTCACTGGCTGAATATTAATATAGTTTATGATATTTAACACACGTTATTGCTTCTCTGTGACTGATGCAATGTGTCCAAATTAAGTCAGGAGATAGGTTTCAAATAAACTCCAGCATCCTTCATGAGAACCAGACATCTTAACTACCACCGTCAGTAGAAACTTCAGTGCACTTTGTCAATTATAAATAATTCATGAGAGGGAACAGAATAAAAAAATCTATCTGCGAGGACAGATAGATTTTTTTATTCTGTTCCCTCTCATGAATTATTTATAATTTACGTGGGATAAAAAACCACAACCTAAATAAAATATTTAAAAAATTTTAATTTAATATAGTGAATGACGAGAGCCGACAAAATGCATGACAATGTCAGCTACTTCGAGTTTAAGACGAATTTCTCGTCTTTCTCGTAAGTTAGGCTCTCGCTAATGAAGAGGGAATAGAGTGAGATATCTAGCCTGTCCTTGTGGTGTAAAGGTCAGCATGCTAGGCCCGGATAGCAAGAGATCCAGGTTCGATTCCTGGCGAGGACAGATAGATTTTTTATTCTGTTCCCTCTCATGAATTATTTATAATTTACGTGGGATAAAAAACCACAACCTAAATAAAATATTTGTCAATTATAATTTAATAAAGTAAATGACGAGAGCCGACAAAATGCATGACAATGTCAGCTACTTGGAGTTTAAGACGAATTTCTCGTCTTTCTCGTAAGTTAGGCTCTCGCTAATGAAGAGGGAATAGAGTGAGATATCTAGCCTGTCCTTGTGGTGTAAAGGTCAGCATGCTAGGCCCGGATAGCAAGAGATCCAGGTTCGATTCCTGGCGAGGACAGATAGATTTTTTATTCTGTTCCCTCTCATGAATTATTTATAATTTACGTGGGATAAAAAACCACAACCTAAATAAAATATTTGTCAATTATAATTATTTTCAACAATAAATATATTCAGGATCCCACAAAAAAGTCCTTTCCTTTGTATTTCTAGTAAAACTTTTACAAAAAAGAAGGTTCTTAGCGATTGAATTACCATCTCTGGACCGTAAAAAATCAAGTGTGCGTCCTTATTATTAAATAGAGTCCCATCGAGTTGTAATCTAATTTCATTTTTTTTAATGAATTTAATATTGAGATCTTTGCCCATGTGTAGAATTCTGCGACTAAAGGTATTGTTAGACAGATTTTTGAAAGCAGTTTTCTCACCGAGGCGCTTATCATAATTTTATAGGCTACGGGTCAATAATAATTAAAAACAAAAATAAATCAAAATTAATTCATTGTAACAAATAATTATATCAACTAAACAAATATAACAATTGAATCTAATTTCCTTACAAACTAATAAATAGAAAATGTAAATTACTTACAGCTAATAAATTATTTAATAGCACAAATAAATTTAAAATGGTAATTTACAAAGAGACCTCAAAAGAACTTATTGATTACTGTCACTTATCACTTAATTGTAAGTGGCACTGTATAGACTAGAATCAGCCCAAGACTGCAACGTGGCGAACTGTTGAGTCGCAGCGCACACTTTGAGAATCACTGCTCTAGTCTATCCTCAAGACATAGAGGATTGTAAGCCTGGAGGATGGTTTAGGTTCGGCCCTACTAGTCTCTTTCTTTGTCCTCCCTTTTTATATTTATTTGATTCAATAATATTGAAAAAAATAAAAAGGAGGTTACAAGAAATTTAAAAATAAATATTTTCTTACATCAACGTGTATTTAATTAAGGCCGTTTTATCAAAAGAGTTTTATACAATTATATTTCCTGGAAGAGTTAAATTCTACATTTTATTGTAACTAGAATTTTTTTTCCATTAAGTTATCAATTTGTTTAAATAAAACATAAAATATATTTTGGTAAAGAACAGAACTTACATTGATCTCCCTCAAAAGGCATGTTCAGTGTGTGCTCTACTTTGACCGCGCCTGAAACAGAATGAAAAACATTTTGTGTGTACAGATACAAATTCTACAACAGATAACTGTAATAGACGCAACAAATACTTACAGAACACACCAGACGTTGTAGGAAAAGGTTGTTCAATAGATCCAGATGGGACTGCTGGGAAGAGATGAAAAATTATATTAATAGAGTAATAGACAAAGATGGAAGTGATATAGTGGTAATCTCCAGAACAATTGAACTACGCTTCTTGTTTTTTAATATTGACATTTACACTTATCGTTTGTAGGTGGAATCGGCGGAGCGTTACCAACAACAGTTGTAAACACTGTAAAGTACAGATATAATAACGAAAATGGTAAGAATGAAGTTCAGGGGTTTTACTTATAATGTAAAGATTTCGTAAAAACAAGCATTTATATTTTTTTAATGGATAGTATTATCGTAACTTTAAAGGAAAATAAGAATGAAAAAAATTAATAATAATGACAATAACTAAAAAACTGTAAGTCTTTAAAGAAGGAAAACACACCAGCAGAGTTGCTTTCGCCATCTTCATCTTCAACATGCTCTGTCTTCACCAATATTAAGCCTGAAACAAATACAAACACATATGTCACGAAAATATAGCAGCGTATATGACGGTGTTTAGGCATTCCAAATGAAGAAACAATATATAATATTACATAGCCCTTGTAGATAGATTACTTCTTTCTGTAGATAGATATTTAAAATGTTTACCTAATACGCTCGTAGGTTTTAATTAATACAGTTCGCATATGCGAAGGAACAGTTGCGGAGCAGCTAATGACATATAATGTTAATTTTATTTGGAAAATATAATATGTTCAGTTTATTTGAATTAGACAGAGATACAGAAAGGAATCTTATAACCGAAGCCTTTTATAAAAAAAAAAAGTATTTAGAAAAACATACAGAGTTGTTCAAAGTAAATAAAATTTTTCAAGTTTAAAGTATGAACTGGGGCGCCGGGATAGCTCAGGGGATCCGTACGGGTCTCGCAATCCTGACGCCGCGGGTTCAAATCCCGCCCAGGTCAATCTTTTATTTATAATATAGAAGCTTGTCCTGAGCCATGGGTGTTTAAAAAAAGGGTGGCAACCTGTAGATAGCCCCTCCCTCCAATGACCCTAAGTGGTTGCAAGGGAGGCTAACCCAGCAAAAAAAAAAAAAAAAAAAAAAAAAAAAGTATGAACTAACTAAATCATGGTCCTCCGGGCCGGACTGATTTTAGCTAGAAAATAATGCCACTAGTAACATATTTCTAGAAAGATATCTAAGTTACCAGAAAGGTCGTCTACACAGACTCACAATTTTAAGAAGACAAGGTTAGAGTGTGGGGCCGTTTTGACAGAGTAACTTCGGTCCCCAATACAAAACAGCCTGTAATATTAGACAAAAGGATTTCAGGTCTCATTGCTCAATGATCACTATCACCAACGTGCAACCCGTCAAGGTTGGAAATATATGGTGAAAGAATTGTGTCAAAAATATTACATCTTGTCATCGATGCCTCTTGTGTGGACAAAACAGAGCCAAACGTTTTCTTGCCTTGAGACAAAATCAATTCATTTAGAATGAGTAAAATAGCTCACAGCAGACAGGACTATAATGGCAATAAGAATGGCAAGTAGAATTTTATTACTCCAAACTAAATATTAAAGCAAAAAGCACATGAATGCGAAAAAAAAATTTTTCTTTTCACATTTAACATTTTAGGTTCATATTCATCCAAAGATGGTCAATAACACATCCAGTCTTTCATTTTAAATTCATAAATTATGCACCAATTTAAAATAATATTACAAATTTCGGCTTTTAGGCTGTTAAATTAAAATTTCCTGCACAGGTAAACCCCAACTCCCAATTGTTAAATTTCCATGTATAACAACTAAAATTTTTACTTTATCAATTAACAAATCTGTGTTGAGTTTTATAATCTAAACTAAATATAACGCCTGCAAAAATTCTCTACGAATAGAGACACGTATAATAGAGATACTAATAGAATACATGGTCAAAAAATCTCCATTTGAATATACTTTTAGTACCCGCCCTTGACATTTCAGGAAACCCCTACTCCTAATCATCCGATTTTGCTCAATTGTAAATGCAACTATTAATTTTACATTTATAAACGATAATTCAAATTTCAATAATAATGAAAGTAAAATAAAATAATTACGGCTACTAGGTCAATAATTTACAATGTACGAGTCGAATAAATCCCAACTCTTAGTGCTTCTTAACTCCTAAAATATTTCTTTTATCAATAAAGAAATTTGTATCAAGTTCCATTGCTCTAAACTGAATAGTATCCCCGCTATACAGAAAAAAACGGTTTTTTTTGTTCCCCTTGACATACTAGGAATCCCTCTTGATCGATCAGTGATCCTTTTTTGGCCAATTTACATGAATATTTAAATCCAATATAAATATGAATAAATTGATGTATATAATTATCAGTAAAGAAAATATCGAAAAAAGTTTTAATAATCTGCCACTATAACAATCTGAATAATTACAAACATTTTTAGTGCTAGGGAACAGAATAAAAAATCTAACTGTTCCAGCCAGGACAGACTGTCTTTTATTCTGTTCCCTTGCACTAAAAAATTGTTAAAATTTACGTGGGATTAAATACCACAAAAAAATATTTTTTATAAAATCTGAATAATTACATTTCTTTGAAATTCGATAAAAATTAAATGTAAAATCATTCTTGGGGCGCCAGGCTAGCTCAGGGGATCCGTACGGGTCTCGCAATCCTGACGCCGCGGGTTCANAGTACACAACCAGGGTTGGTATGTTGAGTTTTTTTATTTTTTGTTAGTCGTGTTTCAGTAAGTAAGAGTACATCTATACATTTGTCTTCTAGTGTTAGTTTGAGTGCGTATGTGTTTGAATGCCGTTAGTATTCCAGAGGAAGACAGAAAAGGATCTAGGAGAGGAGTTCATTTACTGCTAGACGAGGAAGTGATATTAGAGACTACCGTTGTCAATAAGGTTATTAGAGAAGTGAGGAGGATGTTCATGGCTAATTAAATAAAGCAATTAAAGAAGAGGAAGCACCTACTATTTTCAGGGATTATTTAAAAGTACCAAAAAGGTAATAACACAGGACGTTATCCAATATAGTCATAATTTAAATATTTAAATAAGGTTACGTACTTTGAGACATGTTGTTTTCCATCTTTGGAAAAGTGAATCCAGGCTGTAGTAGAACTGTCAAGTAGGAGGGACGCAACCTACAGCTGAGTAGAATAACCTTCTCTAAAGATAGCCTAAAACCCCGTTCTTAACAGAAAAGAAGATGGAGTAGTTATTTGACAATGTTTTTTTTAATTCTTTTTTAAGGCAGCGTTCCATGAGGTGTGAAAAAGAAAGAGATGTTATGTGGATTAGCATCCTTCTCACCTTCAGGGGTCTGAATTAAAATTCATATTCGAATAAATTATATTCTTAATTTTTAATTTAATTTAAATGTTGAGTATTAAATGAATTGACACTTATTTTATTTAAAGGAACTAATTCTTAATTTTTAAACAATCAGGAATACAGTTTTTGAATATTATCTTAGTTATATTATTATTTTGCTATTGAAGAAAATAATTAAACAAAGGATATAGAATGACATTCATTCATTACATTTATTCTAAAGGAATATAAAAGAGACAAAGAAAAGCAATTTAATTTTTCTTTTTTTTTTTTAATGAGTTCGTCACACGGGGATTGCGTGAACTAAACGAATTACACAACATCATTGTAAATGACTATAACCCCAATTCTATTTATTTTTAGTGTCTAAAAAAAAAAATACGATATAAAAGATAGTAAATAAAGCATATTTCCCATATTTCATAAAGGTGGATATGTATGATAATAAACTGTTAGGATGGCATTAGAAATGCCAAAGAACAATGAAGGCCAAAGCTAATGTCCTCCTAGAGATGGTATTAGACTAATCTGGAGAGGAGTGGTGCTCAGCTATTGTAGTTCATTCTTGTATCGTGAACATTAGTAAATATTTTGCAGAAAATAAATTAAAGGAAATTTAATTTTGGATTAATTATTAATTAATTAAGGTATCGACTATTATTCATTTCGGCCACTCTGAACTATACCCCCTTAAAGTATACTTCCTGTCCATTAGATTTAAATTAAAACAAGTACGTTTAACAATGAGATAAGCCCAAAAAGGAATTTAGTTTATGTATTTCTATATTGGGAGATTTTTTATTTCTTTTTTTATTTGTTTAATTTCTCTTTTAACCCTTTAGTGTCAAGGAGGAAGATGCTATTCCTTAAGCTACCCTATTCCAAACCTTCATGAACCTGCAGTACTAGGATTGGGAGAACCAAATAAATCTTCTCGGATACTCCGGCGCACAAATTTCAAATATTGAAAGACCCTTTTTTTTTTTTTTTTTTT
>KZ807616.1:194863-218714 GCA_000696205.2 Oncopeltus fasciatus | reverse complement strand
TTTATTTTAAAAATTTCAGACGCCTTAACGCGACGATTTAAATTATATAAAAATTTATAATTTTGAAAATACTATATTTTGAGCTTTTCCTCCAATTATATCCATTCAGAATTGTTAAAGAATGAAAGATATAGTTCAAAGGTCGATTCATGGTTCCAAAGTGAATGGCATAGAAAAAAGGAGTGAGAGGGATACTATAGAATACGGTGGTACACGTTGGGTTTTAACTATATATTTTTCTGTTCTTTTTTTTTTTTTTTTTTCTGTGTTAGCCTCCCTTGCAACCACTAAGAGTCATTGGAGGGAGGAGCTATCTACAGGTTGCCACCCTATTTTAAACACCCATGGCTCAGGACAACCTTCTATATAATAAATAAAAGATTGACCTGGGCGGGATTTGAACCCGCGGCGTCAGGATTGCGAGACCCGTACGGATCCCCTGAGCTATCCCGGCGCCCCAATTTTTTTCTGTTCTAATGACTGAGTGATTTCATGGACAGAACAACTAGCTCTAATTGGCTACCATTCTTCATTGACTGGGGAAAATCAGGCAGCTAGAATGTACTGACCACACACCTTTTTTAGTGAGTCGCGGATTAACACATCAAAACATGTGTTCCTACTCCTCTCTCCTTTGAGAAATTATTGTGATTTATTTTTTTTAATTAGAAAAGATTTTGGCTCCCTCCATTTAAATTTACAGCAAGCTCAACAATACAAAAATATATTAAGAAAAGTATGGTCAATACATGGAATAAAGAGCTTTTAATCTTTACATTAAATGTGGTATAAACAAAAAATCTATTTATGACCTTTTTGAAGTTCTCCTCTCCCTAATTCAATCTTATTTAAGTTCATATCGCAACATTGCCATCAGTACAAATACGTAAATATAAAATTTAAATTTCGAAAGATAATTTACATATACTATGTGATGTACTCTACTTCCTCTACTAAATTTATTGACATTAAAAACGTATAGTTTTCTTCCATTGTGACAATAGAACTTAAATATATAAGACTTAATCGATTAATAACTGATAAAAATGAAAATTTTCTGCTTAGACCCTTAACTGAAGAACATTAAATAATAATGAATAATTTTATTGTTGAAAAACTTCACGTCTTTTGAACTTAAGCCCTCTGCTCAAGGTACTTTATTCTGATTTGAGTTTTCCAATTTGGTTCTCATATAACTTCTTCAGGATAGTACTAAAGTGATGAAGTGAAAAACATATTATTGTCGAACCGCTGAAAATAAATCAGTTAATTTGTTTTTTAAATAATGATTTTAGTTGTGGTATTTAATCCCATGTTAAATTTTATACAAGAAATGCAAGGGAGTTAGAATTTAAAAAAATCCCCTACCATAAATACCATCTCAACCGGGAATCGAACCCGAATTCCCTTTTTTCAGGGCAAGTATACTGACCACTACACCATCGAGGCAAGCTAGATAATCACTCCAACTCCCTTTTGCAGATGAATGCAATGGAGTTCTTATTTATAACTAGCTTGCATTTCTTGTATAAAATTTAATGTGGGATTAAATACCACAACTAAAACCATTATTTAAAAAAGAAATATAGGAAAAAACGAGATTCTAACAAATAGCCGACAATGTTAGCTCCTTCGAGCATAAGACAATATATTCGTCTTACTTGGGCGTTTAGACTCGGAGTAAAGTACGGGAGTAGAATGAATTATCTAGCTTGCCTCGGTGGTGTAATGGATAGCATACTTTCCCGGAAAGCAGGAGACGAGTTCGAGTCCCGACTGAGGTAGTAAGATTATTTTATTCTAACACCCTTTGCATTTATTGTATCAGTTAATTTGATTAATAGCCTTTTCTACGTCAATAGAACTAGCATTTGTTAATGAGGTTTTATATTTTAACTACATTGTGGATCACCGTAGAGGAACCAGTAAAACGTTGACAAAACAGTGTCACACACATCCAATAACCCACCGACCCACAGACATACATAGTATGCATACAAAAATCAACACTCTGGGGCAAAACAAATTTGAAATTTGCTCCAGAAAATAGTCATTTTCTTTGGTAAAATAACTGAATATTTGTTTCATTAATTTCCTTACTCAGAAGAACCATCTGCACACTTGAAAAGTATTTGTATTTATTCAACATATAATTATGAAATATAACTACAGGAATGTTACTGTAAATAAATATGTTAGTCGGCTTACGATTTGTTTATCAGTAAAGCAACTATGTCTAATTTTATCTACGATTAGAGAACCTCTTGAAACATTATTTAAATTATTTAAGGAGATAGGTCAAATAAGAAAACTTTACCTAATTGAAAAAAAAAAAAACGAAAAAAAAACTTTAACTCGTTTTAAACAACAACACTTTTTTTTTTTTTTTTTAAATTTAAGACAGGACAATAATGGCAATAAGAATGGTAAGTAGAATTTTGTTACTCAAAACTAAATATTACTCATATTAAAGCGAAAAAAAAATTTTCTTTTCACATTTTACATTTCAAGTTCCTATTCATCCGATAATGCTTCTATTTTATTTAAATTAATATTGAATTTAAATAATCTTTTTTTAAGGAATGGAAGGGAGACTGTTATATGTAATAAAGTAATGAGTGATAACGTTTTCTATCTGAAAAGCGAAAAAATGAGAATTCTTAAATAGATTAGGTTTATTAAAATATTCCATTATTTTTGGAAAATTACTAAAATGAAAGATTGATTTATATCATTTGATGCGGTACATCGAAACCGATCGTTTCATGTTGAGGAATCGTTTAGTTTTAGTAAATTTCTGACATACATAATGCATTGTTGTGTGTTTTTGATCTTATCTGCCCTGGCATCTAGCAGAATTCACCTGAACTAACTCAAGTAATAAGTTCTTCTTAGTATTTATTTTTAATAGTGAAAACTTTATATGCTGGTCGTTTTTTTTTTAACCTGAAAGAAAGCCTTAGATAGAATGAGTCCTTGAGATTTTAAATGATTTATCGGTAGAGGGTCATAAAAAAAAAGTTTAATTATGTTTTACTGCGCATTCAGTTAAGTAAGTGCACACTGTATATGTAGTTTTTTTATGTTCTCATTTACCTCAAAAATAGTACTTTTTAACTTGCAAGGCAAGTTTATGAACCAGTGTAATTGGTTTCCTGGGTATATTTAAGAAGAAGAAGAAAATAAACTTTGTTCACGTAGGCTTCCACAGTCATCAGATGTATGTAAAGTTATTTCCGGGTTGGACCGTGTAAAGTTTTTGATGGTTGCCGAGCTTTCGCACATCCTGTGATGGCTTCTTCAGGGCTGAATAGAGAGTGAGGTTGAGCTGCTTCCCAGGTGAGGCGGTCAATCTTGTCCCAATCTTCCTTTGATACAAGATTTGAAAGCAGAGAATGGTCCCAAAAGAGTCTCTTCTCAATCGAAGCAAGTTCGGATCGAGTCTCGTTTATCTGTGCCTTGAGTATTATCTTCGAGGATCTTGCCAATATGTTCTGAATGCGGTGACTGCTTCCTTTCTTCGTCACCTTGGAACACGTGGGTAGAACGTTGTGGTCTCTGCATCTCTTAAGAAATGNGACAGCTCTCATTCTCTATTCAGCCCTGAAGAAGCCATCACAGGATGTGCGAAAGCTCGGCAACCATCAAAAACTTTACACGGTCCAACCCGGAAATAACTTTACATACAAAATAAACTTTGTTAAACTTTAAGCGTTGATCTACTGATTATTACCATAAATTTTACATAAATTTATCAATAACTATACAGAGGAGATCGCTAGTTTGCGTAGCTCATGATATATCATGCATTGGTATCATACTGTGATCGTACATAATACGTATTTTGATTATAACTGTTAAGGGCTACTGGTCACTAATAATTAAGAACAAAAATAAATGATAGTTAATTTATTATCACAAATTAGAAATCCTAATAATTACAGCTAATAATCAAAACTACCTTTACTGACTAATACATAAATAGCTATAAAATATAAATTACTTACAGCTAATAAATTAATTATTATGTACAAATAAATTAAATCTACTTATTTACAAAGAAGCCTCAAAATAACTTGTTAAACACTGTCACTAATCACTGTTATTGGCGTTTTGTGCACTTTATTTTTGAACAATTTAGGAGTGCTTGAAAAAATTATTAAAGAGGGCCTCTCTGATCAAGGTGGTTAACATTGTATTGTCGTGATTGCTCATTGTTATTAATTAAAACTAGTATAATGTCCCTTTGGAGAATAAGACCCTTTTCCCAAGAACTGTTTACTCCAAGATATGACTAGCCTAGTTATCTGAAAGTGACCCTTCATAGAATTGTTTGTGTCCTTTCTATTAGGAGGTCCAGGACCTGATTAGCTATCTCCCTTTTTAGTTATGAATAAGCCAAAAAACACTTTCCCAAGGATAAGTTGTAACCCTTCAGGGAACTCTCAGCCCCTGACGTCTCAATTCTGTCTCATAAAGAGCTGGCCTATAGGCAGTGTCTCAGCAGTCTCTCTCCGTCTTCCATAGCTCATCACGACAACTGTCCCGTAGGACTAATTGTAAGTGTAATACTCTATATCTTTTCTAATTCTAAACTTATTGTTCAAACTACTCTTGTTCGGTGAGAAGGCTAGTACTGAACACACCTATTGTATTTTACTCTTTGTAAATTACATTTAAATTATAGAATAATAATCAAACTACAAGTCCTTTGACTCATTTTTAACCCTTATTATTCTATAAAAATAGAATAACAAGGGTTTGGAAATAGGCCTTCTCCTATTTACTCTGGTGGCAGCGGACTCTTGTCTCCAGACTTGATCCTGTTACACGACAGTATAAGGCTAAGAGGATGTTTAAATTGAATAGGATTTCTCTAAAATTAAAAAACCTAGGTTAGGCTTCGCGAAATTTATTAATAATTAAATCTGAGCATTTTCGAGATATTTGAGTTCATGTTGAGAGCTTGGAAGTCTACCAGAGTGGAGTCAAATAAGAGAGAGAGAGAGAGAGAGAGAGAGAGAGAGAGAGAGAGAGAGATATCTCCTACTGTAGACTATAGATAAAATCGTGAATTTGAAAGAGCTCAGCTTTTCCCAGAAAAGAAATTGTATTTAGATTGAATTTTACTTTTTAAATAATTAAATTAATATTACTCAAAATATATGTATTAAACTTCTATTTTTTCAAATACATTTATTCTATGTATGTTAAGAAGCTAAGATTTTAAATTTAAACAACAAATTGCAAAAGAAACTGAACTTTGGCTCATAATTTTGAAAATTGCAGACGCTAGAGTCATCGAAAAAATACACTTAAATTTTACACTAACACTTAAATTGCGATCTGACACTGACTCGAGGGCTGCTGGTGTGCCGCTTTTTTGAACTATAGAGCATTCTAGATGGGCCGCGACAGGCCTAGATGAATCCAAGAGCTGTTTCTAGGTAAACATAATTTCCTCTACTTAGTAAGAAAACTAACAATGTAGTAGGTGACCACCTTAAATTGGACCCTTCCTGTACAGGTCTGGTCCTCACACCACCTACTTTCATACTCTTTAATATTACCCCCTCTTTAAAACTGGTCGGTCTCAGAACAAGTCTTGACTGAAGTAGAGGATTCGTAGCAACATTCACGTCTGACGGGGTCGCAGTAGCTTTCCACGGGTAGAAAACGCAGACCATGGTGGTAATCCTTGTACTAGCGAAGATCTTCCTTATCATTTGTCTTCTGAAATTCCACTCCAAACCGTCATTAGGGACGGCAAGCTAGGTGATGGCCAGTTGGTGGATCTGCGTCCGCAGGTACATGGATGAAGATCATCCGAAGTTCTTTGTATGTTGGCTTACGACGCGAATCCATGCTCAACATGCAGAAAAGGTCCATTCCGTTCCCGATGTCGTGCTTTGCCGACGCGTGGTCCCTGTTGATCCAATTCTTCGATATCGCCCATCTGGGACAAAATTGGAAGAATAAGTCGGGTACTTTGGAAGAGACATTAACTATAAAGAAAATATAGGTTTTATATAGTTTTTCTCCAATCTGATTTTCACATGGAAGGATAAATAAAAGCATACATTAAAAAATAAATAAATACTCGAAAATAAAAAAAATAAATTTCCACTTCATTTCTCAGTTCAAGGTTACATTCATATTCATTCATTTTTCATAAAAATCAATAATAACCAAAATAATAAGTAAAACCTTGTTTTCCTTAAATTGTGCTCATTTGTGCGTTAGGCTTGTATCTTAAGCCATTTTTAGGGTTCTTGACAATAGCTTAAGATGTGTATAAGAGATAGGACAGTCAGTAATTACAAGAGAGAAAAACTGATATCCTTAATTACAGTGGAATGTTCTAACGGATGTAATATGGACTTAATTTATCTAAGAAGAATTCAGTATGTATCACTGAAATAATAATTCCCTCATATTAAGGAAAGAGGGACCTTGAAACCCTAATATTGAACGTAACTCAGATTTTAACAATAAAGATTAAAATGTCTTGAACTTTCGCTTTTAATTAAATAAACAATAAAATAATCATTGAACATTATGGTTCATTAGCTAGTAAGATTTGTAGAGACATATTATGAATACGGAAATGGTGACTTTCTAAGTCGGGTGTTGTTTTAATTATGCTGAAAGAAACTGCATAAAAAATAAAAATAATAATAATTCAAAAATATTTTCTTTTAACCAGAAAATTAAATCCTTACAAGAGGGGTTTCAACCGAAAGGTTTATTATACCCATAGCTTACTAACTAAACTAAAATTAATGGAATATATTCAAGTGTGCGTTAGTATCTATAATAAGAGGCCAGCCAACACCATAAACTATATTTTTAAATATTTTCCAAAATATGAATTTGTCAGAATAAAAACGTTAGAAAATTACTTTAAAAAAAGTACGATGCATAACTTTTTTCTTATCTCTAACAGTAGCGGAGATATTTACAATTTCCAAACCCGCCCCCCTTCCCCCAGACAAATTTCTGTCATTAACGAACATATAAACGGTTTAAAAAAATGCTTTAAAACCTAATTTTATTTTGGTTTAAAAAATTGCTGACCTTAAGTGTGTAAAGAAAATATATTTGCAAAAAACGGACCACATTATTCGCTTCACCAATGCAGTATTGGAAAGATTTCTAGAAAATGATTTCCTTATCGGAAATCTTCAAAAGAAACGTAAAAAGACATTTAAGCATATTATCAAACTCTTAGGTAAATGGTTAGAATAGGGAAAGGAGAGGGTCAGTAAGAACATTATCAATCGAAATTACATTTTCGTTGAGTGGTATGGTAGAAAATCTTAAATACATTTTTTTTTATAAAACTTTTTACGAAAAAACGATTATTAAAAAATATATTTAAGAGTTTATATATGGAGGGATAGACGCCTTCAATATTTCTCGACGCAGAAATTCTACAGCCAGCCTTTACGCTTTTACATCCATTGCCCCCAACGGCTTACCTGATTAAATTAGACATTCACTGTATTTATGTTGAAGTTAAATAAAAACTTTTAAATTTGCTCCAATGATAAACTTCTAAGTTTCTCTTGTGAATGATCTTTGAAATATTCAAGAATTTCTTAAAAAGTGGTACAGGGTTTTTCTGAACTCCTAAATTTGAATTTACTTCTGCCAAACAAAATTGGTTTGATAAATCAGTAAACCACAGGCAGTAGTTATTTCTCAGACTATCAGAATAGGAGGTTACCCGAAACCCAAATTTGATTAGTCTCAATCCATGTTTTAACAGTCGGAGTTATAATGGATAACAAAAAATATTTTATAAATATATTACACTAAGCAAAGTATTGTTGGTCAAAAGTGTATTATACCTTGATCCAAATAAATATGAATTAATATACATAAAGACGATTTTTTTTTTATTCTGAAAAACCAAAACGCTAAGAGTAGGCAAAACATGACATTGAAAGTGGAAATACAAATTACTTCAGGACAAAGGAATTAGCTTAGATTACCCAGTTGCTACATGACAGACATATTTCAATTATACATCTCTATAAGTAGTAAAAACATATCGAATCTTAATAAATAAATAATAAATAAGGAAGTGATCACCTGTTTTCATTGGCATAGATGCTTGACATGAGGACGGGATTAAGGACACTCCCCTGTATGCTTGGATATGTGCCTCTTTAAATATGCTGATCTAGTTGTGCTGTAATTGCAATGCGGGCAAGAATAAGGCCGCTCTGTTATATGAATTGAAATAATGTGTCTCTTCAAATCACTAGCTGTAAGCGATTTGTGCTCACAGTGCGAGCAGGAATGAGGCCGTTCGCCAGTGTGCTTCGACTTTATGTGTATCTTTAAATGGCTTGACGTACTTGATGTGTAGTGACAATGCGGACAGGAGTGAGGACGCTCTCCTGTATGCTTGGATATGACGTGTGTCTTTAAGTTGCCTGATTTAGCTGTCGAGTAATTACAATGCGGGCATGAATAAGGCCGCTCTTTAGTATGAATAGAAATAATGTGTTTCTTTAAATCGGAAGACATAGTTGTTTTGTATTCGCATTGTTCACAAGAAAAAGGTCGTTCAGCTGTATGTTTAGTCTGTATGTGCTTTTTTAGATGACCCGAACTGGCGGTATTGAACTCGCAATAGGGACATGAGTGAGGTTTTTCTCCAGAGTGGTTAAAAATTATGTGTCTCTCCAAGTAGGTAGGCCTAACAGCACTGTAATTGCAATGAGAACAAGGATAGGGCCTCTCGCCTTTATGTTTGACCTTTACGTGTATTTTCAAAGCGTTAGCTGTCACTGAACTGTACTTGCACTGGGAGCAGGTATAGGGACGTTCGCCAGTGTGCTTGGACCGCACATGCGACTTAAGAGTATCCGAGCAGGATGTGGCGTATTCGCAGTGGGGGCAAGAAAAAGGTTTTTCACCAGAGTGTTTGTACATGATGTGCCTCTTCAAGTGGTTTGGCCTAACAGCGCTGTAATTGCACTGTGAACAAGGATAGGGCCTTTCGCCTTTATGTTTGACCTTTTCGTGTATTTTCAAAGCGTTAGCTGTCACTGAACTGTACTTGCACTGGGAGCAGGTATAGAGGCGTTCGCCGGGGTGCTTAGATCTCACATGCGACTTGAGAGTATCCGAACAGGACGTAGCGTATTCGCAGTGGGGGCAAGAAAAAGGTTTTTCACCGGTGTGTCTGTACATGATATGCCTCTTCAAGGAGCTTGACGAAGTTGATTTGTAGTCGCAGGAGGGGCAAGAAAAACGCCGCTCTTTAGTATGCTTGGCTATTATGTGTGTCTTCAAATTGCTAGACACAGCTGTTTTGTATTCACAGAAGAGACAGAAATAAAATACTTTGTTGGCTAGTCGTCCTTTAGACTGTACCGTCCCCTCCTCGCCCCAGGAAGAAGAAATCCGGACAGAAGGGAGTAACATTTCCGTATGTTCCTCAACAATGTGTGCTCTGATGTCCTTTTTACGAAGAGCAGCATGGTCACAGTGGTAGCAGACAAATCTTAGGTTCAAAAAACTGGAAGGATCCTCTTGATTTTCAAACTCTTCTTCAGACAGATCTGGAATCAGAATTTATGTCACTAGTAAAAAANCATAATTTTATAACCAAATACCTGTTTCACATTAAACTTCTCAACTGACTTATCCAATTACACAAGACATTAGCCACCAACAACCAACTACTTATTTATTTATTTATTTATTTTTATCATTTATTCGATAATAAGAGTAGTTTAACGAGACTTTAAGGCTTCGCATTATCATTTACCTATAATTGATCTAAAGCCAAAATCCAAATAACTGTCGTCATCTTTGCCACTTGTTTGTGGTACATCCTTTCTAGAATCAGCACCACCATTATTATTCAAGTTAAAGTAGAATTTATGCATTTCAGGGAATGTCAGAAACGTAGAAAATTTTCGACTAATGTGTATTCAACTCGATGAGCGAGTCGGCCACGGGAGATACACTTGTGTCAACCATCAGCATGACACTAAAATAATGCCAGGTAGCCCAGACACCTACAGAGGTATAGTGAGCAATCTAAAAGAGATAAACGCCCAGCATTACACTTACCAACTAAAGGAAGAGCAGTCAGGGTCGTCATCCGTCATGTCCACCACTCAACCTCTCCTGATTATATCAAAGAGGAGCTCACTGAACTTGGCTTCCAGGTCAGAAATGCCATTAACGTAACAACAAGCAGGCCTGGTAATGAGGGTCATATAAAGAATCCGTTGCCCTTGTTCTATGTGGATCTCTATGTGAATCAATATAGACGAGATTTACAATATTAAATCTTGTCATTGCACAATACGGTCACACTAAAAGATACTGTGAGTATGGTACCCGATGTGTAAAATGTGGAGGGACACATCTCACAGGTGGACTGTCAGAAGTCTCGCAGTACAACTGCTGTTTGGGCCTTTAGCCAGAAAAACCATCCTGCCAAATATAAAGGCTGCCAGGTCTACTAAGATTTGAAGCAGTCGATCCAGCCCACCAGACAGCAGGACTCAGCACCTGTAGCTCGAAGACCCCTACCACCCCCAACCAGAAAAGTCGAATCCGGTTACTTCTATGCCAAGGCGACCTACCAGCCCAAACAAGAAGAACCTCTTCCTCAATGCCAGCCTCCCAGGGGAGAGCGACCTGCCATCTCTCATGTTCCTCCTCCGTTAATATCTAATGATATCCAATCCATGCTCCACTCCTTTTTCTCGAAATTTCGCGCCCTCATCACTCCTCTCCTAAACCTACTGTCAGCGGTAGTCTCTAATATGACTTCCTCGTCTGGCAGTAAATGAACTCCTCCTCTCCTAGATCCTTTTCTGTCCTCCTCTGGATGCTAATTGCATGCAAACAAATACAAACGTACTCAAACTAACACTAGAAGACAAATGTATAGACGTACTCTCACACTCTGAAACACGAATAACAAAAAACAAAAAACTCAACATACCAGGTTATACAACTTACCGAACTGATTACCCTGACAGACGAGCTCATGGTGGAACTGCGCTCTTCATTCGCACTTCCCATACTCATCATTTAATATCTTCCACTCCTACAAACTCGCTCTAATCCACTTCAGTGTCCATCAATACTTCCATTTCCCCAATTACCTTTTCTGCAGTATATTGCCCTCCTAACAAATCTATCACCTCAGGCCAATTCCAAGAGCATTTTAAATCCTTAGGTTCCCGTTTCCTGGCGGAGATTATAATGCGAAACATCTGCAATGGGGCACGAGAACGACCAACTCCTGTGGCCGTGCTCTCTATAATGCTATCTCGTCTCACAATCTCTCCACGCTAAGTCCGTCCTCTCCCACCTATTGGCCTACCGATGTAAACCGTCTTCCTGATATCCTAGATTCTTCATGTGTAAAAATCTTATTACTTACCATCACTCTGTAAAAACATTAAATGAACTTTCCTCTGACCACAACCCTGTCCTCCTTACACTGTCTCCCACACATATCCCTAGACAATTGCCATCAATCTTAATAAGTGGTCCCATTGACTGGCCACTTTTTTTAACTCTCCTAGAAGAGTCACTTGACCACGGAATCTCCTTAAAAACCTCTGAAGATCTTTTTATGGAGCTGGATAATGGTGTCCAGTTCTTTACTATAAAGATCCTACAATGTCTTTGGAAGGCTAAATTAAAACCCACCAGCACCCACTACACTGTAAATTTAACTGAACCCCTCCCTGATTTCATTAAAAACCTTATACAAGCTAAGCGTCAAGCTCGAGCCCTGTTCCAGAGGTCCAGACATCCCTCAGATCGTAGGGAGTTCAACTAGCTATCTCGTCTCGTAAAGCAAAAACTAGGTGCTTTACGAAATAAGACATTTAATGCCTACCTGTCTAGTCTTTTAAAAAAGCGACAAATCCCTCTGGACTGCTACTCGCAGGATTCTGAAGTATCATGAACCTTCTGCCCCCTTACGTCAAGAAGATTGTTACTGGGCCTCTTCCGACAAAGACAAGGCCCAAATGTTTGCCCAGCTTCTACCATAAAGCAAACATTCACTCCTCATCCAGATCCCGATAACTTGTCCAATAATGAAGAGATTGAGGAGTCACTGTACACACTATTACCAATGTCCTTACCGATTAAGGCAGTAACACCTACTGAGGTCAAGTACGTTATTAACCATCTGCCTAAGCGCAAAGCACTCGACTATGGCTTTATCACCGGACTAATACTATTACGAAATTCGACAAAAAAAGCAAGTGTCTTCCTCACTTACCTCTATAATTGTGTCCTTTGAACTACCCACTTTCCACTTCTCTGGAAATTTTCTGGAATAATCCTGTTTCCCAAGCCCGTTAAACATGCTTCTAACCATTACCTTAGCCGTCTTCCTGTAATTTCCAAGGTATTTGAGAAAGTTCTTCTAAAAATTATTATACCTATATTAACTTCCTTAAATATTCTTCAAATCATCAGTTTGGCTTCTGATTCCATTGTCCTGCAGGTGTTTTGCGTTGTAGATCCTCTTCCCTTGAGCGAAAATAATTCCTTATCTATCCATCTATGGAATGCTAACGACATCCGGACGCATACTGACAAACTCAAACTAGTACTCAACAACTAAAACGTAGACGTAGTTTTACTGAAGCTTCTACCCCCTTGCGCAGAGGAGATGGTTCCCGGGCTTCTTCTGACAAAGACAAGGCCGAAATTTTTGCCCAGCACCTCAAACAAACATTTAATCCTCATTTAGACCCCTTAAATCTGTCCAATAGCATGGAGTCTCTGGACATGCCATTACCTATGCCTATACCACTCAAGGCAGTAACACCTTCCGAGGTCAAGAATATACTCTCTCTCGTCTGCCTATGAGCAAATCACCCGGATATGATTTAATCACAAGTCAAATTCTCCGAAATCTTCCCAAGAAATCAATTATATTCCTTACCTACATCTATAATTGTATACTCCGAACTATACGCTTCCCACTCCTCTTTCCAAACCTGGAAAACCACCACATAATCCTTCATCCTACCGTCCTATAAGTCTCCTTCCTTCACTTTCTAAGGTATTCGAAAAAATTCTGTTAAAACGAATGATGCCTTCCATTGTACCATACAATATCCTCCAAAGTCATCTGTTTGGCTTCCAACATAAGCATTCTACTGTCCAGCAGGTGTTTCGCGCCGTAGACTACATCTCCTCTTCCCTTGAGCTCAAAGAGCAAAAGCCCAGGAGTTTTTTGGATGTTTCCCAAGCATTTGATAGAGTCTGGCACAGTAGACTCCTGTTATGTTATCCTCCCATCCCGATCCTAAAACTGCTTCTAAAAACCTTCAAGATCACCTCGAAAAAAATCAAACGATGGTGTGGCAAATGGAGAATAAAAATCAATGAACGCATTGTTCAAGTTAATTTCCAATTGCAGAAAAAAGACTTTCCTGAAATTGTGAAATTTAACAATATTCCTTTACCACATTCAAATTCCGTTCGTTACCTTGGGTTCCATCTTGACTCAAGACTTACATGGGGCGAACACACTAAAATTAAAAGACAAGAACTCAATCGACGATATGGACTTCTATACAGACTCATGAATAAGAACCCCAATCTTATGATTGAAAACAAACTGACGCTCTACAAAACCTTATTAAGACCAATCTGGACTTACGGAGTAGAAATCTGGGGTGCCGCCAAGCCTTCCAACATTCCAACAATCCAGTCCTTTCAATCCAAACCCCTCCGAAGAATCGATCCCTATTACATATCCAATTCCTCTCTTCACCACGATTTTAATATTCCTTTTGTTCGTGATCTAATTTCTTCGCGCTTCAGCCTTTTCCACAGTAAACTGCCATTCCATCCTAATCCACTAGCACAGATCTTGTCTTCCAACTCCAACCCCTACAACCCTCCCCGTCTGCTCAAACGATGATGGCCCCGTGACCTCCTGTGGACATAGTCTGTAAATAATTTGAGAGTGGTGTCACTGGTCACCTCCTCTCCTCATGTGACTCTCAATAATGTCATTTATTTTCTATTATTCATTGTTATCAAATTACAAAATTTACAGAATGTAATATATAAATAAAGGTAATTTTAAAAAAATTTATTGTAACTAGAATTTTTTTCTGTTAAGGAATCAATTTGCTTAAATAAAATATAAAATATTTTTTGGTAAAAAACAGAACTTACGTTGATCTCCCTCAAAAGGAATGTCCAGTGCAAGCTCTTCTTTGACCGCGCCTGAAACAGAATGGAAAACATTTTGTGTGTACAGATACAAATTCTTCTACAGATAATTGTAATAGACACAAAAAATACTTACAGAACACAGCAGACGTTGAAGGAAAAGGTTGTTCAATAGATCCAGATGGGACTGCTGGGGAGAGAAGAAAAATTATATCAATAGAGTAATGCTGCCAAAAAATGTTTAAAATCGTCAATTGAATAAGGATACTTTAAGCTCCGCTATGATAATTTGTATTCCACTGATTTTCCAATAAGTGTAAATAGTATATAGCAATTAAATTAGTGCATTAAAAGTATGATATTCATAATTTAAACCTTTCAATCATTTGTAGTATAGTTGCAATAAACATCATGCTTTACTAATTCCAATGTTACGGGATGTGTGGTTAGCTAAGGTGAAGAAGACCCTGCCTGCAATTTCGAACAAAAGCAGGGGACGCCATGATAACTCGTAAGAACCGTTTGGGTCTCGCAATCCTGGCGCTGAGGGTTCAAATCCCGCCCAGTGCCATGAATGTTTAGAATGGAATGGAAACCTGTAGATTGCCCCTCTCTCCATGATCCTATGTGGTAGAAAGGGAAGCTAACACATATTTAAAAAAAAGCAGAAGAGAAGGAGGAGATAGTGCGAGCCGGAAAGAGTTATGCTTTGGGGGCTTGGGTGTTGGGAACGCGCAAGCTAACTCCATGAAGCAAGCGGCAAGACCTTTGATCTTAAGGGGCCCTTGAGCGAGACCAGTCAGCCGAGAATTGCAGTGTTGCAGTCAACCCAGATCTAACAAAGAAAGTTGGTCGTCTCTCTAGCACAATTGAACTACGCTTCTTGTTTTTTAATATTGACATTTACGCTTATCGTTTGTTGGTGGGATCGGCGGAGCGTTACCAACAACAGCTGTAAGCACTGTAAAGTACAGATATAACGAAAATTGTAAGAATGGAGTAGGGGGTTTTACAATGTAAAGATTCTGTAAAAAGAAGTATTTATATTTTTCATGGATAGTATTATTGTAACTTTAAAAGAAAAAAAAGAATGAAAAAATTAATAATAATGACAATAACTAAAGAACGGTAAGTCTTTAAAAAAGGAAAACACACCTGCAGAGTTGCTTTCGCCATCTTCATCTTCAACATGCTCTGTCTTCACCAATATTATGCCTGAAACAAATACAAACACATATGTCACGAACATTTAACGGCAAATATGACAGTGTTTAAGCATTCCAAATGAAGAATATTCCTTAATATTAATATAATAATTATAATAAAATGTTATTTAAAAAAAATATGATAATTATAATATCACTTAGCTCTTGTTTTTTGTGTAGATAGATATTCCAATTGCTTACCTATTATTTTTTTATGTTGGTAAGTTGTGTGAGTACACAACCAGGGTTGGTATGTTGAGTTTTTTTATTTTTTGTTAGTCGTGTTTCAGTAAGTAAGAGTACATCTATACATTTGTCTTCTAGTGTTAGTTTGAGTGCGTATGTGTTTGAATGCCGTTAGTATTCCAGAGGAAGACAGAAAAGGATCTAGGAGAGGAGTTCATTTACTGCTAGACGAGGAAGTGATATTAGAGACTACCGTTGTCAATAAGGTTATTAGAGAAGTGAGGAGGATGTTCATGGCTAATTAAATAAAGCAATTAAAGAAGAGGAAGCACCTACTATTTTCAGGGATTATTTAAAAGTACCAAAAAGGTAATAACACAGGACGTTATCCAATATAGTCATAATTTAAATATATAAATAAGGTTACGTACTTTGAGGCATATTGTTTTCCATCATTGGAAAAGTGAATCCAGGCTGTAGTAGAACTGTCAAGTAGGAGGGACACTACCTTCAGTTGAGTAGAGTAACCTTCTCTAAAGATAGCCCAAAACTTCCCCCTTCTTAACAGAATAGAGAAGGATCTTCTTTGGTTCTTCTGACCTTCAGGGACTGGAATTAAAATTCAGATTTAATTATTTCTATTCCTTATTTTTATATTTCAATAAATTGTTCTCGACTAAGGAATCATAGAAGTATCAGATGTCAGATATCAGAAATATCAAATATCAGCTTTCATTGGTTGGACCGGCAAATATGATCTCAAAGACTGCGGGAAAAATATTCAAAATATTTATTACAGTTTTTTTTTTGTTTTTTTACCTATATTTATATTATTTATCGACTGATATAATATCACAGCATTTTAATTACTCAACTGATTAAAAATTATAATATTGAATAAATAAACAGTAAGGAAATGAATATACTGTTATGGGATACTAGTAAATAATAATTAAAGACAAAAATAAATTTAAGTTAATTTACTGTGGCGAATGAGTACACATACTAGTTACAGCTATCAATCCTACTGCCATTATTAACTAAAAAATAAATAAATAGAAAAGGTAAATTACTTACAGCTAATTCTAGAATAAGTACAAATAAATCAAATATGCTCATTTACAAAGAGGCATCAAAGTAACTTGTTTTACTGGCTGTACTTACTAGTTTCTGTTATTTAACATTTTACTATCACGGGCCCGACCTTCTAAGACACGGAAACCCCTAATTTAAGGCTAGTTTGTCCTGCAGAGTTGATTCAGTACCACCTGCGTTTATGTAGGTTATCAGTTTGATGACCTGTGTGAATAAATCTTATTAAAATATTTTGTTTTCAGCCATATAATTATAAATATTAATCTCTTTCTGATATTCTGTACTTGACAGTGGGTACGTAGTTTTGTTAGTCGGTCTATCAGCCAGTGGAAACTACTACTAAATGTCTGGTTCCAGGAAAACCTATTATTTTTACTAATAAAAATAAAAAGTACAAATAAACAATAGGCTAGTTATATTTTTAACAGAACTATGACAATATTTACAACTTATTTTACAATTACGGAAATAGAAGAAATAAGTAATAAAAATAAAAACCTAAGAAATACAATACAATACAATACAGAGAAGCCAGGGTGAAAACCAGATTGTAAAGAACCTTGGGAAGAAGTAAAGCGAGCGAGCCTTTCGAAGAGCGGCTTGAGCCCGGTTCCGGAGACCGTAGGCTGCATAATCCTTAGGATGACCAATACATCTAGCCCGCCTTTAGGCAGCCTCCCGCCTTCTCCTGGGATCTCGCACTTCATCGCTCTACCAGGGCCCAGGGGGGCGGCGAAATCGAAAGGAGTATGGGTTGTTAAGATTTCTACCTTTTGATCGATCAAAGAAGAGGAAAAAATTGGGCTCCTGACGAGTCAATCAAGGTCTGCATCAAGATTCTCAAAGGTAAGGTTGTCAAACTTACGTAAGGACACTGATCTTGGTTGAAAGCTAGGAGTATACATGTTAAAGGATATGAGGATTAAATCATGCTGAGAAAGAAATGAGATAGGATGCAGTGAAAAATATTATTTTGTGAGTAAATTATATTTAAGTCCAGCCAAGTGTCAACAGTTCGTGTGTGATGAGTGGGTTCAAAGAGAACAATGAAAAGATTAAGGGAGTTGAAAAGATTCTCAAGATACAACTTGTTGGGAGAAAAGGAAAGAAAGTTGGAATTGAAATCGCTAGAAACAATTATATTAGGATAAAAGGCAACAGGAATCATACAGGGTTTTCTCTAGCGACATATCAAAAGGAGCATTAGGAGGACGGTAAACCACAGCATAAAGGAAGGAATTAGGGCCAAGAGATATTTCAGTAAAGAGGAATTCTACATGAGGAATGGGAGAGGAGGACGTAGCTAGAACACGAACTCTCATACTCTTGTGCACATAAAGCCCAACCCCGCCACCTGTTCAGTCAGCGAGGTCGTGGCGGAAGGGTGCATGATCAGAGAGTGATATGGCTGAAGAGGGAATAGAGAGTTTAAGTCAGGTTTCACAAACGGAAATGATATAGAAAAAATGTTCGAGTGAAATATTCGTGAAATTCGTCGATGTGAGCAGAAAGGGATTGGGTATTGACGTCACAGGATATTAGTACATTAGTCTTTATGGATAAATTTGAAGAGGTATAGGAGGGGGGAAAAGACAGGATTGCTACCAGAACTGAAGTAAAACTTTAACAGAGAACGATTAATGTAAAACTTCTCGAAGAATAAAAATATAAAATAATGGATAAATAACACAAGTTACTGATGAAAAACAAAAATTACTTAGAAGAAAAAATGAAACAATAATAAACAGCATTACTGAATATATTGAGTTAATATAATTGGAGAATAGTTTTAATTCGTCTAGATCCCAAATTCAAAAAATATCGTCTACAAGTCTCATCCAGATTTTTCATATTTTTTAAACAGTGGATTCTCTGAAATTTTCTTTTCAATATTGTCCATAAATATTTCAGCGCGATGAGGAAAAAAAAGAGGGGATCCCTTAGAAAAGCAATCCATTTTATAAAATTTATTGTTAAATTTGATTTAAAACATTCTGCTTGTAGGATACTGAAAGAAGACGTACAATTTCCGCTCTTAATAATGGGCTCAAAGTAGCCTCACCCAAAAGTTGTTCAAACAATACTAGGCATTCTTGTGTAGTTATTGAGCAAAACAAGTTAATTACGTCCCAGCAAATGAGTAGACTACTTTTAGTAGGTGGAATATCCCGGACTCTATCTAGAAACCCAATAGAATTTTTAATTGAGTAATTAGCTTGCAAATCTGTGGGGTTTTTATTTCTTTAATTAACTTGATTGCAATTGTAGAAGTTGCACTACTTACTCTTGAAATAATTTGTCTGATAGGTTGGCCTTACTTGTGTGATTTCAGACACCATAGAATAGGGATGCTCCCGCATTCATGACCTTAAATTTATTTTTTCCCGTTTCAATTTTGAAGATTAATGTGCGGTTGCTGATTATAGTCTTAGTGGGGTTAAAATGGGCTTGGAACGGATTTTAAAAATTGATTTACCTCCATTATCTGAAATAAATTCGTCTATTATAATAAACATCGGCCTTCATGATAACAGCAGAGCCGCTTTTATCGGCCTTAAGTTCTAGGCGTTTGATATCAATTAGCTTATCCCTAATGCTTCTAACAGTAGCGGGAGGATAACCTGCCAAAGACTGTTTATATCTATAAAGAGGATGATATACCGTTTATTTATTTTCGTTTTGCTTCGCTTGGTAAATCATTCTATGTCTATAGCCAAGTCGCGAATTTCCCACATTTAATTCCATAATTTGGGATTTACTAAGTTTTAAATGGAAAAAATAAAAAAAATTGCAAATTGATTCCCTGATTAAATATTTTGTTATTTATGAGTACTAAAATTTTTGTATGAATGTCTAATAACTAAAAGTCAACATATTCGAAATATATTTTGATACCAGATATTTGTTCTTACTATAACTATTAAGTCAAATCTTTTTATTAACAATTGAGTATTTAGGTCTAAGTTGTTAATAATATTTTTTTAATTATTTAGAGTACAATTTTTAACTACGTCTGACGTGTGTCTGTAAATATAATCAAAGACCATTATTATATTTGAAGTTCACTTACTTCAATATACTTCTTTTTCTCTGGAGGTTACAGGAATATTGATCACTTTAGGGATGAAAGAGATGTAGTCTTTCCTGTTTCAAATAATTTTATATAGGACCAAAACAATACACCATCTTCAGGCACTGGGAACAGAATTATATCACAGATAAATTAGAATCAATAAAATATAATTGTATAATTCGTTAAATTAAATTTTAAAAATTAAACTAATTTCAATAAACAAGTTTAAAAAAAAATAAATTAAATTTTTACAAATAAATAAATTATGTCAGTTAATTTAATTAATAGCGACCAGAATCACCCACAAAGTGTCGTAAGATTCTCCCCTCAGTAATTATATAGTTATTTTATGTACTAAATATCGATTGATATAAAATATAATAATAATAACATATGGTTTCTATGATCCTCTGTCTCCATAGGCATTCCAATAAAGTAATTTCACCCCATGACAAATTAATTAAGAATTTGATCATTTTAATTCTATCCTATCCTATCTTCCATATGTTGCAGGAGATTGTATAAAGCGGCCGAATCAAGGATGAAAAGTACCCTAGATGAGATAAGATTATCTCTTATCATTTTGGGCCTCTCATCACTCAATGTATTCCTTCCGTTCTGGGGAAGCGAATCTCACTGTTCTCGAGTCTTCGCCGCCGTGTAGAGAAACTGTTCCGCGTCTCACTTTGCCACTCTGATCTTATCCAGGAATGAGAATTTACCATAAGTTCCTGAAATTATGGAAGGAGTACCGGGTGCAATTGGTCTATTTCATCTTCTGCTTTAACTCCAATATTTACAATGCCAGCATCGGTAACCTCATACTCCAGAAGGCCTGCTTCCCGGAGGGGCCTCCAGGGACCAATGTCATCTGCAATAATACTCAAGTTTTTAAAGAATTCAATGGTAGGTAGAATTTTTATTTAGTTACTTCCTTCAACATTTTCACATTAAAAAAAATAAAATAAAATAAAAATAAAGGCCGCCTCACTTTGAAGCTGCGTTAACCGTGCAGATTTCCCATGATTCATTAAATACAGATATAAGTAAAAAGTAAATGGCAAAATTTAATTTACTAGCCGTAGGGAACAATGATGTCGGGCCACTTAGCTTTGCTTTAAACTTCGAATTGAAATGTCATTTATAATTTATGTAATTTTAGAGTCAAATAAAGAACAAAATGTGTAATCAATTAAGATTTACATCCTATAATATTTTTACGAAAAAATAATAATGAAAAATGCCTATTTAGAAAGATATTTAATAATATTCTACTTTGAGAGTCAGAGGGGCTTTCCTTTTCACAAAAAGTTTAAGGAAAATTCGGTATGTAGTCTTCATATATCTGGAATCGGATAGGAAAGGTGTGTTTTACTGGTTAGACCAAATAATACAATTGTCAATATTTTTGTTATTATTCCTAGATTAAATAAACTAATAGGTTTCTGCCCTGGTGCCTATTTTCCAGCGATATCAACAACCCTTTTTTACTCCTATAGGCTTTATAATTAAGGTTAATTATTTTCAATCAAGAGAAATATACTAAGCTTACACTGCTCTAGCGGGACGAAATATTTTTATGGTTGCACCAACATTTTACATTTCCGTAAAATGATATGTAAATGGGTGTGTATATTGTAATATTTTTTTAAAACCCTTTTCGAATTTCATACTGTTTTCTTATAAATCTTATTTAAAAACATTAATAAACAATAAAAGTTCATTATAGTTCTTGGGCATAATCAGAGGAAAGCCAAGAAGAAAATATATTCTACCTGACCATTCATCGGTAATTTCATGGCTAAATGTTTAATATAGACAGGATAATTATAAACATAATTAATTTGGCAATGGTAAGTAACAATAAACCCTAATATTATTAATACAGTAAGACCGATATCCTTATAAACTATCAATAAAGAAATAAAGAATTATGTAAAATATGGTAAAAATTATAAATACTACCCTAATATACTTTATTCTATAAATATCCTAATACTATATAAAATTTCTGCCTCGTAGATATTGCGTAAGCAAAGTGGATTCTTAACTATCATGGTTGATGAATATTTGCATTTTGAACTTTCCATATCATTTAGTCTTCCATGTAATCTACCTTAAAAAACATTACTACGACCAATCTGGACCTACAGTGTAGAAATCTAGGGTGCCGCCAAGCCTTTCAACATCCAACGAATCCAGTCCTTTCAATCTAAAACCCTCAGAATATTACTAATGCTCCCTATTACGTATCCAATTCCTCCCTTCACCGCGATTTTAATATTCCTGTCATTATCTCCCGCTTCAACCTTCTCCAGAGTCAACTGTCCTATCATCCTAATCCGTTAGCACAGTCTCCATTAGTTCTCCAACTAAAACCACTAAAACCCTTCCCGTCTACTCAAACGAAGATATCCTTCTCTCCTCATTCGACTGTTATTGAATTATATTCGTTCTTTATTGTAATCAAATTACAAAATGTTTTTATAATAGCAAAAAGGTAAAAAATAAATAAAAGTGTAAAAAAAAAAGGGTCAAAAATTAAATAGTTTTGACTGCAATAAACTATGCAAATTCCTTTCAATCACTAAGAATCATGAAGGGCGGGGCTATCTAGAATCTGCTACCCCATTCTAAATATCCATGGCTTTTATCTATAAACAAAAATCCATGGTTTATTTTTGGTTTGTATAGAAGATAAAAGCTTGCCCTGAGTGGGATTTGAACCAGCACCGTCAGGATTGCGGGACCCGAACGGGTCCCCTCAGCCATCCTGGTGCCCAAGACACAGTCTTTGACATTCTTAGATGATTTTAGTTGGGGTTCGGTCAAGGTAGATCCAAAAAACACAAATTTAGAAAGTGTATTTTTTAATAAAGGATTATCTGCCAACGTTTCGGCTTACATTGTAAGCCATCTTCAGGGCTATCATGATGATGAGAGAGGACGTCCTGTCCCTAAGTTCACATTTCCATGACTGAGGTATAATTAAAGATTCCAGCTGTGTTTTAAGATCAAATGAGTTTTTAATGTCATAATGGTTTTGTCGGCTCAGAATTTGTAAGGATGGGAGGAGTAATTTGCTCAGCTTAGATGCGGGAGAGTTAATATTGGAGACAATGGGGCGAAGGGGATTATCAGGTTTGTGGATTTTGGGAAGGCCATAACACCTAGGTGCTTGAGAATTATAAGCAATAAGGTTGAAATATTTGTATTTGTCTATGTGTGTTTCGACACGAATTTTTCTTATCTGGTTGTTAAAATTTTTAATGAGTGCTGGTGTGGGGTCTTTGTTGTTGTGGGTGATTGTGTATGTGGTTTTGTCTGACAGTAAATTGAGCATTTTGTTATTATACTCATTTCTGTCCATAATGACCGTTTTATTTCCTTTATCGGCTTTAGTAATAATGATATCGTTAATAAGGTTTTTTTGAAATTTCCGGGTCGCTTTGAGATCTGAGGAGAATTCGAATGAGAGGAGGGAGTCTTCGGTTTTGAAGGAATGTAGGTGGTTGGTGATAATGTTATTTACTCTAAAACGTGACAGTTCTCTTTCGTCTTCACTAACAGATTGACGGGAGTCTCTATAAATGGATTCTAAACCAATTATTAATTTAGGGATATTTGATTTAGAATCTTGAGGAGGAACTGAGAAATTAGGACCTAGAGATAATATTTTCTGACACAGGAGGGGGGATATCTACGGAGGAGATGTTATGGACCCAATTGGGGTCACTAGTTGGATATATAGTGACTTTGTCGTTAAGAATTTTGGCAATTTCATTTCCTTAACAATTGAGTCTTTTTTTTTTTGGTATTAGTTTGTTGTAAAATGACAGTGAGGATTTGAGTTATTATCGTAACATCTTCAACTTTGATATCCTTACAAAGAGTGGACTTGAAATTATTGATTGTAATATTAAGTCATGGAAATGTGAACTTAGGGACAGGACGTCCTCTCTCATCTGCATGATAGCCCTGAAGATGGCTTAAAATGTAAGCCGAAACGTTGGCAGATAATCCTTTATTAAAAAATACATTTTTTAAATTTGTGTTTTTTGGATCTACCTTGACCGAACCCCAACTAAAATCATCT
>KZ807616.1:156534-179486 GCA_000696205.2 Oncopeltus fasciatus | reverse complement strand
AGGGTGTGGGAAACCACTCTATTCACCCCGTGGGACAATAGGTGGTGGAGGAGGAGGACCTGTTGTTGCCTGTCGGCATTTGCAGGTGGCAGAGGAGTGAAGTAGGAGAAGCGCTGTTTCCAGCGGAGGAGAAGGCAGGTGGGCGGGGGAGGCTCACCCTGGTGGCGCTTTATTAGACTAAACAAAAATACAAAATATAGCTTAAGTGCTAGTTACAGGGCTTCTTACAGCTACAAGTGCTGGCAACAGATTTGTCATCAGCAGCTGCATGGTGTTGAGGAGGGAGGACATCTGGTCCAGGATCCGGTTTACCCAGGCTGGGGGGATGTCCTCTGGTGTAGAGGCCGCTGCTGTTGGGGGCTGCGGGGCTGGAGGTGGTGGCTGCGGGGCTGGTGGTGCAGGCTTGAAGACCCTCATGGGTCCCTTCATGGGTCTTGCCGACGGGAGCTGCGGGTACTCCTGAGGCATCGTGCTAGGTTGTGGGACGAAGATGGGTCTTACATTCCTCAGTCTTCGCTCTGTGGTGTCTCGTATCCGCTTGAGCCGATCAGGGCATTTTGTCCAGGAGGAGACGTGCTCTCCCTGGCAATTGATGCACTTAATCTTGCTCTTGCAGTCGTGGTGCTCATCTGGGTGGTTTTCTCCGCATCGGACGCAGATGGAGTAGTTCCCGCAGTACGTCCTTGTGTGTCCAAACCTTTGACAGTTTTTTCTGTCCCTTGAGAACCCAGTAGTCCATACGAGTTCTGTAGAGGGACTGAGACAGGTGGCGCTGGCGCTTTTATGCGCGTGGTTTTCCTAGGCTTTATGAAGCCTAGGGCATCAGCAGTGGAGCTGTCACTGCTGTATTGCCTTTTACCCGGGAGCCGTGAAACACTGCCCGAGGACCCCGAGTGAGAGGAGGTACCTCTCCCGCCGGGGCGCCTAGGGTCAGTGGAAAGCCTGGCTCCTATCATGGTTAGGCTCGGCAGTGTCCAGGTAGTGCTAGTAGTCCTTCTCCTTCGGCTGCTGGTGGTGGAATGTGATCGACTCTGATGAGAGAGCTGTCTTCAAATCCAGGGGTATTTATACCCGGCGCTGTCCGGTCCTTGGGCGAAGCCTGTCTTCCCATTGGTTGATCCTGTTTTCCTGCTCGCTGATTGGCTGGATCCTCTTATCGATTGGTTGGACCCTCTTATCGATTGGTTGGACCCTCTTATCGATTAGTTGGACACTCTTATCGATTAGCGCTGGTTTCCAATTCTTGCTGAGCCTGTATCCATCCTCCCTGTTGATATTCCTAGGATTTTTCGCTATTTCGATGGCTTCTCTGATGGTCCGTCGATAGTAGTTGTTTTCCCGGGCCAATATTGAAGCATCTTCGAATTTGATGTGGTGGCTGGTGTTAGCGAAATGTTCTGCTAGAGCTGACTTTTCTGTACGTCCGTGTTTGATGTCTGCAATGTGTTCTTTTAGGCGTGTGTCGATCGTCCTTCCAGTCTCACCGATGTAAGTAGTTCCGCAGGAGCAGGGAATCTTGTATATTCCTGGAGTCCTAAGTCCAAGCTTATCCTTAGGTTTCGGAAGGATGTCTGTTATTTTTCTGTCGGTGCAGAACGTTGTTCTTATCTGGTGGTTCTTGAGTATACGGGCGATCTTCTCCGTTGTCCCTTTGACGTAGGGGATGGTCACTTGTCCTCGGAATTCTTCTTTTCCTTCCCGCTCTTCCCTGTTGCGCTGCCGATTTCTCTTTCTCTGGACCCTGTTGATAGTGTTGCGGTCATAGCCATTTTTCATGAAGGCGGTCTTCAAATGTCTTCTTTCTTTCGGCAGTTGGGCAGGTTCTGAAAGTATCTCCGCTCTGTGGAGTAAAGCGCCGATGACTCCTTCTTTCTGAGCCGGGTGGTGGTGTGAAGTGGCATGCAGGTATCTGTCGGTATGGGTGGGTTTCCTGTAGACTGAGTGGCTCAGGAGGTGATCCTTCTTTTCCACGAGGACGTCCAAGAACGGTAGTCTTCCTTCCTCTTCAAGTTCCATGGTGAATTGGATGTTCTCGTGCACGTTGTTCAAGTGTTGTAGGAACCCTTCCAGCGAGTCTCGGCCGTGTCTCCAGATGACAAACGTGTCGTCGACGTACCGATACCAGCAGACCGGCGCTTGTGGTGCAGAGCGGAGAGCCCTCTGTTCGAAGTCTTCCATGTACAGATTGGCTGCGAGTGGACTTAGTGGCGAACCCATGGCTGCTCCTTCAAGTTGCGAGTAGTACTCGCCGTTGTAGAGGAAGTAGGTCGATTGGAGACTCAACTTTGCCAGATTAAATTCTTCTTTTGTGAGGAGTTTCTTCATCAGGTTCAGAGTTTCTTCAACTGGGACCTTGGTGAATAGGGACTTCACGTCGAAGCTAACGAGGATGTCCTGTGCTTCAATTCTGATTTCTTGAAGAATGCTGACAAAGTGTTTGGAGTTCCTAATATGGTGTTCAGTATTACCTACGTGAGGCTTCAGCTTCTCTGCGATGTACTTTGCTATGTTGTATGTTGGTGAGCCGATAGTCGAGACGATAGGCCTCATGGGTATGCCTTCTTTATATTTATTGTATTTATCAACAGCTATTTTAATTTTAATGAAGTGATTAGTGGCAAAGTCCACCTATGCATAAAGGAACGTTAGGTAATAATTCACTACTTTAAGAATTCACTGGAGGAAAACTTGTAACAGAAGCCCAAAAGTTGAAAGTTTGGTAAGTGTAATAAGATGAGTTAAAAAATAAAAAACATACTGTGAATCAAAAAAGAGTAATGGAAGCAGACATTAGAAATAGGTAAACATTTTATAAACATATTTCCCGCAGAATTAATAACCATAAAAATGACATAAAGAACAAACTAATAAAAACTGCCCTCACTAAACACGTTTGACTTCGATAGCTTAACCATTCTTTCCACTGAACCCTACCAACACAAACGTCTTTTGTCTGAAACCGTTCACATCAACTTACAACACTATCCAGTTAACGACAGAACAGACATAGAACAAATTTCCTCAACTTATTCTAACATTTTCAACATTCTAAAAACCATCCGCCCTCCGTCTCAATAAACCTGTCGAAACATTTTTCCCAGTTCCAAAGTCACTTATTCCCAATAATACCCTTCCCTTTTTTTCCTTTGTCCTTTTTATTACCCTCTCTTGTAACAGGCCGCTTTCCATTTACAACTTCCGCCTTGTACCTGCTACCCCCACTCCTTTTACTTTTCGCTCTGTGAAAAAGTAAAATTTATATAGTTCAGTCATGGAAATGTGAACTTAGGGACAGGATGTCCTCTCTCATCTTCATGATAGGTAGGTGTGGCCAATTACTGCTTTAATGATATTTCAATTTTTTTTCTTGTCAATAAGCTGTTTGTTTGCATGTTTTATTCAATTTTTTTTTTTTTTTTTTCAAATTGTTTTTCATAAACTTAAAATTTTCTTACATAGCTTTCTACATTCATACTCTTGATATCACATTATATTATAATTCTCTATTATACTAATTTCAATTATTATTGTATTCTCATGACATTGTATTTCTACAGCCCTGAAGATGGCTTACAATGTTAGCCGAAACGTTGGCAGATAATCCTTTATTAAAAAATACATTTTTTAAATTTGTGTTTTTTGGATCTACCTTGACCGAACCCCAACTAAAATCATCTTAGAATAATATCTACGGTCAACAAACTCTCCTTTTGGAAGAACATAGTGAGCGATACGAGGAAGGTTATGCCCACGCATGGCATGATGAGGTGTAGAAGAGGGCCTTGCGTCGCATTGTTAGGTTGAAGGTGATGTCTGCACAGAAAACATTACTTAACATTAATAACTTAATGTCATGGGTACATAAAGATCTGACAGGAAGAGTGGGGGGGGGGGGGTATAGATTTTCTTTTAAATACTCAGGATAAAGAGTAGTACAGTACTTAAAACGTAAATGGTTCCTGGATCACAAGAATCACCTCAAAAAGATAACATCATTTAGTTCTAAGGGAAATCATTGGTGTCAATTCCACTGGAAGTGCCTCGACATAACTCTTTATGACAAATGAAGCTTTGAAGAAAAACTAAGTTATTGAGGCTGTTCTCATATTTTTCAAATGTTGGAGTAACTTTTTTTTGTTTAAATTAATAAATATTTATTTATTACGGTCTGTTAATAAACATCTTGCAATTTGGTGACAGAGAGTTATATATAATAAAAAAATAAATGTACAAAATAAAAATAAATAAATAAACATCACTATGCTTGGAAAAAGGGCCCATCTACCACACTCCTAATAAGTTTAGGCATTAAGGTCGAGGAGGTCACGAGGCCATATCCATTTAAGTCGCTGGGGAGGATTGTGAGGATTGGAGTCCGACGACAGGGATTGGGCATATGGATTGGGATGAAATTGGAGTTTACTATGGAAGAGCTTGAAGCGGATGGAGACAAGGTCTTGGACGAAAGGAATATTAATGTCGGGATGAAAGGTAGAGTTGGACTCATAATATGTAGCGTTAGCAATTATTCTAAGAATTTTGGACTGAAAGGATTGTATTCGTTGGATATTGGAAGGCTTAGCGGCACCCCACAGTTCTGCAAGGTAGGTCCTGATTGGTACATCTTATTATGGACTTTCAGTTTAAATTTTTTATTGTAGCGGTAACTAACAGAGATCAAATCATTTAAGGGTGACAACCAGTTATCAGTGGCCAAATGGTATCTAAATTATTATTCTATTTTACAGTAAAATATTTTGCTTTACGGCGTCCTCAGTATGAAAAATATCTATGTCTTTATACATTATTACCATTACAACATGTGAATACTCGTTATTTTTATCCAGTCAATTACTAATGAGTGAATAAATTTGAGTAATCATCTTTACAAATCCCAAAAATATTTTATTTAATATTGACCGCATAGAGAGTGAGAAATCCACCATTCTAGCCTAGTCAGAAAATTTCCCTAGGTATGAAAAATCGGTATGATACTTGTTGGTAATAAAAAATTCAAATTTGAAGACTATTTAGTAACCCTTAAGCCGGCATATATATATTAAATATAAATAATGAATAAATGAATTCTCTCCTCAATTAATATTCTTAATACTCATATCAAACATAGTACTTTCAATTTAGATCGTTAAAGTATTATTTCAATTTGCAACGTCAATAAGTAATTAATAATTGAATAATAAAAAGCTGTTTGGATTTAAAAGAAAAGTAATGGAATATTAGTGAAAAAGGCGAACCTTAAATTATACATTTTCCAAAAACATTATAGATGTTATTTTCAAATATATTTTTATTAAATGTATAAAACTAAAATCAAACGACAAGAACTCAACAGACGCCACGGACTCTTATACAGCCTTATAAATAGGCGCTCACACCTCACATTAGAAAATAAACTGACCATCTTTTTACTAATTTACCAAAATTTGTTGCTAACCGGGGGAAAAAATGCTCAATAATTGATGTCTATGCCTTAACTTAAAAAATCTCTATTTATTCAAACACATCTGTGTGTGTGTTTGTGTGTGCGTAAGCGTTTGTATGCTTAGCCTTGGAAAAATTTAACATATACTTGTATGTGAAAAAGAAAAAAGAAAAAGCCAGTTTTCTTAAACCTAACTGAAAAGAATAAGTTTTTCCATGTGTTTCAACCTGAATATGGCTCGACTGACTTTTAAAAAAAATTGGTTATCATAATTGGTCCAATCATTCCTATTGTGATTATGGGGCTATGGTTATTTCTGTGTCCGTTGGGTTATAAATAATTGCATTAGATGTAGGTGGCATATTTGTTTACTATTAAAATATGTAGAATTTTAATTTTTGATACAATTTCTTTTTCATTTAGTTCAATGAAAATTTGGAAATGACAATATTTCTAAAAAATTAAAATTACAAGTTCATTTACGATCATTTAAAGTTTTGAATTTAAAAGCACAAATATTTTTAATCATAATTTTAAGCGTACCCAGAGATCAATTAGGCACCAAGTTTGACATGAACCATAAAATTTAATTGAACGGTAAAACTGTATATTTTAATTTCAATTTGAGCGTAGAGATTATTAGTAGATGTTTTTTTGTTGGGGTTCGGTCAAGGTTGATCCAAAAAATTCAATTTAAAAAAATATGTATTTTTTAATTATTTTCCGACGTTTCGGCTTACATTGTAGGTTCTTCAGGGCTATCATGAAGGAGGTCGTGTCACCTGGATCACATGTTAATGACCAAAAGTAAACTTTTGATATATGTATGTATATATATATATAAACGTAAAATTGTAAAGCCATAACTAAAACGTTTTTGTAATATTTTTAATTCTACGAATTGAGAACTCCAAGCAATTTTCCCTGCCAGTAAAGTGGAGTTGAGTAGTCGCTCCTTTGTCATTCAAGATCCTCTGCAAACAATTGTATCTCGTCACAAGCGGATGTTTCAATTGTCTTCTCTCATGAGGTGTGACAAAAAGCATTTGCCTTCAGCAATTCAAGTTCATGGCTAGTCTTCACTCCCTGACTGGCTGACATATGTTTGCCTGTACTGTAGTGGAGACACGCGCGAGGCTAGGATGTCTCAAAGTCCTAGGTTCCCCAACCTTTAACATAATCCCAGCTCACCCAATTCTTTTATGAACTATTAGTTCCAAAACTCATGACTAAGGTACAGCCGCGGAGTAACGTCGGTAAGTTGAGTACTATTCTACAGAGGGACAGAGAAGCGCATTACTGACGTTGCCAAGAGTATGGAAAAAGGAATGTTAACCTTCGGGTTTATGATTCAGTCGGCGTCTGACAAGTTATCTAAGGATGTAAACTCCTACAGAAAATCTTGTAAGGTAAGCGCGGATTGGGAGCTGGGCTAATTCCTCTGCTCAGAGGGAATCTCAGAGGGAGTTTCACGTACAGGAGTCTATAGGTCTGCCTGTATGGTCTGTTTCCTCTCCCGTGCTCTTGAGAATATCTTTCTCCAAACAACTTTGTNCCCAATGGGCGTGGAGTATTTTTGCTCATTTCGGTGGGAATTTTCTTCGACCACAATGACCACAAAGCCCCCATTACTTCACTCATTTGAGCGGAAGTAGGCGCGAGACCATTACCGCTCGGCGAGAACACGTTTCTCGGCCACCTCGTTAGCGCCCCTCAAAGGGGTCGCGAGGTCAACTCCTTACTGCGGAAATTTAATGGCTGGCGACCCTTCCACTCCTCACATATTCCCGGCAAAATGGATTTTAGTACGGTCAAGCTGCTCCATGAAAAACGGCTGCCTAGATCAATAAACATGATAATAACAACCTTTAGGAGAGCTATTACCAAAAATAAATTTATCTTTAAAATAATCTAAAGGGTTATTGTTACTACCAATGAATATAGAACTATCATGCCATTGAATGCCTGTAGTTGAATACAGACAGTGACAGTGAACACATGTATTCGGCCAAGAGGATGGACAATGCCCGAAAGCGCTCGCCAACAGAAGATGGTTTGCAGAAACCCATGAAGATGGATAATAGAAGGTATGATAGTTCTATATTCATTGGTAGTCATAATATCCCCTTAGAATATTTATCAAATTATTATTTTTTTAAATTTTCCAAGAAGGAGCAACATAAATTAAATATATTTGTCTCTTCCACTAAACATATAATAAACAAGTGATAACGTCGCCAATCATCTTATAGGCGGAAAAATCGAATGAAATGTAAACGAAAGCAACGCATGCTAAAAGGATATATTTATATTTTATTGATGTTTAATTTTTTTTTTAATTCCAAACTCTTGGAAAAAAAAGTCCCCACCTAACCTTTTTTTCGATTCCAGACATTTAAAAATGTTTTCTTGGGCAAGCTTTTACCAAGAAATAAAAACATATCCAGAGCCATTGACGTTTAGAATAAGATGACAACCTATAGATAGCTCCTTCCTCAAAGACCCAATGACATGACATTGATAGGTTCCCCATTGACCTCAAGAAGCTTGAGAAAATAAAATCGAACCATTTTTGGTTTATCTCATTTACAAAGAAATAATTGCGTTATTAAATAAAAAATAAACATCTTCGTTTAAATATATTTTACGGAGCAGCATATCCTAAAACATTAATATTTTCTAAAATTGCTTCTCCTATTTTTCAGTTAGCTTTTACAAAATCAAGCTCTTAATAACTGGCTTATCCGACGTGCATTCAAGCGATCGCAAGTTAAATATAATGAACACTAATTCGGCTTTTTAAAAAGTAATTTTATTTCAAATAGTTACACGAGCATAATGACTGGCAGAACATCAGAGAGCGAAAGACAATATTACAGAAGATAGCTGGGTTTTTTTTATAGTAGAGTAGTGCAGATGTTGGCAGTCAGCTGTTAACGTGGGAAAGACATTCAGCAACTACAAAGAGAAACAATAAAACTAATCAGACATAGAAAGAAAATAGAATGAAACTCTTTTTAAAGACATTCAATTTACAGCTGGAAAAGTTTACTTTGTGTCTTTTTTACTAAAACAATTGAATTTGGGTTTATTCAAAGCCAAACAAATTAGCAAATTCACTGTCAAGAATTGAGGTGACTCAGACACCAGATGATTTTGTCACCTAAGAGACTAGGTGAACCTCAAGTTTATGTCTGTCGAAATACCTAGCACCAATAAAACCTTCTTTTCTGCAAATATTAACAGCATGAATTGACCAATTGGGTACGCTCAAACCATCCTTTTTGACCTCTTGGCCAACTGCAAGACGGCATCTCATCAAGCACTGCAGAAATAGTTTGCTTTAGTACGAACCAATTGCCGTGTGAGTTCTTTAAGAACACAACACTGGCAATTCGCACTATCTTTTGCCACTAATTCAACATCAACTTTCGTTAACAAGTTCTGCAAGGCCAAAACGCTCAAGCAAGAAAACATTCGTCCACTAGGAACTGTAATACTTTTAGCCACATGTTCATAAGAGAAGACTCTATGAAACATCCACAGACACCATCTTACTTAGGTCTCTACAATGCTTTGGAGGTTCGAAAAATAAATAAGTTTGTAAATAAATAAATAAAAAATTACCGTTTTTCAACCAAATATTTGTATATTATATCTTTGTTATAAAATACAATTAATTCTCAAAGTAAAGTCCATTATTGTCTACCATAATTAACCACTTGCTCGAGCCTTCGCTTAAGCTATTTCTTGGGATGGCTGTCAAAGTTATTAATTTTTAATTTTTTAACAAGAAGAAAATGGACGATGAATCGAAACAAGCATTAATCCGATAGTGCATCTATGGTAAACTAAAAAATGGATTAGGCAAAAGATAGAACCCTTGAAGTTCTTTAAAATTTTTTTTGGGAAATGTGAGGACAAGCATTGTTTTGTTGTATTAAAACTCCTTTATGTTTGATCAAAATAGGATAGCTCCCAGACATCTTTGCATATAATCTGTACAGTCCAAAAAAGGCAAAGCATGCATTTTTTTTTTCCAAATTGTCTTCTTGTAGCAAATGGAAAAGCAATTTGACCGCGATCTAGCCATTGCTTAAGGTTATTCGGATTTGCCATTAAGCCCACATTTCACCACAGACGAAAATCTCGTATCAGAGGGGTTTTCAATAAATATTCACAATCTTGAGCTGGATACAGTGGTTATTTTTTATTTTTTTAAGCGCCCCTTTATTTTCTTAGCCAACTACAGGAATCTAACATATGAATAAAGTCCACTTACATCGACATTGCCCGCTCAATCTCTTCCTACAACGAAGGACCAGACTGATCCAGACCAGTATCAGACTCGCCCACCGAAAGTTAATTAGAGCTGAAGCTTTCTGGATATTTGATGAAACGTGTTCCATATTCACGTAGGCTTCCACGGACCTCAGACATATTTACCAATACTTCTTCCCGTTCAACCGCTTCTTGGAGAATTTAGGTGCCAAGCTTTTTCACATCGTGTGATGGCTTCTTCTGGGCTAAATGGAGTATGAGAGCGTCGCTAGGTACAGGTGCAGGGGACCTAGCGACGCTCTCATTCTCTCTTCAGCCCTGAAGAAGCCATCACACGATGTGCGAAAGCTTGGCACCTAAAAACTCCAAGACACGGTTGAACCCGGAAGAAGTATTGGTAGAAATTTGACATTTTTTACCAGTCAGTGACCTCTATCTGGGGAGAAATGGTCCCTTAACGTTTATTCATAGTCCTTAGCGTCGCTAATTATTGGCAACCAGAATGTGTTCTACCGCCTCGAGCTTCGGTAAACTTTTGTCCTGACAGTAGTTGATCCTCTGTGTCCATTTATAGAAGTGATCTAATTGCGAGTGAGGGTCACCTACTATCGGTTGAATCATTCAGACGATGCTACACGAATATTGTGAGAGAATACAGTTAAGAAATTTCCATTAGAAAGACGATTACTTTGGCAACACCTATTCGTGTCTTCAAAGAGTTTGAGATATTACAATCACCAAGGTGTATTCTCACCACTGCCGGATAAAGAAGTCACTCAAAGGCAAAGTGGTATACCAGATTTGAATAAGGACTACATTTTGTCTTTGATATTCACTTATTTTTATCATTATATTTAGAGAGAACCTTTATATTTTTACATATTTTATTAGTGCAATAAAATACACTCTTACAAGTTATAAATATTTTATTATTACCCTAAACCTGAACACTTTAGACTCAACTCAGTCATGAACATTTGATCCAGCTGGTAACACATCCCCTCTCGCCTTCATGATAACTCTGAAAATGGCTTACAATGTAAGCCGAAACAATGGCAGATAATAAAAAATACACATTTTTAAAAACTGTATTTTTGGGAATCAATTTTGACCGAACCCCAACAAAATAATCCTAAGGTAGCAAATTACGTAATATTAGTTGCTATTTTCCTTATCTTTGATAAAAAGTGGAATAAGAAATGTAAAGTCATCTTGGTAATGAATGACCATATTTCCTTTACCATAAAAAATAATAGTTCACAAATCACTTGATAAAATCCTCCCCCCCCCCCCCCGACCAATATTTTCATAATTGTAGATACAATTCTAAAATGAACTGTTTAACTTAATTCAAAATTCTTAAAAAAATATTTGTCTCTCCTAAACAATTATTTACTTACTTTGATAATTTAAAACAAATAATGATTCTTCATTAAAACATCTTCATATAAAAGCATTTTTTTAAAAACCTTCATTCATTTACTTATATTTTTGCTAAATGTATTAAATACAAATATACTTTAATATGAAATTACATTATTTTTATCTATATACATATAGACATTTAGGATTTAGTGAAATTTAATTTTTTTTTTTTTTCGTTTCAAAAGGAATTCAGATTGAGAAGGTCTGAGAAATACTTGCACAAGGTTGAAATTTTTTAACCCTACATTCGGTTTAAAGTTTTGTGACAAGTCATTGTTTTAATTAATTCATAATCTTCATGCATTTGAAATGTTATTTATGAGTCGCTTTTTTATTTCTACAGTTTGCCTGTCCCTGACTTTTCGCTAACTTGAAACTTGTTTTATCAGATTAGAGGTGAATATACTATTTTGACATTAGATTTATCTGCAAGAGATATGTGACTTGCATTGTTTTAACTAATTATTTATCTTTCGAATCATTTAATGAAAGACATTCTTATGTTCTCATTTCTTTTTTCAGATAATTGAAGAAATTTTAAATAAATCAATCTAAATCGGTTTTTAGCTTCAAGATGTCTATGAAGAAGTTAGTTGAAGCGGAATGCGGCGGTGCAAATTCTTTAGTTAATTTATCATCTCATTTTATCCAAGATAGAGCTTTAAAGGATGAAGGGTTACACACATTTTCACATTCAGAAAGCATTCGAAGTGCCAATGCTGATCAGGTAATTTTTCTAAAGATTTCTATGTCAGGGAGATAAAAATGCCTTTTTTTTTTTGCCTCATTACACCCTTTATAATAGATTATGTATGTAAGATTTTTTGGATTTCCCAAAAAGCATTAGATAAGGGTGCAGTGAATAACAATTTTGATTTTTGCCCTTTTCTCTCTTAATACTTATCTCTATTATCAGTATAAGTATTGACTTTTCTTTTTAATATCTGGATTATTTAGTTTTTTGTTGAATTCAAATTTTTTTTAAGAAAAGTTACATACTATTTTACCTTGCCAATTACTTTCATTTCATGTATTCTTGAATAAAATATTATAGAAGTGATTCTCACATGGCTCAGAAATATGAAGAACCTTATCACTTAAACTTCTGGAGCTTTAAATTCAGTTTATTTTAAATTAACTTTATTATTCTTTTATTTGTGTTGACCTTTTCAAACTTTTCTTTTCATATTTAGTCTCTAACTTCCACTTGAGATTTTTGGCAAATTTACTTTATTTAGCAATAGAAAATAAGAAAGGTTTCCAATGAAAGGTCTTATGAGTTGTGAAATGTCCTATGTCCATTCGATTCAAATGTCGGAAAAAAATAGTTAGTTGCAGGATTTTGAAAGTCCTTGTTAATGGTTTACATATTCCATATTCTGTTTATCTATCATTTGTGTGAAAGTAAAAAAGTATTTTTCTTCAAATGGTTTTGAATTTACATTAATTCTCACCTTATTGAAATGATTTATTTGTCTTTCCATTAATATAGGAATTGATTCTAATTGAGTCCATAAAAAAAGAAATATTATACAAGTATTAATTGTTATCTATTATATTGTACTTCCTGTTCCATGTGAAAATAGTACATTCAAGCAAATAAATATGAGTAATTTGTATGATTATATATAATATATATATATACATATATATGTATATTTTTTTTAAATAATATTTAAAAAGTGCCTGACTGTACCTTATCTATTGAAGTGCTCAAGTTTATTTTAGCCTCTCTCACTCAACTCATAATTCTCTGCCTTATAATTATTTCAATTAAGGAATCACCCTGAAAGTAATCTATTATTGGCATTTCTTTTTGTTCTTTTGTATCTTTTTTATTTTTTATTAAATGTTGTGTAGAATTCCCACAGGGGAAGTTTTATTATATATATGTATATATAATTAAAAATTTAAATTTGTCATCCTTTTATATGTTTTAAAATTGTATTCGTTGGTGTGTGTGTATATAGCAATTTTATTCTGGGACATAACTCCCCTATATATATATATATATAAAGATGAAATAATGATGTAATAAAAAAAAATCATTTTCAAGCAAGTATTTGTATTGTATTCTACAAAATGCAATTGATACTCAAAGTGTAGTCCATTCTTATTTATTGTTTAGCCACCTGCTAGCCAATCCCACACTGATACCATTCCTTAGGATGGTCCTCAAAGAACTCTTGGACCCTCCACTTCTGCAAAATTATCAATTTTTTCCTTTGAAGAAAATGGACAAAAGTTGACCTTTAACCAGTAGTAATCTAATACGAGTTCTGGACGTGGATGAGGCAGGGGATTGAACCTATAAAGTTTTTTAAACTTTTCTTTTGCTTGACTGAAAGTGAGAGTAGAACCATTATCTTGTTGGAGTATAACTCCTTTTCGGTTGTTCAAAGCAGGATAATGCTCAGTTAACTTCGTGTACAATCTTTCCAGTTCAAAAAACTTAAAGCATAGATTTTTTTTTTAAATTGTCCCCTTGCAGCAGCAACTGGAAAAGGAGTTTGACTGTGATCTAGCTAATGCTTACAGGTATTCGGATTTTGCCAGCAAACCCACTTTATGGTTACAGTCTGTTTAAAATCTCATATCAGAAGGGTTTTTCAATAAATTTTCACAAATTTCTAATCTGTTTGTGCGGGACCAACTGTTGTTTATTACCCATGGGGAGTAGATGGTGAGTAGCAGTATCTTGCTACACACCATACTCCCTTGCAAGTTCATGGTGAGTACTTGTGAACAGATTTGACTTAATTTCTGCCTGCAGAACCAGCATATATATATATATATTCATTGATGATGGAGAGATTAATAAATAATATAAGCCTTCTGCTCTGCTCATTTATAAATAGAGTTCTTAAACTCAATTTATTTTGTTCACGTTAAGAATGAAACTTACTTAAATATGAATTAAATAATCAGATGTGTACTTACAGAAAATATATAAATAATTTCATTAGCACAAAAACAACTTTGTGCTAATGAACAACTATGAAATAGTGTCCTACATATTATGAGGCTAGTAGATACATATTGTGGGCGTGTCTGCTTATCACTCATAGGTGTGATATCTCTGATGGCGGTGCTAACTCATCCTTAATCCCTAACCTTCATGTCTTCTTTGCTGGGTGCATATCCTGACAAAATAGTAACTATTAAGAATTTATTTTATAGCCCATCAAATTTTTGACCTGAACAGTATGTATGACTTTCTCAAATTTTCTTTTTGCATTATTCATTTTCTTTTTTTTTCTTTTTTTTTTTTTTTTTCAAAATCTGGTATGTGATTCCCCTAATTGCATATTCAAGGAAATCAGTGTGACCTGATTTTGTACATCAAAAAATCATACCATCTGATAATAGTCTGTTTAATCATTATTTTTTGCAGTTTACTCTTTTTTTACAAACAAATTTTAATTCAAATGATTATATTTACACGATGCAAGAATAGAACTTATATTATAAAGAGCTTTACATATTAAGCTTAAACCCTACTTTTATCCATTTGTTATCGAAGATAATAAATTCACTCTTAGTTGCTTTGACATGACTGTCTGACAGACTGTGACTGCAGAAGGTTAGAGCTGATGTAAATTTTAGTACTTACTATAGCTACTGATGATGCTTATAGCCGTAATGGCTATAATGTTATTTTTTATTGAATACATAATCCATTGACAAATAAAAGGGGAGTTTTTGGTTATTAGTGCAATATTTTTATTCCACAAATATTTGATTGTCTCACTCCTAATATACCTATACAATCTTATCTCTCCACCTTGTACTATCCTGTTTCATATTTATATTTTGGTGCAAATATAATGCATTTTGATAAGCAATCCTCATGTTCAAATTTTTACGATTTTTCATTTAATTTCTCTCCTTGTTAATCCATTAGCTTATGCCAATCTAAAGATCATTAATCATTTTTCTTGTAGAACCGTTATGTATCATGACACTTCTTAAAATACCTTAGTTATGCTCCGAGATTAGCTCTCATAAAAATTAGAGCAGAATGAGATGCTAAAATATGCTGTGCATTAATCTTGTGCATAGGCTCACTTTGAGCTCATAGGGTTGTAGACTTATTATATGTCATTAAATTTTAGACAAATGGCTTTTCTTTGCCATTTTATGGGACCAAGTGTCAAAGTTCAGTTAGTTAGGGTTCCCACTCAACAATGGAAGATCGCCTTCTGTACGATGTTTGATTCCCAAGCCGAAGTTCTGACATTCTGAATTCACCTGAACGGGCGGTTGCCAAATAAAATCACTTGTTGCAGTATAAGGTATTGCTCCCTCAACACCTACAAGGGTTGTCTTAGAGTTTGGTTAGACCGAGCCTCAAAAGATGGCTGATGAGTCCTGACCCAGGAAGCGGCTCGTCACTATTAGATGGTACTGAACTTACCTGACTGCTTGTCAGTCTCACCCAGTCTAGCTGCTTGTGAACTCATTTGATTTCGTGCTGCCGACAGTTTGGCCTCTTCCGAAGAAGCTGTCATTTCAGCTCTTCCTCCAGTCATCTCTGCTTCAGTTCTGCATGTAAACTGCTTTGGTTTTTCAACATAGCTAGAAGTTTATGTCTACTGGATTATGTGCTTAGTTGGCTAAGTTCTGAGCAATAACCTTTATTAAAGCGACCTTGTTCTTCAGCATGGCAGGACGGAGATATTTTGTTAAGATTCCAATCTGTCCACCAATTGTAGGCTCTGCACGTTGGCTGTCCTTACTGTTCTCAACTATTGGTTCTTGTTTGTTTTCCTCCTCTTCCATCTGATGCTGATCTCGGAACAATATCGTTCAAAACCTCAAGCTTTTTTATTTCTGTTACCAATCCTTAGTCTGTAAGGCTTAGTAGGACTATGTTTTCGTCTGAATAGCTTGTGGACTGTATTTTCTTAAACTATGGTTTTAAACTACTAGTTCGTTTAGATTCAATCAACTATCTGACTCTTATTTTCCAATTAAATTTTAACATATTATTTTATATGACTTAATAACAATAAGTATAAAAAAATTATAAATGTTCGCATTGGGAACCTTGTTGCATGATGTTTGTTTGTTTATTGGGGATTTACGGTGCTCAACTGCTGAGGTTTATGAATAAAATAAAGATTAAGTTGATCTATCGACACAGGCCCCGTCCCGACGGACAGAGACAGATAGAGCCCACCCCGCGGCGCCTCGCGGCCCATCATCTTAATAGAATGTTGTTGCATGATGTAATCTTGTACTGTGAAGACATAATAAATATTTCTTGGGGGGAAAAAAGGCAAAAATGAATGTATTTATTTTTTATTTTTTTTTTAAATATTGACCATTTCCACTTGGGGATATATATTATTACATATAAAACCAATAAATAAATCAAATATTTTGGTGGCATAACTCTATATTAATATGGTATAATAATCACATTAATAAGTTAAACAAATTTGGTATTCCAGTTTCTCTCTATCAATAATCATGTAATCATTGTAATGGCAGAAAAAAAATCTATGGGGAGATGGTTTAGATGAAGGATGTATCAAATAATTGTTAATATCACTATTATTAGCATTATAGTAAACAAATTTCAGGCAAAGTTTAATTTCAACTTTTTATTAGCTGTAACATATTTTCTAAAATAATCTCTAATAACATCCCCTTTACAAATCAAATTAAAACTAATCATTTCATTAAAAATGTTGCATGATGCATGCCTAAAATAACTTTTTTTTCCATCAGCTGGTGCATGAATTCATGGAAGAGACTGCACCTTCTACACAGCCCTTTCGAATGGATTCCCTTTTGGCTGAGATGCGAGAGTTAGAGGCAAGGGCTGGTCCTGTGATCTCACCCTCTGTTTCACAACTGACAGCTGAGGGGGACATCCAGGAGTGGGCTCAGCAGTATCTTGACTCTGGCAAGCATTTTCAGGTAAGGCAAGCATTAAATGTTTTCATTAGTGCTATTTTATTTTTATATTATTTTATTAACCCTCTTTTACTGAGCTTGACTTGAAATTATCAACATTGAAGGAAAATGTTTATATGTAAAATATCAATAGTACAATAATTTTATATAACTGTATATTTTCCCTATCAGTCAAATATGTAATGCTCACCTTTGATTAATTTATATTTTTCATCTCTTTATAATTCTAAGCTAAATTTGATCAGTAGTATATATGTGTGTATGTTAACCAAACTAATAGTTTTAGTTTTAGGCATAAGCTACAATTCTTGAAATTTAAATTTTTTATATAATTTATGAATTTAAACAAAATATGCTAAATATTTTAAACGTAACCCTATTTCACTGTTTTATTGTGTAATCTTTGCTTTAAAAGTTCATATTTTCTGCCTTAGATATACTTTTCTTTATCAATAATATTGATAGTTTTAAATCCATGTTCTTCTGTTTTAAGGTAAACACTGACCCTGAGATTTGGACTAGTGAGTTAGATGGCGAAGAATCTTCTTCACTAGGATTTGGTCCCAAGTGGGCTGATGAATACCTTCAAAGGACTCAGGAATCTATATTGTAAGTATATTTTTAACCAATTCATTTTTTCATCAATTGTTATATACCTATAATGCTCTTTAATTTCAATTCTCCTTCATTCTAGTTTGCTCTTAAAATGTGAATTTGTTTGAGTAAATTACAATTATCATTTGCTGATTTTTTTAATTATTAAGTAAGAGAATTTAATTTGTTTTTATCTGAACTCTTGTACATATATTTTTTAATGAAAACTGTTTCCCCATTTTTTATTTCAAAACATTTATTAAAAGAGATGTCAAGTGTGAATCTCTCATACGACCTTACTTTTTATTCCTGTTTTCCTAAACAAACCTATTTGAATTAATATATGATGTTGTTCATTATTATTATTTTGCTCGATTTGGCAAGTTGTGACACTCTTCTCTCTCTCTCCCTCTCTCCGTATATATATATATATATATATATCACCTGGATTTTAAAAAAAGCTCNCTTTATATATATATAAAAATTACTTTGGAGCAGAGGTGTTTTCAACTAATACCAATGACTTTTTCTTATTTTTTTTATTCATTTAAAAAAATATAATGTCATGTGTCATTGATTTTAGTTGAGTTGTGAATTTATAAGCAATATTAGTACCCCACTTTATGTAAAAAAAATTTAGTAGTTCTTACATAAATGCATACTAAAGAAAAAATTTAAGTATGCCAAGAATGACTAAATAATTTTATCATCCTGCAGTTCCCACTTCCTCTTGTATTCAGGCCTATAGAATCCTCATGTTCGGCATTTATATCTTTCTCCTAATGTTCATATAACTGGCCCAGTCTGGAAGCCTTGTGCTTAAAATAACTTCTCATACCCACTCAACATCCCATGGTGTAGTGCAAGCTAGAGTTTTACTTCTAACTCATATTGAGAACTCATACCTGATCTAGTATTTCTGTTTACATCCATAAAATTCACTGCTCCAAGAATATATAGTTTCGTTGAAAATTCATTTATAATTAACCCTTTAAGAGACAATGCACTAATATTAAGTATATTTTTATATTGGGGATTTGATAATGTAATACTAGATTGTAAAATTTTGCATTATTACTCAAATTGATGTCTAAGATAATAACCAAGCCGTCTTTATTACTCTGCATGCTCTTGAACATGAACTCACTGCATATCCAAATGAACTTAGGCTTGGGAGCTCCAAATAGATCTCAATGACTATACTTACACCCCTTCTTGATTCTAGAAACATTGGAAACACATTTCTTATTTAAAAAAACTAATTTTTATAATTATCATCCTCCTAATCCACTAGAAAATGATTTTCTGCCATTAAAAATAAAAATGAATAATTTTTTTTTTAACACATGAAAATTAATGGCTAGGAGTTTTTTTTATGTTTGACATCTATTCCCTCCTAAAGCTAAATAAAAATAGTGCTTATTGTTTACAAAAACAAGTTAAGTTGGTAGAGTATATTGAAGTCAGTGGAGGGAACATTTTTTTGTTTACTAATACCAAAAAAATTAACATTTTTGCCTATTTTATATAGAAATATTTTGTTCTAGTAGAATAAGAATTTTGATTTTATTTAGGCTGGTTCAGTTTTTTATTATATTTTTTAAACCTTAGGTCAATGGTGTGAGGAATTAACTTCTATGGTGATCTGTCAGGTAGATCATGTGCTTATTGTACTTGCTCTAATGTAGACTGTTTATATTTGATCTTTGTCCTGTAGAAAAGAGTAGCAGGGACTCTGGGATTAGATTTTTAGATGGCTTGTAGTTCTGGTTTTAAAACAGATAAAGTTTTCTGCCATTATGATTAGACATAGTATTTAATTATGTGTTCTTGCCGCCTCAATTTAGGAGTTGTAAGCTCTTATTTACTGCATACAGTCCTATTTATTGAAGGTTTTGTGAAGTGGCTTTCAGTTAATATTATTATAGTAATATTTTTGAGAATTCTGTGTTGCATTTTGATTCAGTCCCTATAGAATGATGCTAAACTTTTCTCAGCTTTTATCATTCATTGTTACAGCCTTTTATTTTAGGTTGTTCATTAGTACAGGTTCCTCTATGTAATGTATTATGTACTATATTCTTTGATAGATATATTTATATTAGTTAATTTATTCTAGATAGGATTTCCTGTATGCTTTTCACTATTTTTAAAGAGGCTTGAGCCTCTCCTGTTTAAGAAGGTGACACTGTTTTTTAAAAATTCTAAGAGTTCTTTTAAAAGTTCTTTTCTAAGAGTTTTCTTTCTTTATTATTTTTTTGTGCAGATTGCATTAGTGTGAGACGCTATTTATATTGTGATTGTGTGAGAAAGTCAATAATCAAGTAAACATTTATAATCATAATGTTAAGGTCAGAATCTCAAGAATTTTTTTGAAGTTTCCAAATTTGCTTTTTCAGTTAACAAATGGGGCTTTTTTTTTTTTTTGGGGGGGGGCATTGTTCCCAGTGAACTACAGTTAAGAAATGGTCTTTGCAGTGTTGATCTGGTGTCTCAGATATGCTTAGTTGCCAAGTTTAATGGTCTTTAAATCTGTTGCTGTTGTTTTATTTTGGAAGCTTATATTTATAATTTTTCTTTTTTTGGTATTGATAGTATGGTGTCATTGTCTTTTATAATTTTATTTACTATATTTTCCTATTAAGTTCATGACTTCATTGCAGTTCATTGATTCACTGTATGGTAAATATAGGTTGCAAACAGTTACGGAAATTTTTTATAATTTTGTTTTTTATTTTCTGATTAGGGTGAAATATCATGAGGTCAATTAAATTATGCTTATAAGGATTGATATGTAAGGAATTATATTATTGAAATTAAAGCCAGTATCAGGTCATCTTACCTATCAAAAGTAAGGAATCTAAATAATTACTCAAATTAGTCTGAAGAAAAAAAAGCAATAAAATAACTTGGCTGACTAATTGACGAGTTGTTGTCATTTCCATTAGGTTCCAGCAACCTGTTGTGTGAGGAGGCTGATTCGAGAATTTTCTATAATCAGCTAGGTGATCCTCAAGCTGAACAATGGAATGCTGGATGTCTTTAAAAAGATCACATCTCCTCCCCCCCCCCCCTTTAAAAAAAAAATCTTTTTGTATTATCATTTTGTTTTTTTGCACCTCTATCTTGAAATGCTGAGTGAATGCATTGGGAGCAAGGAAATGTTTTCAGCTAGATATTAAACAGTTAGATGATTGTTAACAAGGAAAATTCAGCATCAAAATGTTNAACCCCCCCCCCCCCTTAAAAAAAAAAATCTTTTTGTATTATCATTTTGTTTTTTTGCACCTCTATCTTGAAATGCTGAGTGAATGCATTGGGAGCAAGGAAATGTTTTCAGCTAGATATTAAACAGTTAGATGATTGTTAACAAGGAAAATTCAGCATCAAAATGTTACTGGAGTACAGGGATTGGGGAGAGTAATGTGTAACCCTTAGCTGTATTTATAATACTGATTTGCTGTTCTCATTATTTTCTATTTTATATTTCATAATTATCTCTTAACAAAGTAATTTGTAAATCGCTTGTATATTGTTATGATTATTTATGAATATTATTTTTTGGCTGTTATAAATTACTATGCAGTTAAAAGTAATTGATATGACAGAGGTGAAATTGCCATTTGCTTTTGTACACTACTTTTAACTAAAATTTACAAATAGTGGTCTTCTTCTATTTCACATTTATCCACTTATTACTAATGAGTAAAGAAAAGTTGTTTCAAAATCATATGTGCTAATTGAAATAGCAAATAGTAATTGTGACTTAGATATGTGTATTAGTAAGATTATTTTCTATTGAGATAAGCATTCTAGTGTGTGATATGGTCACTGACTAGTATTCTAGTACAGTAGTAGACAGCACATACACAAAATAAGTTTAGGGCACAAATGTGATTAAGGAAGAGAAGTTTTAAAATCGTAATTAAATTTTATTTATAAGGGCTGATTATTATGAAATCAAGCTCACTCCTCTGGCAAGGGATCCAGCCACATCGCACATTGTATTATTATCAGTCATAAAGAGATTTATTCAAGAGAAAGCGGCTAATGGTAAATTCAAATTGTTCTATTTATAAAGCTTTCTTCAATGAGTACTCTACTTTTGTGTGATGTCTATTAGAGGATATTAGTTGAAAAGGAAGAAATAAATTTACTACTTTGTTACCTTTACTACATTGTTCTTAGCTGTATAGCTACTCTTTCAGCTGTTATAGGCACATCTTTTGAAATCACATTTGGAATTAATTTAAATTCTAAACATTTGCTTTAATTATGCCAGTGCCTGCATCAGATTTTTATTAGTCTTACTATATTACTTCCAGAGATGATGTTCCAACATTACCAGACCTATCTAACTCTGAAGAGTATGAAGACAAAACAGATCCTCTTGCTGCTGCTGCAGGTGATGTCCTTAGTAACCTGACAGATGACCAAAGGTTTACTGTTTCAAAGGTATGATTTCTTTTTTATTCCTATTCTTACTTTATTTTATTTTATTTGAACATTTTTTTTAAATTTATATTTTAATTTTAAATGTTTTTATCCATTCTCATTATTTTCTTTCATTCCTGGAAAAATAAATATTGGCCATTTAGCTGATATGCCCATCATCGGATTTTTATTTTCAATCTTTGTTTGCAGATGTGAAAATAAAACTGTAAATTAAAATTTATTTTCTAATAATTATTGTATCACAATATGTGAAAATAAGTTGTATTAACTGAAATTAGAATACTATTAATTAGAATAAGTCTTAAAATAAATTTATATTTCAATTTTGCTTTTCCTAATATCCCTCTCGGGAATTAACAAGTTGAATCAGCTATATAGCCCCACTCGTTCATATAGCTCCCTAGAGCTTGTTTAATTTTTTTAAACTTTTATCCCTAGAAAATTAATTCCTAAAAATCAAAATCGTTACAAAAAAAACAATTTTTTTTTCTTAATATATAACAGCCCCTTTCCATTGGATTTCGTTTCAAGTATAAACTATTCTTCCGTCATTAAAAGTAATGGTACGTTGCTTTATCCGAATGAAGAAGTCTCTGTGCATCGATACACAGCATATAATAAATTATTAATTTTATTAAATGTTCACGGACTATAACATTTCTTTTTGCATCACTTTATTATGGCTGAGTGACCTAAGACCTGCATTAAGTAGTTAGAATTAACCACATAGATTCTTACTGTATTTAAGAAACAACTACAATATAATTGAGTCGGTTAAAATACTTCGGAAATATGCATTTCTACGGTAATAAAGTTAGGCAAAAAATAT